>JAJPUD010003888.1:70410-80473 GCA_023553655.1 Myrmecobius fasciatus
TTTATGTCTCTCTTTGGGGCTTTTTCTGGAGTTGCTTTACCTTTAGGGGCCTCAGGATTTGAGGTCTGTTCTTCCCTCTCTCCATAAAAGTTGTCTATGGTGAGAGCTCTTTTTGTTTTTTTATTCATTTTTTTTAAAGGTGTGAGGTCTGTTTAGGGCAAAGGTGGGACAGCTGCTTTAATTTGCCCTGGGGCAGTTCTGCTGATTGAGTTATTTCAGGAACTGGGCAGTTCTGCTGATTGAATTATGTCAGGTGCTGAGCAGTTCTGCTTTAGTTCACCCTGGGGCAGTTCTGCTGATTGAATTATTTCAGGTACTTGGCAGCTTTGCTGATTGAATTATTTCTGGTGCTGATCAGTCTTGCTGATTGATTGATCACCCTAGGGTGTTGTGTAATGGCAGCTAGGTCCGATGCTCATCAGGGGTTCAGTGGTTCACAATCTAACCCCACAAAAGGCAGACCCCCCAAACCACCTGCCCACAATCAGGACAGATTGGCCCAAGAGGCCCCAAGAAGACTCCCAGGTGTGTGAAAAGCACAACACTCCCACTCCTGTTCTGACTCCTGTTCCAGCTCCCTGCTCCAGCTCCCTGCCCCGGTCTCCCTGCGCTGCAGTCTGGGTTCAGCAGACCACCCCCCTGCCCAATTAAAACAGACCTGTTTTGAGGTTCTTCCAGAGTATCTTCTTCTAGAATCGTGTTGTCCTCCAGATATTGTGGATTTTTTTGCTTCAAAATCAGTCTAGAGGCTTCATATATTGTTGGTTTGAGGAAAAGTTAGAGGAGGTTACAGAGACTCCTGTCTCATCTCCGCCACCATGGCTCCACCCCCGGAAGGAAGTCCCTCTCCGACAATAATACATTGTTGATAGAGTTGTGAAGTGATCTAACTATTCTGAAGAGAAATTTGGAACTATACTAACAATACATTTACTAGGTCTGTATCCTAAAAAGATCTTAAAAATGGAAAATGAACTACATCTACAAAAATATAGCAGCTCTTTTTATATAATAAAGAATTGTAAATTGAGAAAATGCTTATCAATTGGGTAATAGCTGAACAAGCTATTACATATGCAGCATATAAATGGAATAGAATACTATTATACTATAAGATATGATGAGCAGTGAATTTAAAAAGAAAAAAAAAACCTGGAAAGATATATGAACTGATGCTGAGTGAAATGAGCAGAACCAGGAGAACATAGTACACAGTAATAGTAATATTATATGATGATCAACTATGACTGACCTAGCTCTTTTTAGCAATAAAATGACAATCCCAAAAGACCCATGATGGAAAATGATATCAACATCCAAAAACAAAGCTAAGAAGTCTAAGTGCAGATTGACTTTTTCACTTTTGAGTGTTTTGTTGTTGTTGTTATTTCTTTCTTGTGGCTTTTCCCTTTTTTCTTATTCTTCTTTCATAGTATTACTAATATGGAAGTATGTTTAACATGATTGTACATGTATAACCTATATCAGATTGCTTGGTCTCTTTGGGAAGGTAGAGGTGAGGGAGAAAAAATTGGAGCTCAAAATCTTATAAAAATGAATGTTGAAAACCATTTTCGCATATAATTAACCAAAAAAAATGCTAGTAAATAAAAAAGAAGTTGGGAGAGAATGGGGTCAAGGGAGCATGGAAAAATGTTTTGCCTTGGCAAGGAAAAGGGCCATCCATTCATCTAGAACTGAAATGAAGGAGGATGTAATGGAGGGAGATTTTTGAATGGTGTGAATAATAATTTTTAAGTAAAATATAAAACAAAGTTTTCAATTATTAGAGTAGGGAGACAGGTTTTATGAGAGGTGTAAGGAGAGATGAAAAGATTTGAAATACTCACTATTGAATACAGGAAGAATATAATTTTGCCTTTCAGCAATGAGGATACACTTTAAATCTGGTAATAAATTTGAAATCTCATGATTTTCTCTAGCTTTTTTCAACAGCAAATTGAATGTAAGTGAAAAAAGGTGTTAGGAAAATCTAGGATTGGGCTTTGACAAGGCATGACTGGCATTTAGATAAGAAAATGGAACAAAGGACAGAAAATAGTGTAGAAATTAGTTGGCTTGCTATAAGTCAAAATACATGAGAGGACATTGTATTAGTGTATAACCTGGTATGCATTAGTAATAGACTGAGAAAAAATTGAGGAATGGAAGAAATGGAGGTAATGGTGAAGATTTAAGCTAAAATAAGGGGTTGAAAAGCATAAGGAAAACTGGAATGATTATAAAAAGGAATTTCGGTGTTCATCAACATGGAATTGAGAGTTGTGAATTATAGTAAAGTCAAGGATATGACAATCTCTGTGTTTATTTTTATTTTTTTATTAAAGCTTTTTATTTGTAAAACATATGCATGGGTAATTTTTCAACATTGACCCTTGCAAAGCTTTCTGTTACAAAATTTTCCCTCCTACCTCCCACCCCACCCCTAGATGGCAGGAAGTCTAATACATGTTAATTATGTTAAAATATTTGACAGATCGAATATGTGTATATGTATATATATTTATACAGTTATCCTGCTGTACAGGAAAAAAATAACCTGAGAAAGAAAACATAATGTAAGCCAACATCAAGGAAGAGTGTGAAAATGCTATGTTGTGGTCCACACTCAGATCCCACAGGCCTCTCCCTGGGTGTATATAGCTTTCTTCATCACTGAACAACTGGAACTGGGTTGAAACATATCATTATTGAAGAGAAGAATGTCCTTCAGAATTGATCATACATTTTCTGTATTTAGTTGAAGTAGAATGGGAGGCTAGATCACGGTAATGTAGTAAATTGAGAAACTAAGCCATTAGGGTATTTGAGAGAGGTCTCAGTAAAATATTAAATTCTCCTCCTAACAAGATCAGATGAGAATGAGAAAGCCTGCAAGCCAGCAATGAACTCATTGAGAAAGAAAGGGGAATGCCCTGAGAATTGATTGATAACAGTCACTAGGATCAGGAGTGGATGATATATTTAGATAGCATGAAGTTCAGTGGAAGAGAGCTTTCTGAGTTGTAGAAAAAGTCTAAAATTGACAAGGTGAGTTTGAAGAATTTCAACAAAATCTCCTTCAGAGTTGGAAGGTATGAGAGAATGTGAAGGAACTGATATTGCCAGGATATAGCCTATGTCTCAGTGATATCTAAAAGATGAAAAGAGGGAGAGATAATGAGGTATGAAGTAAAAGGAAGTTAAGTTTGTTAATTGCTGAGCATTCATTCTATAAGGTACAAACTTGGAGAATATTTAAGGGATTGGTTTGAAAATGGATTGTTATGAGAGAAAAATGAGTCTAGTATGGTGTTTGTATAACATCATTGAGAAGTTCAGGATCACAAGGATGGGTTTAATATAAGAGGATGGTATTATGTTAACTACTGAGCATTGACTTCAGGAAGAGTGTGAGTTGATAGAGAAAAGTTTGTTTAAAAAAAAGGAGGACATTGGACTGTTCTAAATCTTTCCTTAATATTCAACATTCTGGCAGATCAAAATATATTCTGTATTTCTCAAGGAAGTACTTTATAACAAGCAAGAACTTGGGAGTATAAGAGCCTGATCCGAAGGGAGGGGTATCTTGTTTGTCTTAGAGAAAACCCCAGGGAGAGGGATTACTGGCAGGACAGCAGAGTGCTATAGAAATTTCTGAGGAACTTGGGAGGCAAATAGTGACCCCATTCACACTTAATGGGGCAAGTGACTGGCAGGGAAATTGGCTGGGATGCCAAGAATCTTGTTCCATGAATATCTGTATACTTATGGCCCAGTGATGAGCCATGGCTTAGGGTTCCATGGGAAGAAATCAGAAGAAATGTAGAGGGTTTGTTTTCTCAGGGTTAGATAAAGAAGATCCCAACATTATGAACATATACTACTAGTAAGAAAGAGGGGGAAAAAAGTTTGAGTATTGCTATATAGTAGTAGCCTTTTTATGGGAATGCAAGCCTATCAGTGTGAGGGCAGGTTGAGATGAATGAGCCAGTTGAGAAGTGTAGAGAGGGGAGGGACAGGCAGACAGATTGACAGAAAAAGAGAGATGTGGTACAATTCATGCTTATTCCATGCCAGAGTGTGTCATGTCATGAACTCTTTAGATAAAACTCATTCCAAGGTTGTGAACCTGAATAATTTGGACAGAAAATGGAAAGTTTCATTGAGAAGGTCAGGCTCTTGATAAATGGAGATGAGTCGGGAGAAGTGGATTCTAAGTTGAAAAAATTGTATGAATACATGACAGCTGTAAATAGGGCTTATACCACATCGTATATATATGTGTGTGTGTTCTTTTTCTTGTTCTTTAAGGATTAAACTGTTGTTCTGTCAGCATGTTGGCTGCTAAGCACCACAAATGGAAGCTAATTAAATGCTGCTAAAAACAGAAAATTGCATCACAGCCCATAGATTTTGACTACAAGGACTTTCTCCTTCTGTGATCAACAACAAGAAAACATAGCAGAGCAAGTGTAAAATAACTGAAAAAGTCAATCAGAAAAGAAAAATGAACTTGAGAAAGACAGGCTGCAGACTAAGATACTTCTACATAGGAGGCATAAGGAATCTGTCCAAAGAAGTCAACTAATTGAACAAGGAAAGACACTCCATCATTGGGATATGATGATAATGACACGGTTGGTCAGACAAGACTGCAGCCCAAATCAAGGAATTTTTTTTCTTTTTTTTCCTTTGCAAAACATATGTATGGGTAATTCTTCAACATTAACCCTTACAAAGCTTTCTGTTAAAAATTTTTCCCTCCCTACTCCCTACCCCTCCCCTAGATGGCAGTATATCCACTACATGTTAATTATGTTAAAATACTTGACAAATCGAATATATGTATACATATTTCCAAACTTATCATTGTTGTCCAAGAAAAATCGTATCTACACAAACGATATATCAGATAAAGGAAACACAATGTAAGCAAACATCAATCAAGGAGTATGAGAATGTTATGTTGTAGTCCACATTTCACATCCCTCTCTCTGGGTGTATATGGCTTTCTTCAGTGAACAATTGGAAGTGGTTTGAAACATTTCATTGTTGAAGAGAACCATGTCCATCAGAACTGATGATTAAATAGTATTGTTGTTGCTGTGTATAGTGATCTCCTGGTTCTGCTCATTTCACTCAGCATCAATCCATGCAAGTCTCTCCAGGCCTCTCTGAAATCGTCCTGCTGGTAGTTTCTCACAGAACAATAATATTCCATAACATTCATATACCATAATTTATTCAGCCACTCTCTAATTGATGGGCATCCATTCAGTTTCCAGTTTCTAGCCACTATAAAAAGGGCTGCCACAAACGTTCTTGCACATGTGGGGCCCTTTCCTTCCTTTATGATTTCTTTGGGATTATTCTTGGGCTTATGCCCAATAGAAATGCTGCTGGGTCAAAGGGTATGCACAGTTTCATAACGTTTTGAGCATAGTTCTAAATTGCTCTCCAGAATGGCTGGATCCATTCACAGCTCCACCAACAATGCATCAGTGTCCCAGCCTTCAAGGAAGGAATTCAAAGGAGTAGGGAGAAATCTTTCAGTAGCCGAAGATTGTTGGGGCCAGGGGTATCTTATCTACACTGGGTACATATTGAAAGGGACTTCTGTTAATTAATCTGGTTACCAAAGAAGAATCATCCCTACTTCCTTCCCAGGCAAAAATCTGTATATGTGCTGCTATCTTGAAGATTCTAAATGTAGGTAACAGGGTCAACTCTTATTAGTCCCCTCTCCTCTCAGAATGGATTTCAACTGATCACAGACCCCAAAGGAAAGAATCAGCTGACTCTTTGAAGCTCTCATCACTGTAACATGATGGGAAGAAAACCGAACAATACTTATACAGAGATGACTATCTTAAAATGATAAGTCATCCCTCTCCTGGATTTGCAATTCCGAATACATATATAATTTTGTAGAATCATAGGGTTGAAAAGGATCATTGAAATAATCTAGCATCAATTGTAGCATTTTATAGATAAGGAATGTAGATTTCAAAGAGGTAAAGTGACTTGTTAAACAATTTTTCATCATTAATTTATACATTTCCTCATTCACTCATCCATTCATCCATCAAATGTTTATTAAGTGTATATAGAAGAGCAGAATAAATACTGACTTCAAAATCAGAAGCCCGAGACTCAAATTCTACCTCTCTGCCTTAGTGTCTGTTTGACCTTGGGGAAATCAGTCACTTAATATTTTATGGATGATAAAGCTGAACTAGATGGTGTCTAAGATTCCCTTTTAACTCTAAAGAAATCACATTAGTTCACATAAAGTTAAATACAGAGTGTCTGCCCTCACAGGAGTACTAGTATTATATTATGCCATCAAGATATTGTTATCATTTTTGTTACTGCTGCTGCTGCTGTTGCAGTTGTGGTTGTTGTTTTTTTTTTCTTTCTGAATTTTCCTTTTTGATTTTTTTCTGGAATTTCACATTTGTAGTCAAAACATGTTTGCATATGTGCCATATGTGCCACATATGTGCCAAAAGATACTGGCAAAAGGCCTTCATCAATATTCTTTACTTTCAATAAATGTGAAGTTGAGTCAAAATTTACTTATTGTTTGTCAGTGGCTCAAAATCCATATAGATGGATTAGAAGTGAACAAATACACATGCAATTGGGAGAAATCCCAACCATCATTCCATATATTACCAATAAAATATTTATTTGCAAATATAGAGAAACTAAAATATTCACCTATAACCATGCTATCTCCATGCTCCAGATCTCTAAAATTGATTTCTCTGAGAATTTACCCATCCTTCTGTCTCACTTTTCCTAAAATTATTTTTCATCCTTATTGTAACCTCTAGTGATTATTACTTCTCCCTCTTCTCCCAGACTCACTATTGCTTTCCCTATCACTTACATCCTATCATAGATACCTTTCTATCATAGAAAAATCAGTTTCTTCTAATAATAAATTTGATTCTATATTTGACCAGTTCTTTTGCAGTCTTCTTTATTATTTAACCCCATATCCCTTTGTCCTTTCACCAACTATACCTTGTCAAATCCAAATGAATAGTTCTTTCCACTATCTACTTTCTTTACTCTTAAGTAAGTGCTTCTACAAAATGCCAGAGTAACTTATTCAATTGTGTATCAGATGAATCCACTATAGAGTTATATTATCTAGTCTCAACTGGACTTCCACTGATGCATGGAACTCTTTCCATTCTTTCCTGATTTGCCCTATATCACACTTCACAATGTCTATTTAATACCTATTCCTTTCAAGTCTTCTACATCATATATTAGATTATTTTCCTTAGATATTGACTCTAGTCAAGAGACATCATTTATTTTGATCTCTTGCTCTTCTTCCCTTCTACATATTTCAAATCCTTCTGCATTGTTCATTATTCTTTCTCTTTTTATCTCCATTCAGGAAGAAGTGGCTCTTTTCCTAGCCAAAGCAAATGCCTGTACTTGTGCTCATTTGTCCTATAACTTCCAACTTCCTTCCAAATGTCTTCTGTCTTTCTCCAATCTAATCTATGATCTTAATCCAATCTCCTTCCCTCCATCCCTCCCCCTCTCTCCATCCCTCTCTCTCCTTCTCTCCCTCTCTTCTTCCTTCCTTCCTTCATTCTCTCTCTTTCAATCTCTGTCTCTGTCTTTCTCTTTTTCTCTCTCTGTCTCTCTCTTTGTCTCTGTCTCTGTGTCTTCTCTCTGTCTCTGTCTCTGTCTCTCTTTCTTTCTCCCCCCCCCATCTAGTGGCTCCTTTCCAGTGACCTACAGACATGACAGAGATCCAGTTGTTTCAAGCAGCAGAGAATCAATCCATCCTTTGTCACATCTTAGTTTCAGAGGGTATAGTGTGTGTACAATCATCTGTAAACAAAAAGTCATACACCTACTCTCCCTCCATTTTAGTCTTAGCTTATACTCTTTTCAAGTTATATAATTTACTATCACTGTAGAAAGCTGATTGATGTTGTGTTCATCCTCATTAAATGTGTCCAACAGCATTGATAAAAAAAAAATTATGCTACAAAGCATGGAAGCAAGCACATAGTTTTGCTTCACTCCATCGGTGATTGAGAAAATTCAAGAGCAAGAAAATCTAGACTCAGGCAAGTATGTTGTCATTAAATTGATGTACTATACCAATGAACTTTGGACAACTTAATTTTGACATAATTTTTCATTAGACATCATGACCGAGAGTATTGCCTAAAAATCAATACCAAGAAAACATAGGTGCTCCATTAGCCAACAATATAATATTTATACATGTAACCATCAATTATAACACACAAAGAAATTGTGAATACTGTGGATAAATTCACTTATCTTGGCAATAAATTTCCAGGATATACACATTGATAATGAGGTTGATGCATACATTGCTAGAGTTACCTCAATATTTGGAAGGCTTTGAAGGAAATTTGGGAGATAAAAGATATTAGATTGACTACCAAACTGCAGGTCTAGAGAGCTACTAAGTTGACTTCACTATTGTATGCCTGTGAAAAGTGGACACTATACCAGCACTGTGCCATTTAAATTGTCTTAGGAAAATTCTGAAGATCACTTGGCAGGATAAGGTACTGAATAATGAAGCCCTTTCTTGAACTAAACTGCCACATGTTTAAAAACTACTGCAGAAAATACAACTCCAATGGGCTGGCCACATTATTTAAATGCCAAATGTATGCTTATCTAAAAGACTATTTTATGGAGAACTTACACAAGACAAGCACCATGTGAATGGTGGTCAGAAGAAGCAATACAAAGAAACTTTGAAGGTTTCTCTAAAGAACTTTGGAAATGATTGTGAGACATGGATAATAATAGCAAAGTTCTATCTAGCATGACATAGTCCCAACAAAGAAGGTGATGTGCTCTATAAACAAATCAGAATTGAAGTAGCTTAGAAGTAATATGAGATGTGCAAATTTAGAGAATCTACTCCATATGTTCACATGTATTATTTGTTCCTGATCCATGGTAGAACATTTCAAACTTATATTGGTCTGATCAGCTACAATTGGACACAGTGTAACTTGACTTGGTCTTCTTTGAAGGACAACAATCAAGCAAGTATATTTTTGGTAGGTTTTTATTTTTTCCAAATACATGAAAAGATAATTTTCAATATTCACCTTTGCAAAACCTTGTGTTCCAAATTTTTATCTTTCCCTACCTTCCAACCCCAGATGGCATGCAATACACTATAGGTTAAATGTGGAATTTTTCTAAACATTTCCATATTCATCATTCTGAATAAGAAAAATCAGATCAAAAACATGAGAAAGAGAAAAAAAGCAAGCATGTAATACTATCACTAAAAAAGAAGGAAAATACTATGCTGTGATCCATATTCAGTACCCTTAGTTCTCCCTATGAATGTACATGGCTCTTTCCATCACAAATTTGTTGGAACTCCTTGAATCACCTCATTCCAACTAGATGTTTCAAAATGAATTTCCCAAATGCATCTCAAATTTAACATATCTAAAGCACAACTCATTATTTTCCTCTATCCAGTCCTTTCCTCTTTCTAACTTTCTTATTTCAGTTGAGGGGACCATATCCTTCTCATTACATCTTTCAGTTGTTGAAATGACTCTTCACTGGGTATGGCTATTCCTGGGCTGGGTCAGGCAAGTTGTTTACTTAGTGCGTTCTTGTTGGACTAGGACAAGTAAGATGGTCGGTTATTAGACAATTGCTAGAGTGGACCGGGCAGGCAAATCCACAATTGAACTTCTTCTTTGGAATTGGGCCAAGCAGATAGATTAGTGTCTGGACTCTTCACAGGCTAAGGTTTTGTGAATATATTCTTACATCAGAAATTAATATTAGAATATTAAAGCCATGATGAGAAAATGTCTCTAAGCCTGGTAATCTGATTCTTGGTCATTTGTCTTGCTCTGAAATTGGTTAATGAATAAATAAATTTTAAAAATTATTAACTCTTCACTGAAATGCTAGGTTTAAACCAAAAAAAATGCTAGGTTTAAACCAAAGAGAGAGAGAGAGAGAGAGAGAGAGAGAGAGAGAGAGAGAGAGAGAGAGAGAGAGA
>JAJPUD010003888.1:80483-152706 GCA_023553655.1 Myrmecobius fasciatus
AGAGAGAGAGAGAGAGAGAGAGAGAGAGAGAGAGAGAGAGAGAGAGACAGTCCTTGCTCTCAAGAAGTTCATATTAATTAGGGGAAACAGTATATTGTAAATGTTCAGCTGCTGGGGGAGATGGAAATTCAGGAAGTTCTAAAGATGTGGCTATGGGATAGATAGTCAAGAATACATACTGATGCCATAATGTTTATCTCATTTTCTCTTGAGCCATTTGGAAACATTCTGCTGTGTTTCTTTGCTCTCTGACACCTTCAAGATCCTTTGTGGATGAACAGGTATTAGCTCAATTTCCTGTCTTATAATATGGATTCAGAGATTTTTTGATTCATTTAAATATCCTAGGACATTTCTTCTGTTTTAATATCTTTTTTTGCTTATGCTCAGGATTTTAAGTTTTCTTCTTTTTGAGATATAGGTAATTTTGCTATTTTTTCCTTATATTTCCACATTGCTCATTTTCTGACTTTTTCCTTTTGATGACAGATTTTCTAAGGGATGGACCTCAAAGTTATCTCAGACTTCACCCAAATTAGAAATTCACTTTTTGCTGGCTATAGTGCCTGGTCCAAGTGACTTCTGAGAATTTGGGGGAAGAGAGAACATACATGGGGCTCAATTGGATGCCAGTCCCTTCTCCTTGAGGTCTAGTACAGCTTTCCCACTTTGTACACATATACATGTTGGCACCCTGCCCCAATTCCCTTTGTTCTTTAGTTCTCTATTGTTGTGGTTGTGGAGTTGTTTCATTCATGTCCGACTCTCCCATAAGCCCATTTGGAGTTTTCTTGGCCAAGATACTGGAGTGGATCACCATTTCCTTCTCCAGCTCATTTTGCAAATGAGAAACTGAGGCAAACAGGGTTAAATGACTTGTCTAGAGTAACATGGCTAGTAAGTGTCTGAAGTCAGAGCACTCTAAGGTCAGTGCTCTATCCATTGTGCTACTTAGCTTTACCTTAGTTCTCTGAGTGCTATTATAATAGCACACTAGAGAAAACACACTTCTGTTTTCCTATATCTCTACCTCCTGTGCATGGGGGTTAAGTGGGGTTTCATTTTGCTGTTTGTTGCCATAGACAAGAACAGGGCATGCTGGCAAAAACTATAGCAATATCAAGGAATTTACTCAATGACTCTCAAACATAAGATCACTGGTCAGATCATAACAGATGGGGTAGTTGGGTTTTGGTGGAAAAGGTTATGCTGGGTATACATGCTATGGATTAGTTTTCTCTGGTATTAATTTATCAGGTTGTTACTTCATTCCCTTGCTTTGTGCCTTTTCCTACAAAGACAGCTACAATTACTTTACCTCTTTTATGTAATTCTTACCCTAGGAAGTTCGGAGGATCAGGGGAAATGCCCATTCCCTTACTTTATTGTTCATGTTTTCACCTGGAAGTATGGCCTTCTCACTCTGAAAGCTTCCTTTGTCTGATTTGGTGCTTCCTCCTAGGGCCTCCAATTTAAGAAAAATGCCTAAATCAGCCATATCTTCATTTCTCTTTAGGTTCCAGTTTTTACTCTCCAAATTTTCTCCTATATGTCCCGGGGCTAGTACTTTCTCCACAGCCTCCAACTCCCATCCTGCCCTCATTTTTCTTCCTTTTCTTTTGGCATTTTTAGATTTAGAGTAAATGTAAATAGCGATCATTTCTGTTTTAGCCAGAAACCCTGAGGTCTTCTCTCAGTTTTATTTAATTATTTAGATTTTTTTTTTTTTTTTGGCTAAGGCAATTGGGGTTAAGTGACTTGCCCAGGGTCACACAGCTAGGAAGTGTCTGAGACCAGATTTGAACTCAGGTTCTCCTGACTTCAGGGCTGGTGCTCTATCCACTGTGCCACCTAGCTGCCCCAATTTAGATTTTTTTTTTAAACTAGGTAGAAGAGACCATTCTTTGCCTCAATTGCTACTTAGCCTTAATCACTGAATAGGTGTTACCTCAGACAAACTGAAACCTGTTAAAGACCTTAGTTTAAAAAGGCCACGTTTCCCATTGCTTCCAGGGCTATTTCCAATTAGTCTGATCTATATCTGGCCACTGGACCTAGGTGATTCTGGAGGGGAAAATGAGGCAGGTGACCTTGCACAGCCCTCCCTCACTTAAATACAATTCACTTGCATGTCATGACATCATCTCCCTGATACCATGATCCACTTCAGAATAAAAAACATAGTATGTGGTACATTGCAAGTGTTTCTTTAAAAATGTTTCACTTGTCTTATTCCCTATGTACTTACATATGCGTTTGTTTAAAATGTAAGCTTCTTGTAAGAAATTTTTTATTCTCATAATTTCTATCCTTATTTCCTAGCACAGTGCTTAGCACATAATAAATACCTAAGGAATGTTTGTTGATTAATTGATGAATCGGTCATTTTTCATCTGAATTACCATGATTTAATCTTGTGGTATCTTTTTATGAAGAGTTGTACATCTTTTGGACTTTGTAAAAACAAATGAATGAGAAGAAATAATTGCCATTACATTGACCCATGAGAGGGGTAAGTTTCCCTCTTTCTGTAGTTCATTTTCTCTAGTGTCTAGATAGACAGGTAGTTCCTTGTTTGTTTTTTTTTTTTTTTTTTGCCTGAAGGTCTTTTCATGCACTATTTTATTCATTAAAACTTGCAAAGCTTATCTATCCAGGTAGGGAACCACTGATTTCTTCCTGCCTTCTGCTCCTATCTGCCTTTGTTGAGATGTTATTCTTTTTGTCCCCTAATCTATTTTGTCCCTAAAACAGAAATGCCTCTTGCCTCTGTTTTTCTATTTCCAATGTATAAGTGGAAGGGATTTAGCCCATTCCCTTATTTTGGGGAAGGAGTCTGTCCATCTGATACAGAGAGTGGTATGGTCTATTTTCATCCAGCTCTGGGAAAAAGGATTTTACTAATGCCCTTCATAATACCTGTTCTAGTCTTACAATCCTTGTAATAAGAAGTACTCCATTATTGTTAGTATAAATTTCCCTGGCTGCAATTTAATCTCTTTTCCTCAGAGAAAGACACTATATAAATTGAAGAAATAAGGGCATATGTAAAATGCTACAGAAATCTGATATAATTTGTAAAACTAAAATACCAAATTTTTCTGTCTTATAATTATGTTATACTATCTAGCCTTGAAGTATAAATACCACTTACTGTATTTCTTTCTTAGGAGACACTATTGACAAGGCTATCAAGTGGCAAGATTCCTCTTTGGGAGGGCAGATCAAAGCTTTTCTCAAACAATTCATTCCTTGCCTGCTAAATTCACATTCCCAAAACATTTTCTGCTTCCAATTAAACAAAGTTATTATGGACACTGTTAGAAAGTGAAAACTAGCACACAGACTATGCTCCTGTTGTAATGCTCTGGGAGAAACTGAGGCAGTACTATAAATTGGAGATTATTAATATTTTATTGATGGTAATTGAGAGTTTAGAATCCACAGCTATGTGTGGGACTGAATGGGACTCCTGTCTCAAAGCATCCAGTCCATGGAGAGTTAGACTGGTAGCCATTAGCCAGCCATCTGGATCTCAGTGGAAACAGAATTCGAGAGTTTGCTCCAACAATTCTTATAGGGCTCCAGTGCTCAGGGAAACAAAGAGGCAGAGGACTGGGGGGGGTATTGGAGTTCCAGGAAAGGACTATAAATTAAGTTCTGACTGGTTGGGGGTATGGAGGAAAGATCATAAATTCAGATAAGTTTGGGAAGAAGCTAGGAGCCACAGAGTCTGAAGCCAAAAGGTAAGGCGTATGTCTAGGTACTTGAGATGGACCATCTGGAGGTTTTATGACTCTTTTGAATGCCACTGGCCATAATTCTGCAGCCCAATTATCTCTGAATGGTCAGAAAAGAGGGGAGGGATTGCTACCTAGGCAGAACAATTAAGGGAAACTGAGACAAAACAATTGAGGGAAACTGAGACAGGGGAACTGTGGCACAACACTATCAAACAAGGGTAGGGGTCTGGCACCATCCCCCCAACTCCATCTCAAATCACAGAATTACCTGGAAGGGACCTTGAGGTCATTAAATCCAATACATTCATCCACTTAGTTTTGTGATAGGTTTTGTAAAGGATATAAAAGAAGATAATACACTTCATGTCCTTAAGGATTTTATATTCTAGGTAGTGAAGAAGCCAACTCAATGAGCATGGCATTTTTGATAGCACTAGTGAGGAGACTTATTTGATTAAAGCAGATGATATTGATCAGGAATAGTTGAACATGATATTGTCAAATAGGTTGGACCTAAATCACATATGGCATGAAGAGCTTGTTCCTTGATCCTATGGGCAATAAGTTGTTGAAGATTCTCCCATGATATACAATTATATTAAGCCAAAGTGATTTAGATAATCTTAAATCTCCACTAACAGAACCTCTTGTTAGTAATTTCTTTTTTGCACCATATTAGAATATAAAACACAATATAAGAGTCTAGGCTTCCCCCACACACATTACAGGAGTGGGTTTGGGACAAGATGTGAATGGGGCATAGGATTCCTATTATAGGAACACAGGTAAAGGATGTAGGCTCCCCAATGGTGAAACTCCGTTTATTTTGGCTGAGGATGAAGGTCCATGGCTTTCCACTTTACTCCTTGGAGGCCATGTAGAGCTTGAGGTCCACTACACAGGTGCTATAACCCTACTCATTATCATATCAGAAAATGAGCTTGACAAAGTGGTCATGGAGGGCAATGCCAGTGGCAGCATCAAAGGTAGAAGAGTGGGTGTTGCTGTTAAAATCACAGGTTAAATCACCCTGGTCCTCTGTATAGCCCAAGATGCCCTTCAAGGATCCATCTGCTTCTTGCTTCACCACTTTCTTCATATCATGATATTTGGCAGGTTTTTCCAGGTGGCAAGTCAGGTCCACAATGGATACAGTAGGAACACAGACGGCCATGTCCACCATATAGATCATTTAGATCAGGTACAACCTTGCCTACAGCCTTAGCAGCACCAGTGCAAGCAGGGATGATGTTTGGGGCAACACCACACGTATCGAGGGGCCATCTACTGTCTTCTGGATAGCAGTAATGGCATGAATTGTAGTCATGAGTCCTTCCACAATGCCAAAGTTGTCATGAATGACCTTGGCCAAGGGGGCCAAGCAGTTGATAGTACAGGAGACATTGCTGATCATCTGAAGGGAATTTCCATATTTCTCATGGTTCACTCCCATCACAAACATTGGAGCATCAATAGAAAGGGCAGAAATGATGAACTGTTTAGTTCTACTTTTCAGGTGAGCCTCAGCCTTTTCCATGGTGGTAGAGACTCCAGTGGACTCTACAACATACTCGGTTCCAGCTTCTCTTCATTTAATATTAGTGGGATCCCACCCCTGGAAGAGAGTAATGGCTTTTCCATTGAACACCAGCTTTCAGTTCTCAGCCTGGGCAGTGCCCTTGAAGTTGCCATGGGTAGAATCACATTGAAACACATAAGCCATGTAGTTGAGGTCAATAAAGAGGTGAATGATGGTCACAATGTCTATTCTGTTGGAATTGAAAGCAGCCCTAGTCACCAGGCCCCCAATATGGCCAGATTCCTTGATTACAACCTCTACCATCTTGTTTCAGGGATATTACCAAAGCAGCAGATCCTGGCACTGAGCCTGGGAGAAGAGCTAAGAGCCAATAATTTCTAAATTTATTAGAGGATGCTAAAGTACTTTGCCTTAATTTCTCTTACATTTTTGATGAAAAGTGACTTCTAATGCCCTAGCTTTTTTTTTTCTGTCCCTCCACATCTCTGTAGAATAAGGTAGTGATAAGTAAATATGTATCCTGCATCTTTTTACATGCCAATAATATAGTTTAATAGGATTTAGTTACAAAGGTTCAATTAGTTTGAATACGTAGCAGAGATTAATAGATACTCCCAAAATTCTTTTAATATGTCAGTCTTTTGACTTAGTTCTAATGTTTTATGTTATCTCATAGAATCATTGAGCTCTATATGTTGCTCTTTATTTTTGAGAGATTCTACTACTTAAATCATGTTTTCCACATTTTCTTCTAAGCTATTATCCATCACCTAATTTTTTTATCAAGAGCTCTAATTTAAGTTTTTATCAGTTGCTTCATGGAATCTTTGTGGCCAACATATTTTTTTAAGAGGTACTACTACTTTTAATGGATCTCACTCTCTTCTTCTGTATTTATCTCTTGAGTTCTTAACCCATAATATTTCTTCACTGGATTAGGATTTTTTTCTGTTTATTCATGTTTCCAGCTTCAGTTTCTGGATTGAGTCTGTCTGCTCAGGTCAGGGGTCCCACAACCTTCTGGCTATCTTCTTTATTGGCTATCTTTTGGACTGCCTGAAAAAAGCACGTTAATGTTTCCTTTTGTTTTTATTAGTCATTATTTCATACAGTGCCCCTTTTCATTTTTGCTAGTAGCTTAGTGAGATCAACTGTAACATTTTACTTTATCATTTTTCTCCTGGTTTTGTCTTTACAATGTCAAATAAGAGTTTAGATTCAGTTTTTCACTGTGTTCATGCATTTTGGAGATACATGCTACATTTTGGCCAAGTGATAGGATTTTGTTGTCTAAATTGTTGGGAATGCTGCTGTGGAGAGAAGTTCACTTACTTGATTGGAAGTTTCATTAGTTCAGTAGAATCCTGTCTAAATCATCTCCTTGCTCTAAATTGAGTCCTCAATTTTCTTTCACTTCAGCATTTTAAGACCTTTTCAAAATTGTTTCTTTTGAATTAGTCTCTTTAGCCCTCAATCTGTACCTTTCTGAACTTCCTCTGACTTTTGTTTAGTGTCTTGCTGACTCCAAAGGGTTTCATTTTGATCTCCAGTTTAGGTATCACCAGGGGGACAATGTTCCTCTAAACCAGGGCTTCTTAAAGTTTTTCCACTCATGACTCCTTTTTGCCCGAGAAATTTTTAACGTGGTCCTACATATATAGATATATAAAATAAATATGTAAATAAAAACTTTATTTTTTATTAATTTATTATTTTAATCAATTCATTATTTCATTAATATAAATTTATTATTAAAATAATAATTATATTTTATATATAATCACATATTTTATATAATATAATATATTATTATATAAAATAAATATTATTAATATAAATAATAAACTAATGTATTAATTATTTATTAATATAAAAAAGTAAAAGTATAAATAAAACACTTACTGATAATAAATCATAATTTTGCAATCCCCACAATCAGTTACAAGACCCTATATGGGATCACATTCCACAGTTTAGAAAGTTGGGCTCTTAACCAGCAGACTTTGTGACCTAGTAAATTATGATGATGACAATTTATGCATTCTTAGTCTATACAACCTCTAATCTTTTTAGTGATGCTTACTTCTGTTGCTTTCTCAATTTTAACCACTGATCTATATGTCTCCTTCCCTGGATAATTTTGCTTATACTTTATCCAAGGTAGTTTTTTCCCTTGATTCCTTCTTGCCCTGCACCTTAAAGTATTTAGCTCCTGGCATAGCATTTCTATCCAGGTTAGTATTTGTTACATTCACCAATATCATTATCAGAAATACAAGGGTAGATTTGCAGCCTTATTATACATAAGGTTCTGTGGCATTGAAGAAAGAATGCCAGTGGCATCCTACTCTCATTATATATATTATATATTCTCTCATATATACTCTCATTATATATATAGTAAGCTAGAAGCCTGACCCTTCTCACCATGTGCAGTTTGCAGGTTTACAACAAATATTGAGCCCAGAGGCTGCTATTCTCTTATAAGCCAGTTTCAATTAATTTTCCTCCTTTTGAAAGATGCAAACTGTTTCTTCCTTCTAGGCATACCTCAAACCTAGCACAGAGTCTTGGATGTGGGTAGATGCTCAAGGAATTTTGAATTGAGTTGAATTGATAGAAAAATGGCTGTGATGCTCAAAAGTGCTTGTTTTCATTGTTTGTTTAAAGGAATCATATTAAAAATACTAGGGAAGCTCACTATTTAAAGAAATTCCATGGCAAATTGACAGATCACAGAATTTGACAGGATACTAGAGATTATCTAGTCTATCTTTCCCCCTTTACTGATAAGGAAACTAAGGTAGAGAGATTAATTAACCTGCCCAAAGTCACAGAGATAGTAGTTTGCAGAATAAGAATTAAAATCCAGGATTTCCAACCCCCCAATCAGAGTGCTTTCTATTACAACATTCATATAGAGTCTTTCAGATCTAATGGTAAGAACACTGATTCTGAAGTCAGGAAAATTGAATTGAAGTACCAGATTTGTAGAGAGTTAGCTAAATCATCTTTTTGATCCGGGTTTTCAGTGTCCTGAGGAAAATTATAATACACAGCTTATTGGGTTATTATGAGAACAGGATTTTGCAAATATTGGAACACAATGTTAATGGAAGCTACTGTTAATAGAATGTATTAACATGCATGCTATTATGTATAGGATGTACTAACATATATCCTATTATGCATAGGATATACATAAATGAATGTACAACCTATAAATGTAAATTTATAAATGTAAAATATAAATAAATAAATGTAAAACTGGAAGAAATCTTGAGGATCATATAGTCCCACTCCCTTACTTTATAGATGAGAGAAATTTAGGTTCAGAGATATTAAAATGACTTGTCCAAGATCAATCCTATATTTTTAAAAACAGAGCTGGAATTCAAACCCAGGTCTCCTGGACTACAATTCCAATATGAAACAGATAATACTTTTTAAAAAATTGTTATTTCATATGTGTGTATTTTTTATGGTTTTTTAATTTTTATTAATACTTTTTATTTACAAAACATATGTATGGGTAATTCCTAAACATTAACCCTTACAAAGCTTTCTGTTACAAATTTTCCCCCCTACTCCCCACCCCTCCCCTAGATGGCAGGATATCCACTACATGATAATTATGTTAGAATACTTAAGAAATCAAATATATGTATAGTTATTGCATCCTTTTTTGTGCAGGAGAAATCATATCTACAAGAAAGAATAATCCGATAAAGGAAATACAATGCAAATAAACTTCAATAGAGAACATGAAAATGTTATGTTGCAGTCCACATTTCACATCCCTCTCTCTGGGTGTATATGGCTTTCTTCACCGAACAATTGGAAGTGGTTTGAAGCATTTCATTGTTGAAGAGTCATGTCCATTAGAACTGATCCTCATATAGTATTGTTGTTGCCGTGAATGATGATCTCCTGGTTCTGCTCATTTCACTGAGCATTAGTTCATGCAAGTCTCTCCAGGCCTCTCTGAACTCGTCCTGCTGGTCATTTCTTACAGAACAATAATATTCCATAACATTCATATACCATAATTTATTCAGCCATTCTCCAATTGAAGGGCATCTATTCAGTTTCCAGTTTCTAGCCACTACAAAAAGGCTGCCACAAACATTTTTGCACATGTGGGTCCCTTTCCCTCCTCTAAGATCTCTTTGGGACATAAGCCCAATAGAAACACTGCTGGGTCAAAGGGTATGCACAGTTTGATAACTTTTTGAGCATAGTTCCAAATTGCTCTCCAGAATGGTTGGATCTATTCACAGCTCCACCAACAATGCATCAGTGTCCCAGTCTTCCCATGTCCCCTCCAACATTCATCATTATCTTTTCCTGTCATTTTAGCCAATCTGACAGGTGTGTAGTGGTACTTCAGAGTTGTCTTAATTTGCTTTTCTCTGATTGATAGTGATTTGGAGCACCTTTTCATATGACTACAAATAGTTTTAATTTCGTCCTCTGAAAATTGTTCATATCCTTTGACCATTTATTGATTGTAGAGTGGTTTGAATTCTTATAAATATGAGACAATTCTCTATAAATTTTAGAAATGAGGCCTTTATCAGAACCATTAAATGTGAAGATGATTTCCCAATTTGATTCTTCCCTACTAATCTTGTCTGCATTAGTTTTGTTTGTACAGAAACTTTTTAACTTAATATAGTCAAAATTATCTATCTGGTGTTCAATTAAGAGTTCTAGATCTTCTTTGGACATAAATTTATTCCATCTCCACAGGTCTGAGAGGTAAACTATCCTATGTTCCTCTAATTTGGTTATAATATCACTCTTTATATCTAGATCGTGAACCCATATGTGTGTATTTTTGTGTCAATTTTCAATTTTATATAAATATAAAAATGTTTTTTTAAAAAAATCATTCAAATTATTTTCCCCCAATTTCATTTTTTCATTTACACCGAAGTATCTGTTTCTTTCATTGTAGACCTCTTCAAGATCATTTTTTCCATCAAAAAAAAATTAAGAACTTCATCAGGAAAAATAGATGAAACTCAATCATCTTTACCTGAGTAAAGTGCCTCAGTGAAGTAGGTGAGTTAGATTACAGAAACACCTCCTCAAAGAAAATCTAAACCTTTGACTTTTGATAAAGAAAATTAATGTGGGATAATGTTATTTTCTTCCTATTTAGAAAGTCAAATTCATTTTTGTTTTTGCTCAATCCTTTGAAGCCTTTGCTAAGCTTTTCTGAAATAATTGGAATTTGTCCAGTGAGACATATAATGTCCTCATTAAGGTAAAGACTTGTCTTTGCTCCAGAATTGTATGAATCTTCAACCAGCCAATAGCAAAAATTTAATATTTTCTGAGTGCCCATTTCCAGAAAGGGTGCTGTGGGACATAAGATTAGTTGTTTACATGAGCCTACCATGTTAACCTGAGTTAACATGAGTTAAACAGAAATTAAGCACATAAGTAACTCAAGAATAATTACAAATTCAGATTCTGAATGGATCAGGCCTTTTTTTTCTTACACGGAGCTGCTACAGTCCTGAATTCTCCTCTCCCAGAGAGTTTTCTCATTGTTCCCTAGAAGCTTGCAAGAAAGGCTACACAGGTAATTTACTTTTTTAGATGGCGAAGTAGTAGTAACACAGGAGGAGGAAAAGGATCAAGAAGGGCCTCATGAAGGATATGGCAACTGAGAAGAATTTTGAAGGAATGTAGGGATTAAAAGAAAGAGAGAAGGAAGTATCTTCCAGACATGGTATACAGCTTGCATGAAGGCAAGGTGGTAGTTAATGGAAACTAACTGTGGAAAAAAGAAGAAGGCCAGTGTGGTTGGATTGTCAAATGGAGGAAAAGAAATATATATATGAAATGTGGAAGGGTAGCTTAGATCCATGTTGTGAAGGAATTTATGTTCCAAAAAGGGGAATTTGTATATATTATCAAAAACAATAAAAAAAGCACTGGAGCTTACTAAACAGAGGAACACCATGATCACTTTGGCAGCTGTGTGAAGGATGCATTAGTGAAGGGAGAGACATTTGAGAATGAGACTGCTTAGGAGACTTGCAATAGCTTAGGTGAGAGGTGATGAAAATCTGAACTAGAGTAGTGGAAAAAAAGAGGATGGGTTTGAGAAATGTTTTAGAAGAGTGCCATCCAACTCAAATAGAAACAGGAACCATTAAATTGTACATAATGGTACCTGTGAGTGACATATTGACTTAGAAAAAACACATGCTAATGGGATGTATGTTTTATTTAGGATTTAAAAAATATATAAAATGTACCATCATATAGAACATGTTTATTGTATATCTATATTTTATTTTATTACATATTTCCCAATCACACTTAATAGGTTTTGGTTAAAGTTGGAAGTGTTGTGATCTACATGTAGTTCACAAACAAACATGTGTTTGACACCCCCATCTTAGAAACACAATCAATAAGATTCAGTAATTAAATTTATTTTGTTAGATAAGGGAGTCTCAAAAATGGAAGATGTCTATGTGCTTGTGAACTTTGGTGTCTTGAATTATGGTGGAAGCCTCTCCAGAAATAAGAATAATAAGGAAATATAGAAGAGGAAACAGTATAGGAGGAAACATTAAGTTTTATTTTGGGTATATTGAGGTTGAGAAGTATACCCAGAAAAGTGCAATAAATAGATGGAAATGAAGAACTGGATCTCAGAAGAGAAGACTTATATGGAACCATCTCCATACAGAAGATGATTGAATCACAGGGAGTTTCAGATATTGCCAAGAGAGAGAAAGTGTAAAGAGAAAGAAAAGAATTTTGATAAAGTTTTGGGTTATGTGCACAATTTTGATGAAAGATGTGAATGATGACTCAGTCAAAAAGTCTATGGAGTGGAGGACAGTATTATGACAAACTAGAGAGGAGAAAACTTAAGGAGAAAAGGATGTTTATGAGTGTCAAAAGCTGCAGAGAGGTCAAGAAGGTTGAGTGAGCATGGAGAAAAGGCCAAAAGATTTAGCAGTTATCAATACTATTACAGAAAGCTGTTTCAGTTCAGTAATGAAATTAGAAGCCAAATTGCAAGGAATTGAGAAGAGAAGAAATGAAGCAATAAGTAGGTAATTTTCTTTAGGAATTATGAAAAAATACAAAGATAGTATGAAATAAGTAAGATTAAAGTCCAATGTAACTCGGAAAATGGAGGATTTGGCAATTAGAATATTTTTTTTAACAATTAACATGGAACATTCACAGATTACTGATTTTCAATGAATTGTGATACAATGAAATACTCCAATTGAGTAAATTTCCTGAATGTGATTTTTCTTTTATTAAAAAATTATTTATTTTTAATATTCACTTATAAAAAATTTTGATTTCCAAATTGTCTTCCTCCTTCTTTCCCTCCCCTATTGAAAAGGCAAAAAAAATTATATCAATTATACATGTGAAGACAGGCAAAACATTTTCATAATGCTGTTGTTCAGTCATTTCAGTCATGTTCAATTCTTCATGACTCCATTTGGTTTCTCTTGGCAAAGCTGCTGGAGTGATTTGCCATTTCCTTCTCCAGTTCATGTTACATAAGAGGAATCTGAGGCAAACAAGGTTAAATTATTTGCCTAGGGTCACATAACTAATGTCTGATAGCAGATTTGAGGAAGATGAGTCTTTCTGACTCAAAGCTTGGTACTCTATCCTCTGTGCAATGTAGATGCTTTATTTCCATGTTAGCCATATTGCAAAAGAAAAGCAAAAAAAATAAAAATGAATGATGTAATTATGCTTCAATTTGCACTCAGAATTCATCAATTGTCTTTCTGGTGGTGAATGGAATTTTTAAATGAATTATTTTGACTTGTCTTGGTTAATTGTCTTGATCACATTAGCTAAGTCTTTCACATTGTGACTGCAAGTGATCTTCTCTGTTATGGAACTGTGACCTGTGACCAAGAGTTCAGTCGCTCCAGAATTCAATCAAAAGTGTTGTTCTAAAGTTATGGTTATGTTAAGCATCCTTGATTCTTCTAACTGCCTCTTTTTTTCTATTTTCCCATGAAATTCATTTCACAAAATTCACATTAGGTTTTCACACCTGGACATCACCCCACCCACCCATCCTAATGGGGTATCTTTTCTATTCCCTGCCTGGTCAGTATATTTTTTCTTACAATGCTCTTTGCTCATTCATGATGCATATTATCATGATAATGACAGCCTTCATCTTGTACAGATAAATTCTCTTGCACTCTTATTTGCATCATTGTATGTCTACATCTATACATATTTACAAAATGCATACATACTTATATAAAGAGAGACTACAACTAAATATTTTATTTACTTATCTTTGAACAGGCTGTATTTGGCCAATAGAAAGAAATAATAGAAATAAATTCTATGAAGACTAGAATTATCTAACTTTGAATTTCTTTGTGTTTTTTTTTGGGGGGGAGGCAATTGGGGTGAAGTGACTTGCCCAGGATCACACAGCTAGGAAGAGTTAAGTGTCTGAGATCAAATTTGTACTCAGGTCTTCCTGACTTCAGGGCTGGTGCACTATCCACTGCACCACCTAGCTGCCCCATAACTTTGAATTTCTATCCCTAGCACAATATCTGGATTATAAAAGGCACTTAATAAATACCTGTTGATTTAATCCATTTATTGATGATTCCCAAAGAATTTTAGAATTTTTATGAATGATCATTATAAACATTGGCTATTACTATAGTTAACAGAATGTCAGTTTAGTTTGGGGACAAGGGAAATTGAATAGAGGCCTGACATTAGAATCAGAAAGAATTGAGTCCAAATTCTGCTTCTGACACATAAATCTTTGTCTGCTTATTTATGTACTCAATAATATCTTTTATAAGCATTCTCAGATATTCATAATCTTTAAAAATATATCAGGGCTTACTTATACCTGACATTCATATTTCTAAAAGCCTATGGATTATTTGTGATTTTGATTCTGCAGAGATCATGATGTTCTGTAATTCAGAAACAAATACCTGTATATCTATAATCCAAGTAAATAAGAATCTGAAATAGAATGTGTGATTGCTTTCTTATATAGTGGAAAAACAAAGTAGATGAAAAGTATATAGATGTACTATATCTTGACTACTAAGTGATGTTAACTTTATTTAGTTCATATTAATTTATAATTGTTCATAACTCCTAGAGAAAGACATCTAAGTTCATAGACAAGAATAAGGTTAGTGTTAAAGAGATATCTTTGGGAACATTAATTTGGTGTTTTTAAAAGCAGTAGTGTTTTTCAAAGACAATCCATCTCTATAGCCTCTTCCTCCTCAAATTTAATATCTCTTCAAGATATATTTGTACCTGTTTATCTATTTAGGTTCTTGTACAAGAATACAAAGAAGACTCTACTTTAAGGATCTTAATTATTTAGATTCCAGATATAGGAATTTATTGTAAGTAAATCAGATGATCAGAATAATGAAAGGTTGATCTGAAAAGATTTCCTGGAGGAGACAAGTTCTGAATAATTTTTCACAGGAGGGAAGAGATGTGGGTCAGCAAAAAATAATGAAAAAAGATTCTAAAGAAAGGAAGTATGTACAAAGGGAAAAAGGAAGAATTGTCATGAAGAAATGTATCTGTATAGGAGAAAATACACATATATATGTGTATAGGAGAAAACAAAAAGATAAACCTGAATGGAGAAAAAAGCATTTCTCATGCATTAGCTTTCTTGATCACTGTTGATATAAATTCAATAGAGTTTTATGAAAAGGGAAAGGAGTCCTTATAACAAAGAAATAAAAACAACCCCCCAAAAATACCTCAAAAAACATCTTCCACTAATGCTTAGTGAAGTACATGACTTTACAAGAATGGAATCGACAAATTATTGGATTTGCTTTTGCTCCTCATTAAAATCTACCTGGAATCAAGTTCTATGAAAATTAGATGTACTAGATGTGAATGTACTTTGTAAAGGAATAGAAGAGGTGATTACTATTTATAATAATTTTAAAATTATCTACAAAAGTCTTATTGCAATGCTTCTTTGTGGAAGTAACCATTGGTTCTTGAAGGTTCTGGTACTTTCTACCCTGTTGAAAATACAGTGAGCATGTTCCAAATCATGGGCTACATCTGTTGCCTGGCTTGGTACACCAATAAGCTGGTTGTTTCTTGGCCATGGTAATCAGTGATAAAAATGTACTTCCTCTTATGTTCCTTTAGTGTGATAAAAGGGTTAAAAGATGCTAAAAATCACTATTTTTTCAGCATAAAAAAACATGAACTTAGCTATTATTTTAAATGTGAGTATTCCAAAGGCCACTATACTATTGGAGGAAATTAATCATATAAAAATGGATATTTTTGATTTAAAGAAAACTAAAGAAAACTTTTTGTATATAAGTAAGTTGCAGTGAAATATGAATATGGTTAACAAATTCCTCTCAGAGACAAATCAAATAGTTGGCAGAGTTGCTTTTATTATGAAGATAAAGGCAATAAGAAGTATCATTTAACAGGACATGTGATCAAATCACTTTATTTCTCATGATAATGATAAGTAAAAAGAACATCATAAATTTACATACAAACATAGCTTGTTTTCCAAAATCTGCTTTAGAAAATGAAGAAACAGAGATATTTTATTAACAACTTGGTAAAAAAAAATCTTCATATCCAATCAACAAACACTTTAATACTCTATGATCTCAATCAAAAGAGCAGCAAAAATTTAGAGCAGCAGCAAAAAATATAATGGAAAATATGTGTCAGGATCAAGTTTAAAAGAAAAGCTTGGGGCAGCTAGTTGGTATAGTGGATAGAGCACCACCCTTGAAATCAGGAGGACCTGAGTTCAAACATGACCTCAAACACTTAACACTTCCTAGCTGTGTGAGTCTGGACAAGTCACTTAACTCCAATTGCTTCAGCCAAAAAAAAAAAAAAAGAAAAAGAAATTCTCATAGATGTCACTGAATTTTCATATATGAATATCCTGAATATGAATAATTTCTTCAAAAATAGTAAGAAAGTGCTAGACAGTGAACACTAAACACGATCAGGAAAGAAAATGAAATAGAAATATTTTATTAGGCAGGAAATGATTAGTTACATATCTGGGAGATATTTCCAAATCAAGTTTATTCACATTATTGACTTTTTGAAGCAAAGATCAAAATCAATACCACAAAGAAGAAAGATCATGTTAAAAATATAAATGCAAAACATTTCCAAACTGACTTATTTAAATATCTTATACATATCAAGAAAAATGAGAAATTAATAAATATAGGTACAGACTATTACTATTTCCTATGGAAATTTTAGCGATGTAAAGTAATTGTTATAATAAAAAGATCAAAGAGCCCAAAACCCAGCTTAGGCAATAAGCAACTTGATATCTATGGCAAGCAGTAGAGTATGGCAGTTTCTCTGGCAATAGACTTCATAACTAAAAGAGCATTGATAATTTTAAAGAGGGCAATTTCAACTGTGATAAGATTGATACATCCCTATCTCCTTCAACTTACTGTATCATATGTCATCTTATCACATTCTTAGTTCTAACATTATGCCTCTTTAATGAATTAGTTGCTTCATTGGCAATCTTGGTCACTATATCACATAATTGATTCATGTTAAACTTAAAATCTACTGCAGAATGACTTTTTTTCTATTCTATTTGCATTGATTCCTTATACCATCTTGGATATTATACTTTTACCAAAGATATTGGTTGTGAAGACTTTTCTCAAATGAGATTACAAGGAGTCAAGTACAAATGAAAATTACTGAACAGCAAAAATTCATTTTGAAGTTCTTTGTGATCACTTTTTACAAACCAAATCTTTAAATATATGTAATAGAAATTTTCTGGAACTCAAATCAATATCAATTAAATCAGTAATAAATATAGAATCTTGACTCATGATTCAATATATGGGCAAAAGAGCATGAAATACAACAATCTTTCTCCATGCTGATAAGCCCACAGTTACCTTTTCCCTCTACTCCTCATACCTTCCAAGCACTCCACAGAACTATTATTATTATTATTATTATAGCTTACCTACTACAAACTACAAAGGCACAATTCTGTTTATAACTCTCAGAGTTTTAAAGGTTCAAAGATAATTCTAGTTTTTAGAACATAATCTGCCAAGTAAAGCACCATCTACAATCTAATGAGTTGGCAATGAACATCCTAAATAAGTAGTACAATTTGGACTTCAGCATGCAAAGAGTAGCTTTAGCCTCCAACACCATCCAACTGGGATAGCTCAATTACCCAATCACCTAGGGACAAAGCAATTTTAAAATCAGTGAGGTTGGGTGCAGAAGGAGGTAGGAGAAATTCTAGTGTTCATATGATAAGATTGATATGTGTGACCTTAATGTTTTGGGTTCATAACACAATTTTTTGACTAGATAAATGAAATAATGAAGAGAAATAAGATGAAGTCTAGTGAGATCCTAAGCCCAGCTTTGGGCAGAATTCTTAGGGCTCAGGCAGCTATAGGAGAACCTGATTTAAAGCTATGTTTGGCTTACATATCATTAGATATATGTTGTGTTGAAAAGCAGGAGTGCCCCCCAATTAGTCCAAATGGATCCATAATCAACACCACAGTGATAACCACCACAACCAACATAGACATGAAAGGAAATGTTCTCTCTGAAAGGTGAATTGACATCCTAGAATACATCCTTGAATATCTTACCTAATATTAATCTCTAATAATTAAGAATTAAGAAGAGTAAAGAAATTCTTTTTCTAATGATATTGTTAATTAAAATGCATTTTTGTGATCACATAGGAGGTACAAAGAACATAAATTTACACATTGCTTATTGTTTGGTAACTATTTTTAAAAAATTAAATTCAGTAAAATAAAATGCAGTTTTGTAGGCTTTTCTCCAGTAAGACTTCCATGTATTTTTCAAGATAATAAAAAGATTTCTTAGCAGATGCAAAAACAGACAAAACTTTGTTCTACATTTTTAGGTTTATTAATATCACAAGGTATAAAAAATGAAGACATATGCTCACCAAAGGTGTTTGCATACATTATGGATGATACCCTGTGCAGAATCCAAATGGAAGAGGGAATTCCTGTGGACAGTGAAGTGCTCCAGTTCTTCCTTTTTGTGGAAAACATTGCATTGATTACATCAAGCCATGGACACTACTGAGTCTCTTAAGTAAGATCCACAATTATTTGAAAGAATATAACCCAATGATCCACAGAGGATAAACCAAATAGGTGAAGAATGCTTATTGACCATTCTTTAATACATATTTGGATGGCTAGTTTATTGTGCTGTCTTGGATAACACAGGTGAACAAAAAAACCAGACCTAGAACTGCATAAAAACTGAAGTAGCCTGCATTATATTCAGGAAATTGTACTTTCAGTAACCCCAAATTTCTTGCTGATGTTCCAAAAAAACCCTCCATCTTTTCAACACTAATATTCCTCACTCATAAGGCAGAGAGAAACAGAATTTTGTCAAGATAGCTCACTGGTTATAGGAAACACTCTTTTCCAACAATCCAAAGATGACTATACACAAGGACATCACCAGATAATCAATATAGAAATCAGACTGATTATATACTTTGAAGCCAAAGGGAGAAAAATGCTCTACAATCAGTTAAAACAAGACCTGAATTTGACTGTATAGCATACCTACTACAAACTACAAAGGCACAATTCTGTTTATAATTCTCAGAGTTTTAAAGGTTCAAAGATAATTCTAGTTTTTAGATAATAATCTGCCAAGTAAAGCACCATCTGCAATCTAATGAAAACTCAATCATTAGTTTCTTATTGTAAAATTCAGATTTAAAATTTTTAAATGTAATGAAAATAACCAGAAATTATGGGTATGACTAAATAATATCCCTTATAAACATGAAGCAGAAGTGATGAATAGATTTAAAGGATTAGATTTAAGGGATTCCATCTGGTAGATAGAGCATGTGAAGAACTCTGGACAGAGGTTCACATTGTTATACAGAAAGCAGGAACAAAAAAATAATTCAAAGAATAAGTAGAGCATGAAAGCAAAATGGCTCTACAAATAACAAAGAAAAAAAGAAAAACAAAAAGAAAAGGAAAGATATACCCAACTTAATGCAGAAATTTAGAGAATAACAAGAAGAGAATAATGAGCAATATAAAGAAATAGAAGAGATTAAAACAATAGGAAAAACAAGAGATCTATTCAAGAAAATTAGAGATATCAAGGGAACATTTCATATAAAAAATGATCATGATAAAAAGCAAAAATGATGGAACTTAACAAGAAAGATTAAGAAAAAGTGGCAAGACTACACAAAAGAACTAGATAAAAGAGATCTTAACATCACCTACAATCAGAATGTGGTAACTGATCTAGAGCCAGACAATCTAGAGAACAAAGACAAGTGGGCCTTAGGAAGCCCTGTAATGATAAAGCTAGTGAAGGTAATGGGATTCCAGCTGAGCTATTTAAAATCCTATAAGATGATGCTATTAAAACACTTCACTCAATATACCAGAAAATTTGGAAAATTCAACAGGGCCCAACTAGATTGGAAAAGATCAGTTTACACCCCAGTCCTAAGGAAGAGCAATGTCAAGGAATGTTCAGATTACTCAGCAGTTGTGCTTATCTCACAAACGAGTAAGACTATACTTAAAAGCTAGGCTTTAACAGTGTTTGAACTTAGAATTACTAGAAGAGTAAGCTGGTTTTTAAAGAGGTAGAGGAACTAGAGACCAAATGGTCAACATACACTGGATTATGGAGAAAGCAAGGGAGTTCCAGAAAAATACTTTCTGTTTAATTGACAGCACTAAAGCCTTTGACCATGTGGATCATAACAAAATGTGATAAGTATTCAAAATAGCAGTTCATCTTATTTGTTTCCTGAGGATCCTGCATGTGGTTAAGAAGTGGCAGAACTGAATGTGGAACATGTGACTTGTTAAAGGATGGAAAAGGAGTACAAGGTGATATATTGTCACCTTATTTCTTTAAGCTTTGTTGAGAATATATCATGTGAAATGCCAGGCTGTATGAATAAAAAGCTGGAATTATAATTGCAAGAAGAAATATCAACAATCTCAAATTTGAAGATGATACTACTCTGATGGTAGAAAGTGAAAATTAAGAAGCCTCTTGATGAGGGTTAAAGAGGAAAGTGTAAAAGCTAGCTTTGAAGTTTAATTTTAAAAAAACCCCCACCAGCGCTAAGCTTTAGGTGACTGGTTTCACTACTTCTTGGCAAAAAGGGAGAGAAGAAAAGGAAGTAGTAGCAGATTTTATATTCTTGGGCTCCAGTATAAGTGCAGATGATAACTACAGCCATGAAATCAAAAGATACTTGCTCATTGCAAGGAAAGTTATGGCAAATCTGGATAGCATTCTGAAAAGCAGAGACATCATCTTGCTGACAAAGGTCTGTATAGTCAAAGCTGTGGTTTTTCCAGTAGCAATGTGTGTCTGTGAGAGTAGAATTATAAGGAAAATTGAGTGTTGCAGAATTGATGCTTTCAAATTATGATGCTAGAGGAAACCTTGAGAGTATTTTAGAAAGCATCACTCAATACTTAAAGAAATTAATTCAGGCTAATCAATGGAAGGTCAAATACTAAAGCTTAAATACTTTGGTCACATCATGAGAAGATGGAACTTATTGGAAAAGACCCTGATGTTGGGAAATATTGAAATCAAAAGGAGCAGGGAACAGCAGAGAGTGAATTGGATAGATTATGTCTTAAAACAATAAATATGAACTTGGACAATCTTTGAGAGAGAGTGGAGGATAGAAGTGCTGTGACCCTTGATTCATGAAGAGTTGCACACAACCGAATAACTGTACAATTCCGAAGGTAATAATAGATGCCTGCAAGTCAATGGGATGTACTAATTTTTAAAACATCAATACTACAAGGTCACTAAAAAAGCAATGGAGAGGTACATATAGTATGTAAATAAGCTAGATTGTGTTATCAATAATGATGCATATAAGAAATGATATAAAAAGACATTACAAGAGAAATTAATAAACAGAAAGAAAGTAGGTCAGTCACAAGATATACCAAGGATTTCAAAAGAAAAGACCACAGACTCCTTGGTTTTCCATGTGCTGTGAAAAGATTTATTTCTTAGGATTATAGCTCTAAAGTAGAAAAGGAACACAGAACCACTTAATTCAGCCTCTTCCTTTTTCAAAGAAAGTGGGGCCCTGAGAGTTTAAATGATTTGATCAAAGTAGCACAGGTAGTAAGTATCAGAGAAGGCACTGGAAATACAGTTCCACAAACTTGAAGGCCAATACACTTTCCATTGTACCACAATTCTTTCATAATAAATATGGACTCCTCTGTGGAAGACTATTGGATTAATATATACAAGAATCCATAAGGAAGAAGAAGAATGAATGACTTAAAATCTGTACTTCAGGAGAAAGTATCCAACCTTTCAACTTCATCTAATTCTCTCATATTTATAAATTAAGTACATCTCAAATAGTAGTATGACTCCTGAAACCAAGGGCCTCACCAAATACTTGGAATTATCACTACAGAATAGTTAATCCTCTGATGTAATGCCAATAAATTAAAAATATATATATATATTTATTAGGTACTTATTATCTGGTACTGTGCAAGGTTAGAATAACACTGTTATTGAATGTTAATGAACTCTACCTCTGGTGAACACGCATGTCATATGGCATAATGTCTTAACTTAGAACTTCAAATGATGTTTTCCCTTTTAGAAGCAGCACATTTTCTCTAAATCCTGTCCTTTAGAGGGCATTAGCTGCACTAACACTTGAAGTACAGCAAGACATAGGCATATTGTTGTGAAGTTCCAATGTCAGTACCTTTCATCTCCAAGTCATGAAAGAGTTGGAATGGACCTTAAAGATCATCTAAGTCCTTTATGATGAAAATACTCCATAGGGAGGGATTGACAGGACAATTTACCATTTGTTTATGTATTATTTATGTCTGGTAGTTCTTTCCTAAAAACAAGCTGAAGCCAATCTCACCAGAGATTGGAAGTTTCAGGGTAGGGATAGGTATATAGAGTAGCATGGAATTAAAATTTGAAATATGAGACAACATATAGATTTAGAATTGAAATGGATTTCAGAGATCAATTCTAACTCTCTCTCTCTCTCTCTCTCTCTCTCTCTCTCTCTCTCACTCACTCACTCACTCTCTCTCAAATAGGGAAATTGAAGTCCTTTAAAATATTCATTGATTTGTCCAATGTCAGATAACTAGTAAGCATCTGAGGTAGTATTTGAATTTGGTTCTTCCTGACTCCAAGTTCAGCATATTCTCCTTGCTCACTATCCTTTTTCACTTTAATAAAAACTATACAAATTCAGGGTGAATTCAATACCTTTCATCATTGTGGGTCTTGCTTCAACAAGATTCAGCATAGAAATCATTTGGATGACTGGGAAACAGAAGGAAAGGAACATCAGTAGAGGATGGAGGGATTTGACAACAACAAAAAAGTAGGGGACTAATTTCATTGGTTTCCATTTTATCCAGTGTCAACCTAGTCTTCTATATAGCCTGTTCCTTTCATTTTTCTCTCTTTTTTATTTTTTAATTGCTCAGCAATATCAAAAAGAAAAAAATGATATTCAAAGTTTTAGTAAAGTTCTAAACTTCCCTAATTAGTGAGCTCTAGTATATGCTAGTGTCTCAGAGTAGTGGAAAACTGTATAGAAAGCTCCATTATGGTTGCTGATCTCAAAGGTAGTCAAGTATGCAGTCATTGCTAGGGTCAGAAAAGGTAAGAAAGGGGGGAGAGGGAAATGATGTTTATTCCATGGAAAATTTCAGAGATTGAGCAAAAAGTAAGGGAGGAGGTAGAGAGAACATTCCACAATAAAGAGGAAAAACAAACTGTCTCATTTATGTGTGTGAAATCAGTCTACCTTCATTAAGACACCAGTCCCATGAAAACTATAAATATAGAAGCATCCTGATTATTTAAGAGAAAAAACACTAATTTTCAAGTTGGTACTATTTCTGGATCCTCCAATCTGCTCTGCAGGAAGTGTTTGAGTGTTGATAATTAAAGAATCACTATGGTATACTAGGCAATGATAAAACACTGCCTTCAGAATCAGGTTCATGTTGTCTTGTGGCTGTGACAATATCAGATTTCATCTTGCAAGAATGTCATGAATATGCTTTAGTAATTCATGCTACTTGCCAGGTTTAAATTAACATTGTAATCCTTGTGTTAGTTTTCTTTGTAATAAATCAGAGATTGTCTGAAGCAAAGATAATTATTAAAGAGGAACACCAAACTGCTACAGACTAAAATAATTTATAAATATTTTTCCCATGTGCCCTTTTAAACTAATCTATGTGAGAAAAAAAAAATTGGGAGCAAGAAAATTACTTGGAGCTGACTAGTAGTCAGTAGAAATCGAAGATGTGGAAAAAACTGATCCACTGATAGATTTGGGGCTTAGCAGAAAGAGCCTCCTAAGGATCCCAACTTTCTGCAATAGGAAAAGTGTAGCTTTCTGAGGTGAACTCTCAGCCAGTGGTAGAATTTAGGGAGGAAACACTGACTGGAGATTGAGAAAAATGATTATTAATAATCATTGATTTGGGGAGATCCAGAGTCTCCCCCCCTTTTCTAAAGCTCTGATTTCAAAAGTTCAATTTCTTGAAGGACATTGCTGATAATGAGGTTGCATTATCTCTCTTTGACATGATGTCACTCTCAGCCCCTAATTGTAATATTCATTATCTCATTAATCGTTTGTCAATTACTGTCAGGAACATCCCTCTTCCAAATTCTGTGGTCATGTAGGCTTTGGCTTTTATTAAAACATTGACAATATTAACAGAATGATTAAATTACCCAGAAATTGTCTCTTGAATCTCTTAAAAGTCACAAAATAGTGTAGTGTTGTTGTTCTTGTCCAGTTGTGTCTACTCTTTCATTACTGTTCATGAGATTTTCTTGGCAAAGATGCTAGAGTGAACTGTCATTTTTTTTTCCCTCCACTTCATCAAGTTAGTAAGTGAGGAAGAAACGGTGTGAGACTGAATTCCAACTCAGGTCTTCCTGACTCCAAGTCCAGCACTTTGATCAGGAGCCTTTTTTTGAAGTAGATCACTCACAAGACAATGTCCAATCTAGATTCTCATAGGTCTATAGATGCATTGCATTCAAATTCTTTATTTTATAGATGAGAAAACCGGCCTTGAATCAATGACTTGCCCAGGGTCACAGAGTTTATTAAGAACCTTTGCTGGACATCAGACCTTCCTGACTCCAAGTTCAGCACTGTGTATCCAATACATGTTTTTGTTTCTCTATAATTCTATAAGGAATGCATAAACTCAGATTGAATGTGGCCCTTTTTATCTATGTGATTCTTGCTTCAAAGGAAAAAAAAACAATGACATTTTCTCCTAAACCAAATTGAGCTTGAAACAAATTTGGGGATTTGAGATGGAAATCAATGCAAGAAATCAATTTACCTCAGAGAAAATGCTGTGAGTCCACCCTGTACAAAAACTGAGGGAGGTTGATTGGAAGACAAGGGGTTGGAAGTGGGGCTGAAGAGTCAGGATTAGTTAATTCACTAAATTAATTTCTCTTGCCCAAGGTGACTTACCTACTACGACTATCTTCATTCACCATCCTTGGTATATAAGTGGAAGAAAGGGCAATGACTTAAAAATCAATGGTATTGTTTACAAAAGTCATGTGGGGCAGAGAGCTTATTCTCTACCTGCACCCGAGCAAGGAAATAGGAAATAATAAATAACATCATAGAAATTTAGCTCATCTGACTCACTTCAACCTAGTTTGGTATTTTCTGTTCTATCTTGGTGTATACTCCTAGATGAAAAACTTGAAAAGCAGACATTGCATATGTAACCTGTGGTTCAGAAAGGGAGCTCTGAGCTCACAAGCAACAGGTTAAATCTTGCATTTTTCTTAATACTTATGATAGAAACTGCATAGATTGTTTTGCCTCTGGACAAACTAGATAGTAGATACAAGTATCTCCACATGGATTATTTCCAACTAACCACTAGGGGCCCTAAATTTCGCTACAAGTATCAAGTTAAAATAAGCATTTAAGAGTAGAATAGGTTAATTTAAAAAAAAATGTAAAGAGAAGAGAATAGAATACAAGGTCCCTGGAAGCCTATTTTCCAGTATTTTCTTCCCCTCTCCTTTCCCCTAGAGTTTCTGTCTCAGTCTCTGAAAATTCACAGCAACAACTAATCAAATAATCATATCCTGGCCTTGACAAGTGATCCTGAGGCCAGTTCTGTAGCAGTCCCTCTCTTCCTTCTCTCTGGGGTCTGATCCTTTCAGCATCTGTTGCCTTTAACCCATCTCCCTACCACTGTCAGCATTTTTGTATTTGCCAGGTCACTGCTGTTTTCCAGAGTTGTCCTACAGTCATTCTGGCTCCCAGAATTCCTGGCTTGTTCCAGTAACTCCTTAGATACAAACCAGATACTGTTGCCTTTATCTTGTAAGCCTAGGCTCTCTATAGTATATCTCTTCAGGAGCAACCTATTCCAGGAAGTTGCCAACATGGAAGCTCACCTTTCCTTTGATCATTTGCCTTGAACCTATGTCATTATGAGTAAACTCTGCTCTTTGGGGACCTGTTCTGGGTCTTTCAGTATTTTAAACTGTTGCCCAAATCCTTTCAGTGTATGCCTATTATATATACACATATAGCAAAGCAGTACATAAATATTTGTGTATATATGCATATATTTATAAACACAATACGTATACCCATGTTTCTGTGCACATATTTCTCTGTGCAATATTCATGCACTGAAAGGATTTGGGTATATGTATATATATGCATATATGTATATGTAAATAAAATATATATATATAATATATGTTTTACATATGTAGATAGAATAGATTGCACTAGAAAGATTTGGGTATATATATATATGCATAGATGTATATGTAAATAAAAGTATATATATATATGTTTTACATATGTAGATAGAATAGAATTGCACTAGAAGGATTTGGGTACATGTATACATATGCATAGATGTATATGTAAATAAACACACATATATGTATAATATATGTTTTACATATGTAGATATAATATAATTGCACTGGATGATTTGGGTATATGCATATATGCATAGATGTATATGTAAAAACATATATATATATATATATGTTTTACATATGTGGATATAATAGAATTACACTGGAAGGATTTGACAATCAATTTCTTATAAGTTTGACAAGGTATGAAACAGCTACAAAATGAACTGAGTCTTATCTTATAATGAGCTAGGTGAGGTGCCTATATCAGGAAAAGGGAAGATTCCATATTGGTGACCTTCTCAGAAAGGTATAGTAATTGTATTCATCTTGTCTTAAAGATTACAAATATACATAGAAACGCACATGTATACATCCATACACAATACATACATGTTATGTAAATATGTAGGTTCATGTCTATGTGTGTGTGCACAGCATCTTGTATGGTTTGAAGAGTACTAAAAAGGTTACTGCCACAATTACTTCCATTCAGTTAAACACTGCCTCCCTTAGGCTTTCCTTTTAAAAGGGAGATGTCTTGTCAAGATGGTGAATTTCTTCTTGGGCAAACATGCATAATCCAAAATCTTCATAACAATTATGTCCCAGAGGATAATTAGAGCTGAATTCACAAGATAAGGCAGAAAGACTGAATGAAGTAAAGCAAAATAAAGTAAGATCTAATGAAATAACATAGGAAAACTTTAAGTATTTAGAATTTCAGCTCTTCGTTTCTCCCTTATCACACCAATTCCCAAATCATAACACAAATCAGGTGCAATCAGTATAGACAGCCTTGTAGATTTGTGTTTAAGGGTTTGGCTGGGAGCTCTTACCTAGTACTCTTTCAGCAGGGACTTAGTCTGAACTCCCATCCACCCACATCCCACAAGAAAAGTCAGATGCTGATTCTACCAAACTTCATGGAGAATATAGAGAACAGCTAAAGGAATGAAGTAGAAGACACAGTATACCACAGATTTATGACCTAGCTAGAAGGGAAAGAACTTCCATGACTGAAGGGAAAGGGGCTAAAAACCGAGGTAGGGACAGCCTTGCCCTTTCAGAACTTATTAACTTGAAGTGCCATTCAGTTCCTTATACCCTGCCAGTATGAGGAGGCTGAGGATATTTTTCCTTTAAGGAAAGGATTTATATATCAAAAGGAGAAGGGATATCAAAGAGTGAGGAGGAAAGCCAGAGAAAAGGAATTAGAAATGCATGAGAAAGACTAAAAGAACTAAAATGACCAAGAAATAAAGAATAAAAATACAATTTACAAGGAGGTAAACTAATAGAGAGAATGCAAAAGGAGGTAGTAGCACAACGAGTAAATGTTACACTATGAAGAAAAATGAAGCAGAATTCCTTAGTGAAAAAGTGAATCCTGAAGAAGCCCTAAAGATCATGGAAAAATAGCAAGAAACTCCAGAGCAGTTCAAAAAAAAGTAAAACTCTTAAAGAAAAATTTTAAAGACAAAATCTCATTGGCAATGAAATTTCTTAATGTAGAATTTAAGAAGATACATATAACTAAAGGGGGAGGGGAGAATCATGATAGAAAATCTCTGCAAAGAAGTAAAGGCTCTGAAAGAGAGAAGGTTTTATTCAAATAGAAACATGAAGAAGTGGAAGAAAACTTAGCAGAAGAAAAGTAAATGGGAACATGTAAAACAATAGATGATTTAACAATGATGAGTTCCAGATGAACATGTTGCATGGAGAAACTTAAATAGTGTATGGTAGAAAATACAAGTATATGCCATGAATCTTTGAATACCAAGAACAAAATACTGATTAATCAAATCCGTAGACTGCTGCCAATGAAAATTTTTATAATTAACACTCTAAATGCATGTAGTGGTTACATTTAACAATTTCAATAATGAACAATATATCTTATAGGAAAAAACCAACCAAAAGAGAGCTATGTAGTAATGTCATTTTTAGTAACTTAAGATTTCTATATAATCAGAAAAAATCAGAGAATCAATAAAATGGCACGTTACAAACAAAAGACAAAGAAATTCTAATTGCACAAAAAAATCACATGTTCTGCCAAGCTGAATTTAATTATCAATGAAATAAATCAAACATAAAGTCCCTTTAACCAGAAAGGCTTCTGAAAAAAAATATTGGAGGGAGGATCAGTGAGGGGAAGAAGTGAGTAATGTTTTTGACCTGCAAATGCTCTAAATGAGAAATACATAGCTATCAAAGAAAAGATTAAATATTAAAATCAATTCTCAATTTTTTCAGTCCACCTTTTTTTAAAAAAAGAAAAAAACACATTTAGGTATAAAAAGAAGAAAAGGAGATTATTAAGGATCAAAAATTGTCTAACAGGTTAAATACTTAAGTTGAAATTAAATAATCAGGAAAGGAATAAAAACAGCAAGATCTCATATCTTTTGAGGAGGAGATAAAATAATGAAGAATTAGTGCAAAAGTGAAAGATAGTAAAAGACAGAAAAATTGTATTCATTAGCCACTCACTCTGGACAAGTCATTTAGCCCTTTAAGGGATCATTTTTTTTTTCATCAGCAAATTGAAGGGTTTAGAAGATGCATCTGCTGTCTCTTCCAGTTCTAAATTTTTGTTTCTTTGAATTTGAGATGCAACTCCACTAAATGTTAAATTAGATTTATGGTTGAGTAGAGGAGAATTTAATCTTTTAAGAAGAACAGGAACTGTAAGAATTTAAGATTAAAGAGAGACTCCATATATCTATATGTATACATATCTATACCTATGTATAGGTATAGATATGTATACATATAGATATATGTATTTATATATAGATAGATAGATATATTTATATATGTGTATATAGATATATAGTAAGAGGGAACATAGAAACAGAATTAGAGTAACCTGGCCTTTAGGAGTAGTAAGTGATCCTAGTGATGGCAGTATATAAAACAGGCTTCATGACTCATGAAACAGAGTAATCCCCACCACATCACACTATTTCCATTCAACATTGTTTCCTTTATGAACTAATGTTCCTAAAAATGGAGCATGGAATAGGAGAAGGAATGGAAAAAAAAGTTTCTATAAATACAATGTAGTTATGGGATGGAAGAGGAAATCCACATTTAGCAGTTCAAAAATTATGTGCTTATGAGAGACATAGAGGAAATTAATAAGGAGCAAGCAATAGAACAGCCATTTAGAAAATAGAATTCACAACAAACTATAGCAGAAGAAGAATAAGGAGGGAGAAGATCAAAATAAAGAAAACTTTCTTGAAAAAAGAATTGTCAAAAGAATGCAATTTATGATAACAGGTTGGAGAGTGGGAAATCTCAAACTATATGCCTACCTAAATTGGGAAAGAGAAGCTACTAAAAGGAGGAGAAAAATGTACATGATAGCTAGCAAGGCTAGTCAACTAATTTAAGAAAATTTAAGGAACTTGTTTGGTATAGAGCAGATCACTGGCAAAAGAAAAGACAAAGAGAGTCTGTGGAAATAGCTTAGCACTAAAGTACTGTGGTAACACTAAATAAAAGAACAAAGTACTGATTTAAAAGAGGAAGGGAAGATAAAAATCAATAGAAAAAGTAAATGGAGAAAATATGTCTAATAATTATTACTTTAAATATGAATAGATCAAACAATTTAATTAAAGGAAAATGGCAGAATAAATAAGAAAATTGTACTGAATAATTGCTCCATATGAGAAATAAATTTTAAAAGTGGACACATACAGAATGAAAATAAATATTTGAAGAGAAAGGAGGTGATAAAAGGAAGAGTGAATAAAGGAAGGCAGTGGTTAGAAGCAAAACAAACTTTAAATGAGGAATAGTATAAAAAAGGGCCAAAAAGATAAAACAGAACAAAACAGTGAAATGCAGAATTAGTGATCACAACTGTCAATGTGAATGGGATGAATTCATCCACAAAATGGAAAGAGATAGCAGACTGTATTAGAACAAGAATCCAGCAATATGTTGCTTATGAAAAATACCCTGGAAACAGCAAGATACATAAACAGTTAAAATAAGGGGACAAAGCAGAACCTACTATGCATAAGCTGATGTTAAAAAGAAAAAATGTGAAGGATAGCAATCATGATCTTAAACAAAGCAAAATGAGCTCCCTAAGAAAAAAATTCTCAAGACCATATGGATTTACAAGTGAATTTCATGAAACATTTAAGGTACAATTAGTCCTAATAATAGTAAAGTGGGAATACTACTAAAAATATTTAGGATACAAATATAGTTTTGATTCCTAAATCAGAGAGAGCAAAAACAAAGAATTAATGAATATTGCTACAAACATTTACAATAAAATGTTAACAAGGAGTTTACAGCAATATATCACAGAGATCACACACAGGTGGGAATTACACCAGGAATGCAGGCCTAATTCACTAATAGGAAAACTACATATAATTGATATGATATCAAAACCAATAAAAATCCTATGATTATCTCAATAAATATAAAAAAAATTTTCACAAAATATAATACCCATCTGTATTAAAACATTAGAAGGCATAGAAATCAATAAAATATTTCTTTAAAAGATAAGTAGAATCTATCAAAAAACAAGAGCAAGTATTATCTGCTATGGGGGTAAACTTGAAATCTCCCAATAAACTGGAATGATGCAAAGATGTTCATGATCATGACTATTATTCAATATTGTACTAGAAATGCTAGTTTAACAATAAGAAAATAAAAAAATTAGGAATAAAAACATGCAATAAGGAAACAAAACTATCACTGCAGATGATATGATGATATACTTAGTAAGTGTATAGGATATAAAATAAATTGTCAGCATTTCTATATATTATCAAGAACATTCAGAGAAAAGAGATAGAACAAAACATTCCATTTAAACTAACTACCTGCCAAGATAAACTCAGGAATTATATGAACATAATTACAAGACATTTTACACAAATAATGGTCTGAACAACTAGGAAAAAGATTCATTGCTTATGGGTAGGCTGAGCCAATATAATAAAAACAACAATTCTACCTAAGTTAATCTCCATCGTCCTATACCAATCAAAATATTAAAGAATTATTTGATAAAATTAGAAAAAATCATAACAAAATTAATCTAGAGGAACAGAAGGTGAAGAATACCAAAGGAATCAATGAAAAAATGTGAAGAAAGATAGCCTAGTAGTTCCAGCTTTCATGTTATATATGTTTTAAAATACAGTAATGATCAAAGCAATTCGACTAGTTAAGTAATAGAGTTGTGGTTCAGTGGAATAGATTAGGCACATAATACACATTTATAAATGATCATAGTAATCTAATGTTTGATCAATCTAAAGATTCAAGCTTTTGGAGCAAGAACTGATGGGAAAACTAGAAAGGAGTTTGGAAGAAAATAGTCATAGACTAACATCTCATGCTATATATCAAAATAAGGTCAAAATGGATAAATGATTTAGACAATAATGGGTGATATAAGTAGAGAAGCATGGAAAAGTGTGGATGTCAGCAGATATCTGGATAAGGGAAAGGCTCATGAATTTAAAAAGAAATAATATAACAGGAAGTAAAATGTATAATTTTAAATACATGAAACTAAAAATGTTTGTGCAAAAAAGCTAATGTAGCCAAAATTGGAAAGAAAACAGGAAACTGAAGAAAATTTTTAAAAGCAAGTTTCCCTGATGATCTCATTTCTCAAATATATAGGGAACTAAACCAAATTTATAAAAATATGAGCCATTCCCCAGTTGGCAAATGGGCAAAGGATATGAAGAAGCAGCTTTCAGAAGAAGAAATCAAAGCTATCAATGGTCACAGGAAAAAAAAAGCTCTAAATCATTATTAACTCAAGAAATGCAAATTAAAACAGTTCTGAGATACCATCTCATACCTCTCAAATTGGCTAATGTGACAGAAAAAAAGGAAATTACAAATATTAGAGGAGGTGTGGAAAAATTGGGACACTAATGCATCATTCATTGGTAGAGATGTAAACTAATACAACCATTCTGGAGAATAATTTGGAATTATGGCCAGATGATTATACAACTAAAAGGAAAAAGAACCTATTTGTCTAAAAATATTTATAGCAGCTATTTTTGTAATGACAAAGAATGGAAAATTGGTGAGCTATCTATCAATTGGGAAAATGGATGAAAGCGTTATGGTTGTGACTGTGATGAAATACTATTGTGCTATAAGAAATGATGAGCAAGGTGGTTTGAGAAAAAAAATCCAATAGATGCAACATGAAATGAGCAGAACCAGCAGAATATTGTACATAATTAACAAAATATTATAACAGTGATCAACTATGAAATATTGCATTACTTTGATCAAGAAAATTATCCTACATAGCTCCAAAGGACCCATGATGAAAAATCCTTTCCATCTGCAGAGAGAGAATCAAAAACTCTGAGAGTAGATTGAAGCATATCTTTTTTTTTACTTCCTTTATTTTTCTTGGGGTTTTTTGTGTCTACTTTTTTTTCAAATACAGCTAATATGGAAATATGTTTGCATGATTGCATGACTTCATATGTATAATTAATATCATATTTCTTGCCATCTCAAGAGGTGGAGGAGATGTGAGACAGAGAATTTAGAACTCAATTTAAAAAAAAAGAATGTTAATTTTTTACATGTAATTGGGAACTATGTAATGAAGCAAATCAAAATTATGTGTAAAAAAACAAAAAGAAAATTAGTATCTGTTAAAATTAATTTACGATATATCAGATAATTTTTAAAAAGAGATTGCATTCATCCTCTCCATTAAATAAAACAATTTTGCTATGTCAAAAGATTTAAGCCAAGAAATATATTGTGCTTATATTATAGACAATTTTTATCAGTACTAATGAAAAATGCAGCAAATGGGACATCTAAATTCATAAAAGAAAAGTGAACTTAATTACAATCATTTAATATAATAGCAAATTACAATAGCTATTGAAAGGATGTAACTAGAAACAAAAATTGTAGGAATTTTTACTGTCCTTTCTCATGGTTCAGTTTGAGTGTGAAACCTTGCACATATTGTCAGAGATAGCTAATCTGATCATTGGATTATGTTAAACTAAAAAAAATTCTCTGGGTAAAAAATGGGAAGGACTATATTAAGAAATGATTTAATAACAAAAGGAACTACCAATTAAAAATATTTTTTAAAAGTGGAAATACTTCTAGGCGGGGGTAACAGTTGTTAATATCTTCGTGTAAATTAGTAGAAATTGTTTTTCACATTAAAAAGATTGGCAGTACAAATGAGGGGAATGGAAGAGGGAAAGGAAGATGATAAAATTGGAGGAATGACTCAAAAAATGTATTGAAAAGTAAAAACAACATTGCAGTATCTGACAACTTCAATATACATGTTAGTTCTTGGAGCTTTCTAGCTGGTAAAGAACCTTATAGCAAGTATTGCTGGATTCTCACTTTCTTTTCTCAAAAAGAAAGTGAGCAATGTGTGCTTGTGACTAATGGAACCCTTTGTTTTTCTTTTACCATAGTGCTGATACCTCCCTGTTTCTGTCTTGGAAATATTTCTGGCTGTTAGCTTGAGAAGATCTTCCAAAAGCCTGGCCAATTCTTTTGGCGTTACCTTTTGGTCACTTTTTCTTTGCTTCAATAAGGAAGTACATGACAAATGGCCAAATTAAAGACTCTGATAATAAATTATTGCAGAGATTTTAAGGCTCCTGAATCATGGTTCCCCTGTTCATGTGTAGTGATTCTAAGATCATTTCCATTGTCTGCATTTACTGTTTCTGTAGACCAGCCTTTTAGATCTTGCCCTCAAAGATCCCCACCAATCTCTAATTCAGTCAGTCAACAAGCCTTTATTAAATCAGTTCCATCACTTTCTGGCAAATAGAAGGAAAAGAAATGGAAGCAGTGTCAGATTTTATATTTTCGGGCTCAGAGATCATTGCAGACAATGACTGTATCCATGAAATTAAAAGACACTTGCTCCTTGGGAGGAAAGCTATGGCAAATCTGTACAGCATACTAAAAAGCAAAGATATCAGCCTGCTGACAAAGGTCCACATAGTTCAAACCAGGATTTTTTTAGTAGTAATGAATGACTGTGAGAGTTGAACTATTAAGAAAGCTGAGTACCACAGAATGGACAGATTAGAATTGTGGTGCTGGAAAAGATTTTGAAAGTTCTTTGATCATTAAGGGAATCAAATCACTCAATACTTAAAGAATTAATTCAGACTATTCATTGGAATATCAAAAACTGAAGCTTAAATGCTATGATTTGGAAGCTTGGGAAGACAGGACTCATTGGAAAAGACACTTATGTTAGGAAAGATTGTCAGTTTAAGGAAAAGAGTATGGCAGCGGATGAGGAGAGAGAGTATCATGGGAAAATGAACATGAGAGAGATAGTAGAATATAGAAAGACCAACATGCTATGGTTCCATAGGGTCATAAAAAAGTCAGACTTGACTAAACAACAAAAGCCAGATGCTGAGCAAGTAGTGTTGGGGAAATTTAAAGTAAAAAGGTAAAAGAAGAGCCTTTTCCCTCAAGAAACTCACATTCTAATCACTAGGATAATGTAAATAACTAGGTAGATACAACATAAATTAGTAATAATAAAAATAACAGTAATATCTCACATTTATTTAGCACTTACTATGTGCTATTTACTGTGCTAAGTACTGTACAATTATTATCTCATTTGAGCCTCATGACACAGATGACATTTACCTGAAAAGTAAATGCTATTATTATTTTTATTTTACAGATGAAGAAACTGGGAAAAACAGAGGTTGCAAGATTTTTTCCCAGGAAGATAGCTAGTAGTATAAATCTGATTTTGAAGTTAGGTCTTCCAGATTTTAGGCCCAGCATTCTACCTAGCTGTCATCTACAGAGCAGACAGTAGTTGATTTGGTAGAGTAAGGCATTAGCAATTGGATAAACTGAGAAATGCCTTTTAAAAAGTGGGATTTGAATTCAGATTTGAAGGAAGCTTCAGATTTTGAGATTTTCAGAGTACAAAGGGAGACTGAGAACATTCCAGACATGGGCTACAGATATTCTCTTTCTCATCCATGTAAGGCTCTCCTCATACTCCAATGCTATATATATAAACTGATCATGTACGTGAATTATACTTGTAAATTCTACTTAAGATTTTCTCTAATGTATAGCATATCTATACATATTTTTTTCTTATTTCCCCTATTAGATTGTGAGCTCCGTGAGGAGAAGGATTCTCTGTTGATTCTTTTTTGTATCCCCAGCACTCAGCACAGTGCCTGGAACACAATAAACACTTAATAAGTGTTTTGTTTACTGAGTTGTAGACTAACTGAAAGCACTAAAATATGTTTATTTGTCTTGGTGTCTCAGAATTCAGGTTTATGTAACTGTTTGATTCATGATTCATGACCAATGTTGGCTAAAATTGGGAAGCTAAAAAAGCTGGTCTTTAGAGCTTTTAATTTTAATTTCTATATTCTTCACCCCTCTCAATAAGTCCTCCCAGTCATCCTTCTTACCCTTTCTAGACAAGGAGAAAGACTTATTTAACAAATTTAAAATTCATTTACCTTGCTATTTAAGAATATGCAAGAATACTTGCATTTTAGAAATGGACTCTAGTTTAGATAACAAGAATAATTCAAAGGTGGGAACTTTATACATCAGTAGGTAAGATATTTGTAGTAAAGAAGATTATTTAAAATAATAATAATAGCTTTTTTATTTTTGCAAAAATGCAAAGACAGTTTTCAATACTCACCCTTTCAAAACCTTTTGTTCCAAATTTTTCTCTTTCCCTCCTCCCTAGTTCCCCTCCCCTGGACAGCAAGTAATCCAATATAGGCTAAATATGCAATTCTTCAAAATATATTTCCATCTTTATCATGCTGTGTGAGAAAAATTAGATCAAAAGAGGAAAAAATGAGAAAGAAAACAAACAAACAATAACAAAAAAAGATGAAAAAAATACATTGTGATCTATATTCAATCCCCATAGTCTTCCTTCTAGATGTAGATGGCTCTCTCTCCCTCACAAATCTATTGGAAATGCTTTGAATCACTTCAATGTTGAAAAGAGCCAAGTCTACCATCTTGTTATTAATATGTACAATGTCAATTCATTTCATTTAGTATCAGGTCATGTAAGTCTTTCCAGGATTTTCTGAATCCACCTGCTCATCATTTCATATAAAACAATAATATTCTATAACATTCATATACCCCAACTTATTCAGCCATTCTCCAATTCGTGGGTATCAACTCATTTTCTAGTTTCTTGCCAGCACAGAAAGGGCTACTACAAACATTTTTGCACACACAGTTTCTTTTCCCTTTTTTATGATCTCTTTGAGATATAGACCCAGTAGAGACACCGCTGCATCTAAGGGTATGCACAGTTTAACAGCTCTTTGGGCATAGTTCCAAATTGCTTTTCAGAATGGTTGGATCAATTCACAACTTCACCAACATTTGTTAGTGTCCCAGTTTTCCCATATCCCCTCCAAAATTTATTATTATCTTTTCCTGTCATCTTAGCTGACCTGAGAATTGTGAAGTGGTATCTCAGAGTTGTCTAAATGTGCATTTCTCTAATCCATGGTGATTTAGAACATTTTTTTCATATGACTAGAAATGGTTTTAACTTCTTCATCTGAAAATTGTCTATTCGTATCCTTTGACTATTTAGCAATTGGGAAATAGCTTGTATTCTTATAAATTTGAGTCAATTCTCTATACATTGAGAAATGAAGCTTTTATCAGAACCCCTGGATATAAAGATCCCCCCCCCCAGTTTTCTGTTTCTCTTCTAATCTTGGTTGCTTTGGTTTTGTTTGTACAAAACCTTTTTAATTTAATATAATCAAAATTATCCATTTTGCTTTTTATAATGTTCTCTAGTTCTTCTTTGGCCTTAAAGTCCTTCCTTCTCCACAGATCTGAAAGGTAGACTATCCTTTGTTCTCCTAATTTGCTTATAGCACCACTCTTTATTTTTAAATTATGAACCCATTTGACCTTATCTTAGTATAGGGTGTTAGGTGTTGATCAATGCTCAGTTTCTGCCATACTATTTTCCAGTTTTCCTAGAAATTTTTGTCAAATAGTGAGTACTTATCCCAAAAGCTGAAGTCTTCAGGTTTACCAAACACTAGATTATTATAGTCATTGATTATTTTTTCTTATGAATTTAATCTTTTTCACTGGTCTATTTAGGTTAAGAGGGTTCCTTCCAGTACCCTTCAGATCATGACTTTTAAGCTACTTGTAAAGGATCTCAGAAACTAGTTATTACAATCTCATTTTATAAATCAGTCAACAAATATTTACTAAGCTCCTACTATGTTCCAGGCAAGGCAAGGTAGGTGGTGCAATGGGTAGAGCACCATGTGTAGTGTATACAAACTCGTCACACTGAGTTTAAATGCAGCTTCAGACACTTACTGTGTGACCTTGAAAAAAACACCACTTAACTCTGCCTCAATTCCTCATCTGTGAGATGAACTGGAGAAGGAAATAGCAAACCACTCTAATACTTTTGCCAAGAAAACCCCAAATGGGATCACAAAGAGTCAACCACGATTGAAACAACATAAAGTGTTCTGCAACAAGAACAAATGCTCTAGCTACTGTGCACATGCTGGGGATAGAAAGAAAGGTGAAATCCCTGACTTTAAGTAGTTCATAATCTAATGGAGCAGATAAGCAAACAGCTATGTATAAATAATCTCTATGCAGAATAACTTGGAAATAATCAACAGAAGTAAGGAACTAGAATTAAGAGGGACTGAGAAAGGCTTCTTATAGAAGGTGGAATTTTACCTGGGATTTGAAGGAAACCAGGAGTTAAAGGTGAAGAAGAAAAGGAATCTAGGCATGGGAGAGTCAGTGAAACTATTTCCAGCTGAAAGATAGAATGTCTTCTTTGAGGAACAGCAAGAAGACGTGTCACTAGATTGAAAAATAATTGGCGACTGTCAGTGGAGGAAGGGTGGGAAGGTATATGACTTTAAAGGTACAATGTAAGTTTATGAAGGACTTTGAGAGTTAAAAGATTTTATGTTTGACCCTAGACATGATAGGAGCCTACATTGAGTATGGGATGACAAACTTAGAGCAGCACTTTAGGAAGAGCACTTGACAGCTTAATGGAGGATAAGCTGGAGTGGAGACAGACTTATAATGGGAATATCCAGGTATAAAATGATAAGGGCCTGTACTAGTATGGATGGCAGTGTCAGAGAAGGTGAAGTGTATTAAAGAGATGTTCCAAAAGTAAAATCAATAGGTCTTGGCAACAGATTAAATAAGGGGGATGACAGAGAGTAAGGAATCAAGGAGGTGAGATCCTGAATGATTGGGAGGATGGTGGGATCTTAGGAACAAGATTAGAAGAGTCAGGGCTGGGAAGTGAGGGAAAGATACAGAAGTAATTTTTGGACATGTTGAATTTAAATGTCTACAGAACAGAAATTTTGAATTGTTCCATGGACAGTTGGAAATATGAGACTGGAGGTCTATCAAGAGCTAAATTAATCAATATGAAAATCATTACCAAAAGGATAACAATAGAATCCATGGGAAGTTATGATGATGATGATGATAGATAGATAGATAGATAGATAGATAGATAGATAGATAGCATTTATGTAGTGCCTACAGCCATATACCAAACCCTTTATATCTCAGTTGGTTCTCATAACCCTGGAAGGTAGAAGATAGAAAGTAGAAGAAGGAAGGTAAAAACCATTATTATCACCATTTTATTCATGAATAAACTTTTAAAATGCGTTAAGTGACTTATTCAAGGTCACATAGCTAGTAAGTGTCTGAAGCTAAATTTGAACTCAGGTCTTCTTAATTCTAGGCCCATCTCTATTGTGTGACTTTGCTCACCAACTGAAATAACATAGAGGGAGAACAAATTCCAGGACAGAGCCTCTGGAACATTCAATGTTACTTGTCATGGCCTAGATCATCAGGGCTTCCTAAATTTTTTCCAATTATGATCCCTTTTTGCTAGATAAATTTTTATGCATACCTATAAAATAAGTGCACAAGTCAAACATTTACTGATAATTAAGCATAATTTCGCAACTCAGTTACATGATCCCACAGGGCATCACAATCCACAGTTAAGGAAGATATGGCCTAAATGAAGATCCAGTAGAAGATCCTGAAAAGAAGTGGTCAGCTTAGGTAGGAGAAGAGAGTAGTATCCTAAAGAGAAAAGAGAGCATCTAGGACAGGAGGGGCATTTGGGAGAGGAAGGGACAGGCTACAGAGAGGTCTTGAGTGATGCAGACTGAGAAAAAATGATTTGGCAACTAAAAAAGAAACTTTCATTGAATGATGAGGTTGGAAGACAAGACTATAGAGAGTTTAGAAGAGAGGGATAAAAGAAGAAGTGGAGATGCATTCTCTTAGCCACAAAAGACAGGAGAGACATGGGACAATCCTTGTCAGGGTTGATGGCAATAGATGGATCAAGTGAGAGTTTTTTTGAGGAAAGAGGAGATGTAAGCATGTTTGGAGGTGAAAGGGAAACAGCCATAGATAGGGAGAAACTGGAGATAAATAAGAAAGTAGGGATGCTGGAATTGAAGATTGGAAAGAATGAGATCATTTGTGCAAGAAGTATGACTTGCCGTGTTCAAGAAAGGAACTACTTCTTAATATTAAATTGGTGAAGAAGGAGATAGTGACAAAAGACAATCAGGGATTGCAAAGTGAAGAGGAATTAAATAGAGGGAAATCTGATAAATGGCTTCAAATTTTCAAGAAAATATGAGACAAGATTCTCAGCTGAGAATCCTTGGGTGGAAGGAAAGGGGGCAATGGCCAGTTTGAGAAGGGTGGAAAAGGTTTGGAAAAGCCCTGAGATAAGGTAGTTAATTAAAGAGATGTTATAAGGATTGCCTAGCAGCAGCCAGAAAAACGAGCCCTCATTGTCCAAGGTTATAGACATCAAGGACAGAGTATGTGAACCCATTTCTTTCTCTACTGAGTGAATCCTTTTTTGATTACACTGCACTGGATCATAGGCTCATAGAACTTTAAAGATAAGATTAACCTGAATAGATATCTAATTAAACCTCATTATTTTTTCAAAAAGAAAATGGAGACTTAAAGAAAGTAAGCAACTTGTGAAATGTGAGTGACAGAGCTGAGACTTAGGCTTGGGTCCTTTCTCAGTGTATAGTTTTTATATGTGTGTGTAAGTATCCCATTAAACATCAGTTCATAAGTTTTTACATCCATAGCTACTCAAAATGACTAACTAAAGCAAGAAAGTCAAATTCTGCATCAGTGGGAGGGGAATGTCCATATCAATGAAATCACAGGTCTTCTTAGTATTAAAGATAATATATTTTACTTCAGTCTATGGTGGGAGTTTTCACCATTTAAAATTGTCCTCCTGATAGGATTAATGCTTGGTTTCTGATATTTTCTACAGTAATACTTATACATAATAATTGTAATCATCTGCGACTGCTGAATGTCAAAAGAAATGAGAGCCCAATCAACTCTGTTGTGCCAGCAAGCTTAGAGGCAAAAAAACCCATTGGCTCTAAGGAAAGAGAAAATAAAAAGGAATACACACACCCCCACACACACCCACCCACCCACCCACACACACACACACACATATATTCCTTTTTGTATATATATATTACATAAAATATACATTATGTCTATACACACACACACATATATATCTATTAAAAAAACAGGAAGTACACAATTATTTAAAGGGACCAATGATTTGGAGGGTCTCTTTCTCCCACTCAGGTTTAGCTGAGTAATTAATATAGCTATGACAGTAATCACTGACCCACCATCTGGGGCCCAAGAGAAACAAAGCTTAGCCTAATATAAATTAGTCATCAGACAAAGGACAATTTCTTTGACCTTAACTCTGTCTTGTGGGCGGTTCCCAGGGGAACTTGTAGATGTGGGTGACTGAGGGGCTCTTAGTGTAGGTAGAGATCTATGTCCTCACCTCTTCCTCATTGTCATTAAGGAGAAATAGGAAAGGAAGCTGAATGAGGATGGCCACAGGAGAGGGCTGAGGACAGAGTTGTAATAAAGAGAAAGAGAAGCAGCCATCATTGAGTATAAGAGGATTCAACACAAATTTGAGCAACAGCACAGACATTTTGTGAACCTGCTTAAAGAATTTTGAAATCTCTTCATGAAACTAAATTGTGATCACTTTTAATCATAGAGAAATTGTATATTCAGAAAAGCTGGTACAGAGGACAAAACTTTTTTATTTTAAACAAAATTTTCTTAAGTCCTACTATGTGTCAACCACTATGCTAAGTGATGGGGTACAAAGAAAGGCAAAAAATAGTCCCTACTCTTAGGGAAATCATAATCCAATACAATTTTATGAAAACTTGCCAATGATTGAATTAGATTTAAGGAGGTGAATTAATTGACTTCCCCACTAGCATTACACCTACATTTGGCAATTCATTAAATCTCTCTGGTACTCAGTTTCCTCATCTGCATATTGGCCAGAGAGGTGTTAGATTAGGCGAATTCTAAAGTTCTTTTCAACTGTAAATCTGCTATTCTGGTCAGGGAAACAAATAGAAGATTGCTATAGATTGGAGTTTAAATAAATCCATAGAAGTTCGAAGTTCAGAATCCTGTAACAGGCAAACTAGAATTAGAGCATAAATGAAACATAAGTGTAATGGGGGAGCACACTCAGATTTGCTCTGCCTAGTGAGTTATACAAAGCATAAACAGGTATTCCCTAATTAGTTCTAGCCCAGCAAGTAGAACTTTGAAAGCTTCTTTCTGGCCATGTATAGTTGATGGGATGGTTATTGTAATGATAAAAGTCTTTTAATTAACCATGGAGTCAGGAGAACTCATGTCTCAGAAGTTGTGGAGTTAGAACACAGTGGGCACAAAAAATGAATTACCCATCCCATTGTCACTCTTTTTTCCACTTAGATGTGAGCATGCAGGATTCCTTTGAATTTTCTCCCTATAACTAGGTCAGGGAAGAGAATATATATGCCCTGTCCATCACTTGGACAATTATAGTTTTGAACAAATGACCATGCTTGTCTCTTGTGTTTGGTTCCTAAAGCAGGTGACCAAGAAACCTAGCAAGGGCTGTGTTCAAGGAACAATTTGGTTTGGGGGATCCCAAGGTCCATCAAGGGTTCTGTAAATGGTCAGATCTGGCAAAGTCCATCAGAAACTGTACTGGCCAATCAGTGGAAGTATCTACAATGTGGAAAGGCTGTTTCCTGAGGATGGTTTCAGTTTTAGGGAGCAGGATCTCTCATGGTAGAAAGATGCTTCTAATTATTCAAGAAAGGCATGAATACTGGGAGACAGAGTGGCTCACCTGGTAGAGACACAGACTCCAGGTCAAGAACCTCTGTTCTAGTACAACCTTTTTATTTCACAAATGACAAAAATGAGGATCAAAGAAGTTAGCCAATTTTTCAAATATAAGTTAGTGATAGAGCAGGAAATGGAACTCAGGGTCTCTCAGTGTATGATTTTATGGAGTAATTATCTAGAAATAGGCAATTCAACAGTGCAGTGGATAGAACACTTACCTGGGAGTCAAAAAGATCTCGGTTCAATTCTAGCTTCAAATTTTTACTAGCTTTGTAATCCTGGGCAAGTCATTTAATCTCAGTTTTGCCACTGCAAAATAGATATAGAACCTACTTTACAGGGTTGATATGAAGATCAAGGGAGATAGTATTGTAATTGCTTTGCACAGTGTCTGGCACATAATAGGTGCTTAATAAATTCTTATTTCTTCCCTTCCTACAAAGGTAAGATATAATCTCTGTGGTATTGAGCATGTCAATTAACATCCTTATGCCTCAGTTTCCTCATCTGTAAAATATAGTGAATGGACTAGATAGCCTGTGAAGTTTCTTCTAGCTATAGTGCTTTAAAAATATGAAGATGAATAACATATGCAGAGTGATACTAAGGAAATAGAACATAGAAGCTCCAGTTCTTAGGTTCTATGTACAGTTGGGGAAAGTGTATTTATTGTGCCCTGATGTATCACTGGCCCATTTGCCTTGACCCTTTAGTACACTTCATGTTTGCTTGGTTTTGTCTTGCCTCCCCCAACTTTGTTTTTTTTCTCTCAGTGACATATGTGTTTCATGCATTAGTAATTAGAGAAATGATTTAGAAGAGATGGTTGAGGTTAAAAAGGAGACAGAGAGAGATAGAGAGAGACAAAGACAGAAACAGAGAGAAAAACACTCAGAAAGAGGGAGAGAAACAGACATAACCCCTTTTCCTCACCTCTAGGCTTCATATCTTATTAATCTTTATTCCTTCCCTCTTAATGCTTTCTTCATGCTTAAGGCAGTATCTACAGAATAAATGGTCTATAAATGCATTAAATTAAATTAAATTCAGTAAAAGAATGACTTTCTCTCTTCTGTATAAACACCTAATGGTTTCTTAAATAAGACAGACCTTTTTATTTCTAAATTCTTTATATATATATATATATATATATATAATAGTAACTTGGCTTAGGTATAAGAGGAATGGATTATTCAGAAGTTTTGTTGCTGTTCAATTGTTTCAGTCATATCCAACTCTTATTGAACCCATTTGGGGTTTTCTTCACACAGATGCTGGAGTGGTTTGCCATTTCCTTCTCCAACTTATTTTACAGTAACTGAGATAGACAGGGTCTTGCCCAGGGTCACACAGTGTCTGAAGTTAGATTTGAATTTACATCTTTGGGACTCTAGGCTTGGCTCACTTATCTGCCCCTTCAGTCAGAAGGCCAAGATTCAAATTCTGGGCTTGCTATTCACTTTGTGACTTTGAATTAATAGCTTATTTTCTCCAGTTTTCCTTATCTGTAAAATGATTATAGTCATTAAAGATCTCTCCAGCTCTAAATCTGTGATCCTCCCAAATGACTCAATCTTTCTCCTTTCTACTTTATTCCTTATATTCATTCTTAGAGACATTAATAATCATATGGGTGACCCTTTGATACTTTATCTTTATTCTATCTGGAGCTGTAACCAGGATAGGGTGACCAGAGCTTTGTCTTAAGCAGCTGAAATTTTGAGATGCTGGTAGGTACTGCTTCAACAAGTAGAAATAATTCGGGTATGACATCTAGTTAACAATCATTCATTAAAATCAGAACAATAGTAACTAATTATTAATTGGTGCTGATTAATAAAAATAGGAAGAGCCAGATGATGCACTTCTTCCCCTTGGCAGCATTACTAAGTTTGAGCTCTTTCTATTACTTCCCATGTTGCAGGTCTTCCCAGAAATGACTTCAAAGTGTCATGAGGTCTCTCGGTCCCTTCCCAGGCCCCAAGGTGTCTCCTGCCACAGGGCCTTGTAATTTTAGTAAATGCATGCTGATTCAATTTCTTTACAAAAAGGCTTTATAAGGAACCATAGCCAAGCTCTTCTGGGGCATATGTACAATCTTAACAGTGGATATCCAAGTACCACCATAGCTTCAAGCTATCCCCAGAAAGAGAATTCTGGGGATCATGTGAGACTGACCCTGAAGATCACTTGGAATATGCCAGTGGAATGAAGATTTTTGAGCAACTGTTTGCTTTAATCATTTAGATTCTTCGTTCCTATCAAAGTGGCTTGTCCAAAGCAGATACTCAGTAAATGTTTGTTGAATTGAGTTGAATTGATTTCCTTTCCCCAAATAATTCACATGTCAAATCAGTCCCTGTTTCTTGGAGGTTTGCTGGCATCCTGAGCTGCCTTTCTCCTGGAAATTTAATTTTTTGATGAAAACAAAGAAGAAACACACAAATACAACCATAAATCAAAATTACAACTCCTCCCGTTGAGTGACACATTTTAGCCATTAATTTCCGCAAAACTCTTGGCAAGACATACTGAGAAGGCCATATGTAAAAGCATCAGATTTTAGCCCCTGAAAATGTACATTTTGTCTTTTATAACCTGACCCAAAGCAGAGCCTTGGGAAGACAATAACTCTCTGGATGACTGAACCACAGGCTAGTGTAGATCATGGAAAAAGCCTCTCAGGACAGCAAATTGTTTCAGAGAAAATAAGAGAAGCTCAGAAACTACCGCCATTTCCTGAATAATGCATTTTGATTTTCACTTTCGAGCCAGGATTAGGAAACCCAAGACTCTTCAGAAAGAGTATGCAAGAGGTTAGAAGCAATAATCAAACTCGCCTGAACCAAAAATGAACCCTGAGACAGCACAGGCAGCTCTAGATCTCAGAGACTGAGGCTTTTGCCGCTGCCTGTCGGAAACTTTTTGTGTGGGTATTACCAGAAGCTGGGTTTGAAAATTGTAATTGAATGGCAAACCTCAAAAATAGGAAAAGGACATAATCACTGAGTTAGACAGATGAGTTTAATTTTTTAGAAAGCACTTGGAAATAGGTGTGATTAGGTTGTTTCTTGTGAATCATCTGCTGAGTGAAAACATGTATTAATAATGATGATGATGATGATGATAATGATGACTTTAAAAAAATAAAATAAAATATGTAGAACTAACAGAATTAGCAGGATGTATGAGACAATCTAGGGTGGAATCCTAATTGGCTTCATATGTGTCTGGGGCTGGATTTGAAGTCAGGATTTCTTTTTTTTTTTTAATTAAAGCTTTTTATTTGCATAACATATATATAGGTAATTCCTGAGCACTGATCTTTACAAAGCTTTCCATTACAAATTTTCCCCCCAGTCCCTTTCCCTCCCCTAGATGGCAGGAAGTCCACTACATGTTAATTATGTTAAAATACTTGACAAGTCAAATATATGTATACATAATTCCACACTTATCATTGTTGTGCAAGAAAAATCGTACCTACAAGAAAAAAAAATCAGAAAAAGGAAATACAATGAAAGCAAACATCAATAAAGAGCATGGAACTCAGGTTTTCTTGATACCAGGTCAGGTATTCTATCTACTATTCCACTTAACTGTTTCAAATTATTGACTATTTAATTTGGAGGAAGTCACTTCTCTCTGAGCCTCAGTTTCTGCACTTGTAAAATAAGGACACTGGCCCAGAGAACCTCTAATTTCCCTTCTAGCTTTCTGTGTTTCCATGAACTTGACGTTTCCCCATTTAGTGCAGTTGATTACTAGAACAGGGCAGATCTCCAGATGATGCAGCTTGAATGTGTGTGACTCATGTCTCTCTGCATTATGGGATAACACTGACAGGATCTGATTACAATCTTCGCTCTTCTTGGCTTTACTATAAAATAAGATTCCTTTGTCTTTCAAACTTGGTTAGTTTGATTTCTATCACTGTAGCTCTTACAATTTTAGTGGAGATGTATAATTGGACTTCTCGCAATTATTAAAGAAAGATTGATTTGATTATGCTGAGTTGCATTCAAATGTCTTCCAAATACATGGTATTTTAAGTTTTTAGATTTTGAGCAGACTTTAGGGATTACCTCTTTCTGACCTCTTCATTCACAGATGATAAAATTTGGACACAAAGAAGTAAATGATTTTACTCAAGATCATACTGGTGAAAACTGGCTCCAAACCTAGGCCATCTATAGATCTCAATTCTTTCCAGAATCTAAAAGGTTCCAACAATAGACTTTTGTTATAAGGATAAGCTTTCTGATTCTACCAGATTATCTATTGGGTGTATTTTTTTTAAAAGTTCAACAAGTTCATATATAGAGATGGAGGAGGATTATGGGTATGAATAATGTACACATACCAAATACTGTTGATATATTAGTTGATTTTATTAAACTGTTTTTTTCTTAGTTACAAGAGAAAACTGGAATGAGGGGCATATATGGAATGACTGATGCAAAAACCAAAAAGAGTAAATAAATTTTAAAAATAAAAATTTGGACCAGATCTGTGATTTAATTGGTATAAAGAATTTCCTGTTGGAGAACTACTTTCACCAATGTAGTTTGGTCCCTGCTCTGCAAATGAGGCCTTGAGAAGCAAAATACTTTGCCTGAGGTTACACAGGTAGCATGTATCAGAGGCAAGATTTAAATCATGATGTGCTTCAAAAAAATAAAATTTAAAATTTTTAAATAAAAAAGCGTGAAGCGAGAAACAAACACTGAAGCAAGTTATTTTCACCACAGAGGTGGTGAATTTTCCCATCTATAAAATTATATGATCATACTAAGTTTTTTCTTAGGTTTATACAGGCTCCTATGATACGGAGCTTTCTCTAATCTCAGTAATGTTAATACTCAATTCTCCACCTCCAATTACAGATGAACTTTATTGAAATTAGGACCATCAAATGTTCAAGAAAACAATTGTATTCAAATATCACCTAAATAATCTTTAATTAGAGTATATAAAGACATTTAAAGATCATGGAGTCCAATCTCCTCATTTTACTGATGTGGAAATTGAAGTTTGCCCAAGGTCATTCAAAGACTAAATAGCAGAGCAGATATTTGTACCAAAATTGTCTGCTACATAATCATTTTGTCTTTCATTGTATTGTAGCATCACCCCAATTTTTCTACCATTGTGCAATATGCCACTGGGAAGCTGAGTAAGAGAACCATTCAATAAAAATTGTCTCCCAAATTACAACAGTAAATGTTTTTTTTTTTATTTTTTTATTTTTTTTAACATAGGGCAGGTAGGTGGCTCAGTGAATAGAGTGCTGGGCCTGGAAGTAGAAAGAATCTGGAGTGACTTTAGATACTCACCTTGCGGATCCTGTTTGCTCATTTGTAAAATGAAATGAAGAAGAAAATGGCAAATCACTCCAGTGTCTTTGTTAATAAAAACCCAAATGGATCATGAAAAGTCATAGATAACTGAAACGACTGAACAATAATTGCAATGAACTCAACATGTGTCTTCTTCAAAGGGAGAACATTTTAAAAATGTTCCTTCTGTTATTATACTGCCTTTGTCATATAAATGGGGTAATATATTGATTTGTGTTTGAATTGGATTTAAATGAGGCAGAGTTGCACAAAGTTGTCTGCCTCACTTTTTCTTCCAGGATCCGAGAAGTTCAATGGCAGTTCAAAAAAAGTCAAGTTGATCAGTGATGGTCTGGGAACCAGTGGATGACCTTGACATCTTTCATGTTTAACCAAGTTCTGAGCACTCCACAGTACCTACTTCAGATGACTTTATGAGTATTGGAATGGATTGTTTTCATCCTCCCATTCCACTAGGGAAGATCTTCACATTTTGGGGTAGACATCCTCCTAGTAGATCAATGGGTTTGTGGACTGTTGATTGTCCCCAATCTTCTTTAGTCTCTCTGTCAAGACAGTTAACTGTAATATTGTCACTGTGCATACTATACCTTCTAGAAGTCACAGGTGAGAGTGGACTAAAAGATGGATACCAAAGATAGATAATCTGAATCTGAAAAGGGCTCAGCAAGTCCTTATGGGACTCTTTGAGTACCCTATACATATGTGAAGTAAGTAGTGGAGACATAATTACCTGTATTTTACAAATGTGGAAACTAAGGCTCAGATTAAGTGACATGCTTAGAGGTAGTAAATGACCAATATGGGGTTTGAATCTCAGTCCCACTCTAACACTGAATTATGCCTAATAAGTCTATCTGCTGTCTCTAGAGTGCCAGGCTGAATAATGAAAACAATCAATCGGCACTGGTAAAAAAAATTCACCCCAGAGAGCTAATCTTTCTTGAAATACCATCCTTGAAATAATATTTAGGATATAGATTTAGAATTTGAAGGGACATCTGAGATCACCTAATCCAACCCCATCAATTTGCACAAGGAAGAAAACAACACAGAGAACTGAAACTACCTGTTTAGTTTAGGATCCAGAAGTAGTCAATAGAAGAGCTAGAATTTTAATCCACGTGCTATACCTCCAAATTCAGCACACTTTTTACACTACTACTCTATTTGCTTTGTCTATTACTTCTATATGTCATCCAAATGAAGGCACTTCATCTAACAAAGAAATCTATAAAGATAGGCAGCAGACACCGAGAGAGGAATAGGAAGAGCCCGGTCTAAATAAGTAAAGAGAGAAGGCAAATGGCAGGAAATGAAGGCAGAAGGAACCTTGGAGGAGATAGTCAACATAGGTAAAAGGACTGATTAAAGGAGGGTGGGAAAATTCAGAGATGTGAAAAAGAAGATTCAAAAATTTAGGAGAAAAAGTAATTGGCCCAAAAATTAAGGAGAGAAAAGATTGATATTATCTCAAGTTCTCATGCTCTTTGTCATCCTTTTATTTCATTGAGCATTCTTTGGTTTTTTGTCACCTTTAGTTTTCACAGAGCAATTTGTGTATTTCTCTTCTTTGACCTGTTACATTCTATTTTTATAGTCATCTGTTTATCTCTCCCTCCCTCCATCCCACACTGCCAGTTAGCTTGGGAAACTCTTTGAAGGCACATATATCTTTTTTCTTTTTTTTCATATTTGCATATCCAATGTCTAGCTCAGTGCCAGGTACATAATAGCTATTTAAGTAGTGCTTCACGAAATTTTATTTAAAAAATTGAAGGTAGTTTCCTTCCCTGCTCCCAAGACATAGAATCCTAAGTGGGAGAGAGCATAGGACTAGGACATTTCAATGGCTCTGAAGACTGAGAATATGAAATGGGGGCAATTGATGAGTCTTCTCAGACTCATTACTGACTTTCTCTGGATTTCAAAACTATGTTCCTTCTACTATTTTGGCCATACTGGAATTTTTCTTAGTACTTGGAGCTTCCTGGCTCCGAAATAGTCTACAGCCTTGGCTGGCCATCCATTCACTATGAAATATCCCTCCACAAGGTTTCCTCAGTCCTTTTCCCAAGGATGAGACCCTCCTGAAAACTCTATTTTATAGAAAAGTTCAGACTGACCTGCTTTCATTCATTGCCTTCTACTTCCTGTTCCAGACTTTCATTGAACTTCAAAACCATGTATTTGTGCATTTATCTCTTTTTCCCCCTACTTTTCATCACTCTTTTGTATATAATCTTTTCCTATTCAAATTTAAGTCACTTGAGGGCAGACACTGTCTTATTTTTGCTTATATTTATATACATTGCTTAGCACTATGTCTGCCACATAGCATAGTAAGTGCTAAATAAATGCTTATTTCCTTCCCTTTTTTCTTCCCAATAGACTCTGCTCACACTGCTCTCCTGATGAGTCATTGCATAATATTAATATACAGTGGGTATTCGATATGTATAGTTTATGCTGATTGATTATCTGTTCCCTATCAAAGAAGTCCATGAGACAGAACCATGTGACTTCTGTTTCAGAAATCTTATTCCACCTAGTTCCAGTCTTTCCCCCTAGGAACTTTTCCTGATCTTTAACTTTCCAGATTGCTACATAGCAGATATTTGTTGTGAGATAGATAGGTAACTTCTTTGCAAGATACCCAGGAGTAATGAGAAGTTGTGAAAGTGACAGAGCTAATACATGTTAGGTAATACTCAAATGCATACCATACCAACTATTGCTTTACAGATGTAATTTATTATTATAAAGTAAATCCCTATATATCCTGGAGACTAGGGCAATTAGGTGTCACAGTGGATAGAGTCCAGGCCCTAGAATCAAGAAGACTCATCTTTCTGAGTTCAAATCTAGCTTCAGACATTTCTTAGATGTATGAACTGGACAAGTCACGTAACCCTGTTTGCCTCAGCTTCCTTGTCTATAAAATAAGCTAAAGAAGGAAATGGCAAACCACTCCAATATCTTTGTCAAGAAAATCCCAAATGGAATTGTGAAGAGTCAAACACAACTGAAAAATTGCTAAACAAGTCCTAAATTCTCAAATTTTCTATTATAAATGTGTGTGTTAATAAGAAGCTATATTTTAAAATGTTACTTGTTGCTGTTGCCTGCTCTTTGTGCTCTAGATAGATAGAAGGAAAGCATCCTTTCCTTGCCTATCCCTAGTCTGACTGTTTCTATCTAGTTGTGAAAACAATGACCATATTTCCTAGATGGAAGACAGTGGTCTGTCCCTCTCCCCTTACTCAGTGTAGGAATGAATGGAAAACATGTACAGCTAATCCTTAAGCATAGTTTTTATTACTGAGACCCAAAACCCTCCAGTGGAGGAGAGAGAAGCATAATGTAGTTACATGTTCTGCATAAGCAACTATATATTTATCTTACCCAGGCACCAGGAATACAAGGATAAAGGATAATGTGGTCTCTAGGAAAAGCTCCATTAAGAACCCATTATTTTCAGATTCTAGTTTCTTGAACTAAAAGCTACCTTTGTGCTATTCAAACCGTGGAAGCTTACTGTCCTGTTAGGTTGCTTTATTCTCAGAGGCATTTTTTATGCTTGCCATTATTCTCCAGTGAGAAGTGTTAATTAGGGCAGAGAGAAAACAGGGAGACTTGAATATTCTTTGTTCTAAGGAGGTTTCCATTAATCTCAGGTGAGAGCTTCCATCTCTGCAGCTTTGTATTTCCCTTTATAAGCCCTGCTAGTAACCAGCCTAGGGGAAAAACTCAGCTGTCCCAAATCATTTCTTTGTCACGGCCCCTGACCCTCAGGTCTTGAGACAACCTCTCCCTCCTGCACTCTTTTATCTATTGTGCTGTTTCATCTTTGCTGTTCTGTCCCACTTAAGAGATGCAGAATACAGAGTTGTCTATAGAGACAGTCTGCTTTGTACTGCCTGGGGTGATTCAATACTGTCATATCTCATTCTATAGTTATTTATAAAATTATCAATTTTGAATTTAAAATGGCCAGAGTTCTATTCCACATGGCATATATATATATATATGTGTATATATATATATATATACATGTATACATGTATGTTAAAAATTGATGCTTTTAAAATGCCACATTGCTAAATCCACCCTGCCTTCCAAACCAAAGAAAATCAGGTAAGCAAGGTGGATCAACACAATAAGCATATCTGATCTTGGGTCTGTACCCACGGTCTTTTTCTTATCAATTAAGAGAAGGAATTTATAGGATCATAGGATATATAGCTAGAAGGGATCTCAAAAGCCATCTAGCTTATTTGGTCATAATTTTTTGAGGACCAAGATTGGTTATTACAAGTAACTTGACCAGCTTCCTCTAAATGCTGCTTTATATTTTTGTAGTGCTGTTTTTATTACTCTCCTGATTCTGCTTATTTTACCCCATGTTACTTCACATAATTCTTTCTATGCTTTTCTGACTTCCTCATAATTATCATTTCTTAAAGTATAATAATATTTTATTACATTTATATATCACTTTATTGGACACAACCCAAGTGACTTTGTTTCCAGATTCTTGCTGCATTGAAAAAAATGGTTATATTTTGTTGGGAAAAATTAGACTTATTATGTTTTCACTAGTAATTAATATTAATATGCATCTCTCCCTCTCTCTCTCTCTCTCTCTCTCTCTCTCTCTCTCTCTCTCTCTCTCTCTCTCTCTCTCTCTCTCTCTCCTTCCCTCCCCCCCACCCTTATCTCTTTTGCACTAGCTATCAAAAGTAGAGATCAGATGAAGTCCTTTGGCACTCTATTACACTTTGCTGCAGTGTTTTATGTTTAAGTCTTAGCTCCCCAAGTAGACTATAACCTTAATGACAGAATTGGTAATTGTGAATCTGGTGAGGTCTGTCCCATTAAGCTTCTATCTGTGAGTGTGTCCCTCTCCCATTCTTTTCTGAATATCTCTTATCCTTCACCTTCAATTTTATGAGACTTTATATTCTCTTCCTGAGACTCTTCAATGAAAATCTTCTCCCAGGAATGAATCTGATATTAGTCATTTATAACTTCATGTGAAAATGAGTAGATTTACTTTCTCTCTCCAATAAGATATGCTAAACCTTATATCTGTGGAAAGAAGGAAAGGCCTTGTTCCTTGAGAAAAAAAAAATTCAGGCACAATGAAAACATCTAACAAAAATATTTTTGGATAAGGATCCCTTTGCTTATATCCCATCAAATAACACTATTTGGGAAAATTGTTTCTGTTTGTATGAAAAGAAAAATGTGTGGTGAGGAAAATTCATGGATTGGAGAGGTCATGTTATATTCTGGAAAGGGCACTAAATCTAAAATCTAGAATCTAGCTGGGTACCTCTGCTGCCCCTGACTTTCTTTATGACCTTGAATGAATTTCTTAGTTTCTCTGAGTTTTAGTTACCTCTTTAGTATAATGAGGGGTTTGGACTAGATTACTTCCTTTCAAGCTCCAAATTGATAATTCTACAAAACTACTGTGTCCTACTGTTAACTGAAGTAGGTAATACAACTGAGTGGTAAACGTAGAAAGGTTGCAGCAGCTATTATCAATAACTCTAATGAGATCATCAGCTCCTCCCTCATGCTGAGACTTCTGCTAGCTAGCAGAGTGTTGAGGTGCTCAATAGATGTTGGTTGAATTAAGTAAAAGTAGGGAAATGAAGCTTTCCCTGCTGGTGTTTGAAGGCTAGCCCAATCACACTATCTATTTAGGATGGAATAGTGCTTAGCGGAAGGACAAATCAGGAAAAGGATGAGACTTCAATAGTATTGCTTCATGAATGGAGAATCCTTGGGTGACTTTCACCATGTGTCTGTGTGTTTCTCCTTTGCTGGAAGTATTTCCTTGAGTCTTGTGTAATGGGTCATGTTGTTGAGCTATAGAAAATCTTCGACAGAGACACCAAAAAGTTTTGGCTTTGATTTTGGCAAAAATCAGTCTGTTTCCTTGATAGTACTTTTTGAAACATGCCCAATTCCTTAGGCTTTGTTGGGGTCAGCCCTGGCAACCAATCAGTAAAGGATCCTAAAAGCTGGTGAAGCTTATTTCCTCTCCTCAGAAAATCACTGGATAATTTAAGAATGAAAGGAGCTTACATAGCTTTCAGGATTCTTGTGCTATTTTGTACTATGGGAACACAGAGATAAATATATCAGGATTCCCAGATTATATCCTTTAATGATTTCCAACTCATTGCAGACTTTGGGCTAGAGATCAGGGGACTAGTTCCATAACCCAAAGACCTTTCTACCAAACAATGTGTAAGTTCATTCAAAACAGGGTCTATTATTGTTGTAAGCAAACAAATATAAAGTGTTTTGTAAATCTCAAAGTGCTATATGAAGGCTATCATCATTTATGTTTCTTTCTCTAGCACCTAGGACAGTGTCTTGCACATTTTATCCCTTCTCCCCCCAAAAAAAATAACCTCCCCTCCCCTTTTTAATCAGGACCTGCCAATTCATTTGTATGTAGGGAACTCCTAGGGAAGAATTTATTGTTCAGTCACTTCAGTCATCTATGATTCTTTATGAACTCATTTGGGGTTTTCTTGGCAAAAACATTGGAATGATTTGCAGTTTCTTTCTCCAGCTGATTTTGTAGATGAAGAACTGAGGCAAACAGGGTTAAATGACATGCTCAAGATCACACAGGTAGAAAGCGCCTCAAGCCAAATTCGAATTCAGGAGAGTAAGTCTCTCTGACTCCAAGACCAGTGCTCTATCCACCAAGAAGCCAAATAGCTGCCCTCCTAGAGAAGATTCCTCTCTTTAATACAAAACCACAATTGTTCTACAACTTCTATAAGAGTCTGGGATGCTGAGAGACTGAATAACATGTTCAGGGTCATGTCAAAACTCTATGTGACTGTTACTGTGTTAAAGAAACTAGGTGACATGGACACAATGCTAAAAATGTGATCAGGAAAATATGAGTTCCAGTCCTGCCTCAGTTACTTCCTAGCTGAATAACTACTCTGCTCCAGTGAATTAGCCTCCCTGAACCTCAGTTTCCTTATCTATAAAATGATTAAAAAATAATAGCAACTTCCTCAAGGATAGGATCAAATGAGATAACATACAAATTTAGAGCACTATATCAATTCTCATTTTTACTATCATTATGTGTCTAAAGGGGGATCCAAATTTTGGTCTCATGATTCTGAGTCTAGCCTCTATCCACTATGTCCCATCATCTATCAAATTGGAGACATTTAATAAATGCTGCTAAATTTAATTAATTCTCATTACAGGGGAACAATATTCCTATTCTACACATAATAACAACTGACATTTATATATCTCTTTTAGGGTTGCAAGTCATTTGCCACATATTACATCATTTTGACAGCATATTTAAAGTGTGGTTCCCAGAGAAAGAAAGCGTAGGATAGAAACTCAGATTCCCATTGAGATCCTAAACATGAGCTTAGAGGTGTTGATTAAAAATAATAATAATAATAACTAACATTCATATAGTGTTTACTAGTCAGGCTAGCTAGTGTTTATAGCCAGACTCTGTGTTAAGTGCTTTTTACAGTTATTGTCTCATTTGTTCTTCACAACAACCCCGGAGGATAAGCACTGCACTCATTTTACAAATAAGGAAACTTATGCAAAGGTTAAGTGATTTGCCCAGGATCACACAACTAGTAAATGTCTGAGGCTATATTTGAACTCAGACCTTCTTGACTCCAGACCCAGATATGATAAAAGGGTATAATAAAGAATTATAGATTTATTCACCATATCTTGGACACTAAGATAAATCCTCCCCGCCTCCTTTTAAGACTCAAGAGAGTTAATTTAAGAAAAAAAGAAACAGATGCCATACTGCCTAGAGTACATTTATAAACCTCATTATATCCCCCAAGAGGCAAAATAGACCAAAATTATAATTTTCAGAAAAAGATTAGATATTAAATTCAATGTATTATTGAACATCTATTTTTTGCTTAGAAAGACATGTTCCAAAATGATTACTAAGGCAATTAGGATGTTTATAAGTTTGACCACAAGAAGATGAACTATGATTGCTTCCTAAATTTACTTCGATGGTCCCATCAGATATCTTAAGGTGATAGGTCATAGATGCTTGCAGTGTGACACTTCTGGTGTTCTGGTTACCCAGATTTTTTTATATTTCTGTGTATTTCTATATTTATCCCCTACTAAAATTCCTAACCTATGTATTTTGTCTGCTTGGTGCCCAAACAGATAACTCCTTGGTCTGGTTCACTAATCCATGCCTGTGTGTTAATTAATGTATATGTGTGTGTGTGTGTGTGTATAAATATATGTATACATATATACATATATATGTATAGTGTCCTGCCCTTTTCCCTTCCCTTTTATATTCATTTTTTATTATTAGATTACTTTGTTAAAGGGTTCCTTTTGGTGATCATATTCCCATTCATGTTACATAGATTTCAGAATAGTTAGCATAATTCAATCCAATGTCAGAAGAAAGCCATGGAGAGATTCATGCCGCCATATGATAAAGGTTTTTCCTATTCATGGTTGTCTTAAATTTGAGGTTTTCTTGACTGGCTCCTGGTTTTCTGACTGCTGGCCTCCAAATTCTGATATCATTCATTCACACTCCCATTTTTGTTTAGTCGTGTCAGTCATGTATTCTCTTTGTGACTCCATTTGGGATTTTGGGGGCAAAAATACTGGAATGGTTTGTCATTTCCTTCTCCAGCTCATTTTGCAGATGAGAAAACTGAGGCAAACTAAGTGTCTAGGGTCACCCAGCTAGTAAATGTCTGAGGTTGGATTTCACCTAAGGACTTACTGACTCTAGAGCGTGCACTCTATCACTGTGCCATCTAGTTCAGGGCTTCTTAAACTTTTCCCACTCATGATCATTTTTGCCCAAGAAGTTTTTATTCACCCCAGGAATATAGGCATAGAAATAAAACATTTACTGATAATAAATCATGAGGAAATTTACTTTAAAACAATTTATTGGTGTACTTATAATTTTGGCATTTATTAAAGACAAAAGCAAATTTGCATACAAATGAGATGAATGTATATGATTATTTTTATGTAAAGAATTAAATCTTGGTGGAATATTTGATACCTTTGATTCTTGCCAAATTTTTCAGTTATGCAACCCCATGTGGGGTTGCAACTCACAATTTAAGAAGCTTTGATCTAGTTAATACATACTCATGTGCACACACACATTTATATTATATATATGGAGGGAAAAGAGGGAAGGAGGAAGGACAGAGGGCGAGAGAAGGAGAAAGGGAGAGAGTGAGAAAGAGAGAGAATCTGTCCAACCTATTTTTACATGCCTTATACCTTGGTATCTGTTCCTTGATCTATTCACTTGGCTTTGGCATTCCACTTTACTCCTTTGGCAATGGATTTATAGGAAAAAAATCATACAATTTCAAGCTAGAAAAAATAATTTAGTTGAAACCATTTTATATATAATGGGTGAATTATCAGTCCTTGGAGAATATATAACTGTAAGGCTTGGAGAAACTGAAGCAGTATTAGAGATTAGAGATTATTAATATTTTATTGATAGTAATGAAGAGATAAGACTAGTCAACTGAATAGGACTATTGTCTCAAAGTATTCAGCACTCTAGTGAAGGGCTCCAATGATTTTTATAGGGCTCTGGTGCTCAGGGAAACAAAGGCAGAAGGAGGGGTAGGGCACTGGGGGATAGAAATTCCAGGAAATGGCCACAAATTCAGTTCTGACAGGCTGGGAGTATGGAGGAAGGATCATAAATACAGATAAATTTGAGAAGCTAGGAGCCACTGAGTCTCATACATAAAGGGACATAAAGATAAGGAGGCTGTCTAGGTATTTGAGATGAGCCATCTGGAGGTTTTATGACTCTTTGGAATGCCATTGGCCATAACTCTGCAGCCCAATTATCTCTGAATGGTCAGAAGTGTGTGGGGAGTTTGCTACCGAGGCAGAACAATTAAGGGAAACTGAGACAAGGGAACTATGGCACAACACAACATTCCTTTTCCACTTCCAATTCACACAGAGGCTTAGTGAATCTACTTCTGTGTTTACATAATAAATATGTCTTACCTCCTCTCTCCCATTTCAGAGGGTACACAGGTATCCTTTGAATGTCCCTTGTTGAGTTACCTTGAAGTCATGGAAAAGCCTTTCCAGTGACTGCTGTACTGAAGCTAATTGTGCATTTAAGTGTATCCTTCCTTCCCTTCCACTCTCCCTCTCTCTCTCCCTTTCCCTTTCTTTCCCTGTATCTGCATTTGTATATCTTTCTCTGTCTCTGTCTCTGTCTCTCTGTTTCTGTCCCTCTGTTTCTGTCTCTCTCCCTATTTCCCTATTTTGTCTTTTAGTAATTGGGCTACTAAAATTTTTGAAATCAAATTTGAACTCAGATCCTCCAAACTTTGGGACTGGTGCTCCATTCACTGAGCCACTTAACCGTCCCTCAAATATACATTTTGATCTCTTGTTGGAGGCTTTCTAGTAAGGTTTTCTGAGGATGCCTAGGGGGAGATAGATGTCAGGTCTGTCTCAAGACCCTGAATGTCATTTTTCTGTGAATACATAGTGCCTATCTTTGCCTTGTATCTTTTGTGTTTATTGTTTAGAGATGAATGAACACTTTGAGATGGAAGTTGTCAGGCAACTGGTGAAACAGAGATCTATCAAAGCTATTTGAGGTACCACCAAGAGATGGAGTCCAGGAGCTTCTGGCAACAATAGCATTAATCTAGTGGGGACAGCCCAGTAGTGGATTGAAATAACTTGATCCTGCAAGGGCGTTCAAAGGATACCTGTGATACAACCGACTGAATAATGAAAAATTATCTAGCAGCCATTCCACATTCAGAAGTGAATCTGGTGAGGTCTCCAGAAAAGGAATAAAGTTATTCCCAGGGAAAGGAAGTGCTACCCTGCTGTATGTGACCCTGGTGGGTAACTTAGTACCTTCACACCTCAAGGTTAAATCTACTCTCCTTAAAGGACAATGTACCATATTGGTTTGAGGGAACTTTCTCCTTTTGTTTCTGTTCTTATTATACTTTCTCAGAATATAGCCCCTTGTAAAAGTTAATTGTTATAAATTGCTTAATAAATATCAGGGCAAGCACAACAGATGGAACAATGGAATAGAACTCCCCCAAACCTCTTAGAATTCTGAGGGGAGGAGCAGTCAGCTACCCTATTGGGATCCAATCAGCAGTTGGTGGAAGTGGGAGTTGGAAAATCAAGCTAGAGGGGATGTTAAGTATAGATAAGGAAATAGTTTTCAGTTACCAATATAACTGGTGTTGACCTGATGAATCCTGGCACTCCTGCTATCTTAGGCAGCTCACCAATTAATCCTTCCCTCCTTTTATACCTCCAAAGAGATCTACATCTCTTTTTTTTCATTTTTTTTCTTTTTAAAAATATTTTTCTTTATTTTCTATTTTTAAAAAAATTTCCTAATCATTAATGATTTTAATGGTTACAAATTTTAGGTCAGGGCTACAGTAGGGAGAGGTAAATTGGGACTAATGTAATTCCTCAAATCATCGTTTAAGTAGGTTCTTATATCATGGTGATAACAAAGAGAGGAGGTAGAGAGGGGGATGCAAGTAGAATCAGACCCAGTTGTTTCAGGTGTATTGAGAATTCCCCTGCAACAATATATACATAGCCAACAGCTATGCAGGGATTAATTCCAAGATTCAGAGCACCTGGAAGAAGTATAAAGTTAAGTTCTCCCAGCTTCCCTAAGGGGATAGAGTTGGTTCTCTCTTTCCATCTCCAGTGGGTCTCTGTACAGGGAAGCTTTAATCTCATGAGGAAATAAAACCCTGGTGAAAATGAGAGGAAAAAAAAATCTCTTTTTCTTATCCCTGAAATAAAAACATCCTTTTGTACCATTTCAAAAATTGGACAATACTCTTATCTGTCACCACACTCTATTTGAAAGGGTCCATTTACCTGACTTGCTCCTTAGCTGGGTTAAAATAATTTTACCTTGAATTGATATTTGGTTAGGAATTCAACTAAACAAACATTATGAACCCTAAATTAAAAGTGCTTTCTTTTACATACCATTGCATAAAGACTCACAATTTCTTTTTGTCTTTGAAGGGGAACCTAACCCTTTCCAATTAACATGGGTAGTCATGTTCATAACATGGAGGTAGCTCAGAGCTTTTGAGGCAGCCTTCACATATTTGGACAGGCACTGGCTCTCCAGTATGTAAATGGCATCTTGATCTGCAGCCCAACCAAAGAGGCTTCTCTGGCTGCAGCCATAAAAACCCTTAACTTCCCAGCCTCCTCTCTCCTCCAGGGCTGTTAAGTGTCTTTGTCTAAAGGCTCACTTTGCCAATCAGTTTGTTAAGTATTTGGGCCATGAATTAAATCCCACCTCACAGTAGAGAGAAAGACAATCTTATCACTCCCTGAACCTTCCTCTAAGAAACAGCTATGTACTTTCCTGAACATGGCTGGATTTTATACTTAACTGGTTATTGCCAACCCCCTCTATGATTCTATTCAAGACCCTGACACAATTCCCCTAGCATGGGGGCCCTACTAAGGCCAAGGCTTTTAACACCCTGAAAGCTAAATCAATCTCTTGCCCCAGCCTTACATCTACCTAAAGCCTTTTATGCTATAAATTGACAAAAGGCAGGGCCAGATCCTAGAGGTCTCAACTCAATCTCTAGAACCCTGTCCCAGACCCCTTGCTGTAATGCCCTGAATTATTAAAATTATTATGCTATGCCCTGAATAAAATTATTATGGCCATCTTCCTCCCCCTTCCTTGCCATTAGGACTGAGAGAATTAAAATTTTGAAGCTCTGGCTGCTTTACATTCTATTGTATCATAAAAATCCAGGTGCATAATCTGGGGTAATTCTTCCTCTGCTTGAGTATTGTTGTCTCCTTGCTCTCTCCTGCCCTAGACCTTCTTATCTTATCTTATTTTAACCCCTGTCCTGTCAGGATTAAGTCCTTTCCTGGAACTATGGCTTGTCCATTCACCCAAAGTCCTTGACCCCCTTATGTGCCTTTGTTTCTCCAATAAGATTGTAGCTATAAAAGTCTCCTGACTTAGTTACTTGATGCTGAATGCTTTGGACAAGAGTCTTGGCTAGTCTAAAACTCTCCATGTTAAAATGATTAAAAACCAATCTGTCTTGCCTCAGTTTCTCTGGCTTTACATTGCTTACTTCTCAAAGCAACTCAATGTGTTTGGGGTGACATCCTGCCTTAGGGCAGTGGCTGCCACAGCTGTTCTAATTGAGGAAGCTTCTAACTCACAGTAGGCCACCTATTGGAGGTTCTATCCCCCCCCCATCAGGTTCAGAGCATTTTTGTCCTCACACAGTTTTAGAATTGGGGAAAGGGATGAGAGAGAATATCTATACTGACTCCAAATATGCCTTTTATATTTTGCATGCTCATGGGACCATATGGAAAAAAAGGGACTTTTGACAGAAAATTAACAAATAAATAAATAAACAAACAGATTCTCCCATTAAATTACAGAGGAAATTCTACAATTATTGCAAGCTGTCCATGAGCCTAAAGAGGTTTCTGTTAGTTTGGTAAAGGATGCCAGAAGGGGCTCAAGGAGACAGGCTTGCAGATTGATGCTGCTGCCCAGCTGCTCGGACCATGTACCTTTAATTCCCCAACTCCTCACTCCCTCATAGCTCCCAAATGCTATTGAAAGAAAGTGGGTACACCTTTTCTGCTTCTGGGTGATTTCAAACACCTTCAGGCCAATCTCTAATCCTAGAGGCCAGCCAGTATAAATTTGGCTTACACTGAGTTATTCACTTGGGGGAAAAATGCTCTCCAATCCCTTGTGAAACCTATTTTCACCAATGTCAGGTCTGCCCAGCTTGTGTCCAAGTAAATCACAAAAGGGCTGTTAACCCCCCCCCATCCCTAAGCCTATAGGGAGGTGGGGTACATACTTAGGGGAGGACTGGCAGATGGATTTTACACATAGGCCTCCTCGAAGGGGCTTCAAACTGCTTTTGGTTTTTGTGATCACCTTTACTAATTGGGGAAAACCCTTCCCTTGTACGATTGAAAAGGCTCAGAGATTTTTGCTAGAGGAGATCAAACCCATTTAAGATTAATTATTATCTCCATTCTGCATGTCATCCTTTCTACCCAATGCTTAATGCCTTTTAAACATTATGGTGCTTGTACCCTAGGCCACCTGAGCACACCTTTCACTGTGTATAATGCTACCATTCTACCCTTTACCCCTGCTCCTTTGAGGAGACAAAAGCAGGGATTTAGGGGAAATGTTCTTTGGTATTTATCCTAGGAAAAGGTGAATAGATGAGAGACATTCATGATAGTCCCTGAATCTTCCTCTGGATGGGGTTCCTGGTTACTATCCCTATTTACCCCCATACCAACTCCACTTTTAATTATTCTTTTTTTTTTTGCTCATATTTGGCTTCTGCATTTTTAACTTACTGGTGAGATTTGTTTCCTCCAGACTTCAAGCTATGAACTTCCAATTACTTGTTCAACCTGAATACCACTGGCTAAGTTATTCTGACACTCAGCATTCCCTGAATGCTGCTGCTGCCATCTTCAAGTCAGGTGTTTCCCCTCCTCAATCTGAACCCTTTTACCCCCTTTATCAGCATGAACCAGCTCCAGAAGATAAGATCTCCTTCCCTTTGTCCCAAATGAATTTGGGGTTCAAACTGCCTGACAGGGGAAATGATGGAGTACAGATCCTAGTGTAATGCACAGCTCCTAGATCTCATATCTCACCGAGGCCTCCAAATGTAATGCATGGAGAAACTGAGGCAGTGTAGAGATTAGAGATTTTTAATAGTTTATTGATAGTAGTGGAGAGTTTGGACTGGCAGCCATAATAGCCAGGTGTCTGGATCTCAAAATATCCAGCCAGGAGTTTGGAATCCATAATTATGGGTCTGGATGGGACTCCTGTCTCAAAGCATCCACTCTTCCAGTGAGGTGCTCCAAGGACTCTTATAGAGCTCTGGCGCTCAGGGAAACAAAGGCAGAAGGAGGGTAGAGCACTGGGGGGATAGAAGTTTCAGGAAAGGACTATAAATTCAGTTCTGACAGGTTGAGGGTATGGAAGAAGGATCATATATTCTGATAAGGAGCTAGGAGACACTGAGTCTGAAACCAGAAAGGTTTGCCCAAACATTGAAGATAAGCCAGATGGAGTTTTGTGACTCTTTGGAATACCAGTGGCCAGAGCCCCCAGCCCTAATTATCTCAGTCCTAATGGTCAGGAAGGGGGGTTGCCACTGAGGCAGAACAATTAAGGGAAACAGAGACAGGGGAACTGAGGCACAACACTAGGGGAAAATATAGCAGTGATTGGTTCCCCCGCAGTTAGGGTACTTTTGTTCTAACAATCCAATTCTAAAGTCCTCTGTCATTAGGATAGTATTACAAACATTGCTGATTATCAAAGAGATAATCTGCTGGACAGTTATAACCAAATTCCTGAGGCAATGGTGAATAGACCATTTACTCCTCAGTTCTATCTCCAGGTCATAAAATTAGCATATCAATGACATGAAGAATTAAATAAATTTGTCTTCTTTGCTAAATCCTTTGGGAAATTAGCCTGATTCAATTGGTGTTACAATTACAATAAACTTGCCTTGGAGATGGATTCAAGGCTGCAAATTCTTTTGAGACACCTTGCAACACTACTCTGTGACTCCCAACATTTTGGGGTCCCTTTTGTACCTCAGTATATTCTGTGAGTCAACTTTGGGCCAAATACTGAACTGCAAGGAAGTTGTAGCCTGAGAGGGGCCTGATACCACTTGTTATCTTTCTGGCTGCATTTTGTATCTGAGGTATGCTGATTAACTCTTAAAATGTTTTATGCATTATAACGTGATAGGGACACCATTCCCCAGGAAAACACTAGAGTATATATGAACTCAGAAAATAACTTTTGCAGCCTCTTCTTATTTTTGTATTCCAAAGACTAGATGACTCTCTCCAGCCAATACTCCCTGTTCTCTGAGAAGGTCATACCATCTGCAAGTGATGCTAATGTAGGGTTTTAAGCAGGACAGGTAGATTTGAGAGTCATCTCTCTCAAATAGAGATGAACACAGATTAAGAATAGAGAGGAGGCAGATAATGCCAGCTGAGGTTCTAGAACATTTTTTCATTAAAGCTTATTATTTACAAAACATATGCATGGGTAATTTTTCAACACTGACCCTTGCAAAGCTTTCTGTTACAAATTTTTCTCTCCTTCCCCCCACTCCCTCCTCTAGATAGCAGGTAGTCTAATACATGTTAATTATGTTAAAATACTTGACAAATCAAATGTATGTATACATATTTATACAATTATCTTGCTGTACAAGAAAAATCATATCTACAAGAAAAAAAAAACCTGAGAAGGAAAACAAAATGCAAGCAAACATCAATAGAGAGCGTGGAAATGCTGTGTTGTGGTCCACACTCAGATCCCACAAGCCTCTCCCTGGGTGTATATGGCTTTCTTCATCACTGAACAATTGGAACTGGTTTGAAACATCTCATTGTTGGAGAGAGCCATGTCCTTCAGAATTGATCATCAGATAGTCTTGTTGCTATGTATAATGATCTCCTAGTTCTGCTCATTTCACTCAGCATCAGTCCATGCAAGTCTCTCCAAGGCTCTCTGAAATTGAAATGGACAGATCCAAACCTTCCACTCTTTAGGTCAAAGAGCCTAGGAATTCCTTAATGGTATTTACTCAGTAAGGGTCCCAGGAATGTTTACCTCACAAGAAGCCTAGGAATTTCCTGATAGTATTTACTCAATCAGGGTCCAAGGATTGTTTACCTCACACAATGAGAAAAATGGGTTTAATCCACAGTATGTTTGCCCAAACTTAATAAGAGAAGTATTCTATTCCACAAAGGTAGTTTGCTCTGATGCAGGTGTATTGACCCAAATGATGTATCAGTATTTTACAATGTATACCTCAAATCCTGTTACTTTTTTATTATATTAGTAAGAAATCAATGTTTAACTGCAAATTTATGGGGGGAGAAGTGGTCAGTGCTCTTAAAAAACTTGTGGCTACGAGGCTCAGGACTGAATCCTTCTAGCTTGTCTGGGGGTTCAATCACCGGGCCTGGCAAATAAACGCTCTCTAAAATTTCAATTACTCGTGACTGTCCAGTGATTTTTCACCGTGGATATCTCAAAATCATCCTGCTGGTTGTTTCTTACAGAACAATAATATTCCATGACATTCATATACCATAATTTATTCAGCCATTCTCCAACTGATGGGCACCCATTCAGTTTCCAGTTTCTTGCCACTACAAAAAGGGCTGCCACAAACATTTTTGCACATCTGGGTCCCTTTCTTTCCTTTAAGATCTCTTTGGGATATAGACCCAATAGAAACACTGCTGGATCAAATGGTATGCACAGTTTGATAACCCTTTGAGCATAGCTCCAAATTGCTCTCCAGAATGGTTGGATCCATTTGCAATTCCACCAACAATGTATTAGTGTCCCAGTTTTCCTACATCCCCCCCAATTCATCATTATCTTTTCTGTCATCTTAGCCAATCTGACATGTGTGTAGTGATATCTCAGAGCTGTCTAAATTTCCATTTCTCTTATGAATAGTGATTTGGAGCACCTTCTCGTATGATTAGAAATAGCTTTAATTTCTTCATCTGAAAATTGTCTGTTCATATCCTTTGACCATTTATCAATTGGAAAATTATTTGAATTCTTATAAATTTGAGTCAATTCTCTATATGTTTTAGAAATGAGGCTTTTATCAAAACCCTTAAATGTAAAAATGATTTCCCAATTTATTGCTTCCCTCCTAATCTGGTCTGCATTATTTTTGTTTGTACAAAACCTTTTTAACTTAATACAATCAAATTTATCTATCTGGTATTCAATTAAGAGTTGCAGTTCTTCTTTGGACACAAATTTCTTCCTTTTTCACAGATCTGAGAGGTAAATTATCCTATTTATAATATCACTCTTTATGTCTTAATCATGAACCCATTTAGATTTTATCTTGGTATGTGGTGTTAGGTATGGGCCAAGCCCTAATTTCTTCCATACTAGTTTCCAATTTTCCCAGCAGTTTTTGTCAAATACTGAGTTCTTATCCCAAAAGCTGAGGTTTTGGGGTTTGACAAATACTAGGTTTCTACAGTTATTGCCTATTTTGTTCTGTGATTTTAACTTATTCCATTGATAGACTACTCTGTTTCTTAGCCAGTATCAAATGGTTTTGATCACTGCTGCTTTATAATATACTTTTAGATCTGGTGCAGCTAGGCCACCTTCATGAGCATTTTTTTTCATTAATTCCCTTGAAATTCTTGACCTTTTGTTTTTCCAGATGAACTTTGTACTATTTTTTCTAGATCTGTAAAATAATTTCTTTGGAGTTTGATTGGTATGGCAATAAATAAATAGATTAATTTAGGTAATATTGTCATTTTTATTGTATTTGTTCGGCCTACCCTGAGCACTTGATATTTTTCCAACTGATTAGGTCTGACTTTATTTGTGTGGAACGTGTTTTGTAGTTTTGTACATGAAGGGTTTTTTCCTCTTTCTTTGATCTCTTTTGAGTGTAAGTTCAGCTGTGGGTAAGTTGAATCAAAGAGTATGGTGTACCATTTGGTAACTTATGTATAAGTCCAAATTGTCTGTTTTCCTATAGTCCCTACCACATTTATCATTTTCCTTTTTTAATCATCTTTGCCACTATGATAAATGCTAAATAGAATTTTTGAATTGTTTTAATTTCCATTGCTCTCATTTAAGTAGTGATTTGGAGTGTATTTTTTTCTATGGCTACTTTTGAGTATAGCCTGCACCTCTTCTTTTGAGAATGGCCTGCTTATATGATCAAACCACTTATCAATCGGGTCATTTTCTTATCCATTTAATCAGTACCTTATATATCTTAAAAATGAGACCTTTATGAGAAAAACACTACAAAGATTTTTTTCCCCACCTAATTGCTTCCCTTTTAATTGATGCTTTATTGGATGCAAAAATGTAAAATTTTATATAACTAAAATGATTTATTTTCTGTAATTTTATCTTTTATTTAATTATGAATTTTTTCTATCCATAAATTTGAAAAGTTATTTGAAATTTTGTTTCTTTTATTTGTGATTTGACCTTTTATATTTTGGTTACATACATATGTACAGACATACACATATAACATATGCATACATGTAGATATATTTATCAATCTATGGATGGATACATACATATTAATTTGGAGGGCTTTTTGTTATGTGTGAGATGTTGGTATAAATATAATTTCTTCCATAGTGCTATCTAATTTTCCTAACAATTTTTATCTAAAAGTGAGTCCTTATCTCTTTACCTGAAATCTTTGTACTCATCAATTTAGGCATTATATTCATCAGCTTCTGGTTATTGTATAACTAATCTGTTTTCTGTATCAACCTCTTTATTCTTTAGTCAATTTTAAGTTATGTTAATAATTGTTACTTTGTAGTCTGACTTGAGATCTAGCACACCTGGGCTCACATCATTCCCATTTCTTTTCATTATTTTTCTTGAAACTGATGATCTTTTCTTATTTCATATGAATTTTGTTTTTGTTTTTTCTAGTTATATAAAGTATTTTGACATGACATGGAATAAATACATTAATTTAGGTAGGATTATTGCCATTTTTATTATATTGGTTTATTTTACTTATGAGCAAATAATATTTTCCCAATTATTTAGATCTTTATTTCTAGAAATTGTTGTTTGGAATCACATTTATATAGTTCTTATATCAATCTTGGAAGTAGATTCACAAGTATTTCATAAATTCTGTAACAATTTTAAATGGAATTTTTCTTTTTCTGCTGGGTTTTATCTATATTATATAGAAATGCTGATAATTTATGTAGATTTCTTTTATGTTCTGCACATTTGCAGAAGTTATTGTTTCAATTACATTTTTAATTAACTAGAGTTCTCTAAGTAAACTATAATATCTGGAAAAATGGATAATTTTTTCTCTTATTTAAAATTTTGTTATTTATTTTATTCTGAACTTAAGAAATAAATCAAGTACTTTCATAACATAATAGAACAGGAAAAAATATGATTGGACATGAAACTTCAAATTTATTATGTACAACTTTCTATTCCTTTTAAATATATTTATGGTTCTTCTCTCAATTACTTTTCTTATTGCAATAAGCAATGCTCCAAATGAAGCATTTGTAAGTACCTTGTCAAGTAGAAGTGTTGACAGTGAATCTACTAGTTTTACCTCTAAATTTTTAGGAAGAATTCTCTGTTATAAATGATACTAGATTATTGTTATCTCTGTTATAAATAAGAGTAGATTTGGGTTTTAGAAATAACCTATTTATAATTTTAAAGAAAGATCTTTTTATTCCTATATTTTCTAATATTTTTAATAGAAACTGGTATTGAATTTTGTCAAAAGCTTTTGCTGCATGTATTGGTATCATGTTTTTGTTACTAATATGGTTAAGTTTATAATTTTTTTTTAATATGGAACCCACCCTGCATTTCTAGTATAAATCCACCAAGATCCTCTGGCTCCCCATTCTAGCATATTCACCCTGGACTACCTTCACAACACTTTCAGGTTTGTAAAGGAATTTACAAACATTAGGACATTTGATTCTAACTATACAGTGACAGGAGGAGGAGTGTGTGTGAATCTTTGAATCTGCCTTGTTATCCTAACTAGAGAATAGGAGATGGTTCCAAATGAAATGAACCTATAGGGGTTGCCAAAGTGGTACAGAGTAGATAGTCTTTGTCTGAACTCTTCCTGGCTTTCCTCAGATCAACACCAGGTCAAGCCTCTGAATGCATTTTGGAGTGACAGAACCCACAAATATTTGGAGTGTAGCAAATTTCAAGCAGAAGATATTTTGGAAGAACTTCAGGAAAGATCTGTCTCAATGCGGGGGAAAGGGGTTGCATCACAGTGCAGACAAAGCACAGCACAGTGCAATGCAGGGACATCCAGGGTGGAGAGATTTCTGTATGCTTGGGAAACTAGTATGAGGATCATAGCCAAAATATAGCAGCATTTGCTATTCTGTTTTTGTTCAGAGGCCAGTGGATCAGCAGACTAGCTGTGAGACCTCCAACACAGCTACAGAAGGCAAATAGGGAGTTCCTGAACTCCAGCATAACAAGTAGGACTTGGCCATGCCTACCCAGCCCCAAAAGGAAGCTGGAAAACTAGCCCCAGGGCAGTGTAAAGCCACTGTCACCTGTAGAGGAAGCTTGGGACAATCTCAACCTTTAAAAATGTTCAAAAAAGAAAAAAGATGTCTAACCATAGATAGCTTTTATGGAGATGGGGAAGAACAGCCTTCAAACCCTGAGAACACTAAAGGTAAAACATCTCCAGGTGAAGCCTCAAAGGGTGATTTAAGTTGGTCTCCCATCTCACAAGGCTCTTTTGGAAGAATTCAAAAAGGATCTTAAAAGTGAGTTAGAAAAAATGGGAAAAGGAAATGAGAGCTCTGGAAAAGGAAATACAGAAATTACTTTAAGAAAATCACTCCTTAAAAATAGTTTTGATAAAAAAAAAACAACTTCTTGAAAAACAGAATTTGTGAAACAGAAAAAAAATCTAATGAACAAAAGTACTCATTTAAAAGTTTAATTGGCTAAATGCCAAGGGAGATTTAAAAAAAAGCTAACTGAAGAAAATAATTCACTAAAAATTAGAATCAAACAAATCAAATGAATGATTCTATAAAACATCAAGAATCAGTCAAACAAAACTGAAAAAGAATAGAAGAAAATGTAAAATATCTTATCAGAAAAACAACTGACCTGGAAAATAGATGGGAGAGACAATCTAAGAATTATTGGATAACCTGAAAAACTACAATGAAAAAAAGAGAGCCTAGGCAACATCTGTCAATAAATCATCAAGGAAAACTGCCCTGATATCCTAAAGCCACAATGTAAAATAACCATTGAAAGAATCCACTAATAATCTCCTGAAAGAGACCACAAAATGAAAACTCTAAGGAATTTTGTAGCCAAATTCCAAAATTATCAGATCAAGGAGAAATAGCTAGAAAGAAACGCTTGAAATATTGAAGAACCACAATTAGGATTACCCAGAATCTAGTAGCTTCTACTTTATTGGAGGATCTGGAATATAACATTTCAGAGGGGCAAGGGATTTAGGCTGCAACTAAGAATTAACTATTCAGAAAAATTAAGCATTATCTTTCAGGAAGAAAGATGGGCATTCAATGAAATAGGGGATTTTCATTTATTTCTGATGAAAAGACCAGAGCTGAACAGAAAATTTTATCTTCAAATACAGAACTCAAGAGAAGCATAAAAAACGTAAAAAGAAATGGACAGCTACATGGCGCAGTGGATAGAGCACCAGCCCTGAAGTTAGGAGGACCTGAGTTCAGACTCTTAAAACTTCCTAGCTGTGTGACCCTGGTGACTTACTTGCCCACTTAACTTAATTCACTTAACCCCAATTGTTTCAGAAAAAAAGGAAAAAAAACTGTTTTTAAAGATTAAAATGTTTACATCCCTATATGAATAGATGATATGTTTAACTCTTGAGATAGTATCTTTGCAAGGGGTATACTTAGAGGCTGTAGGTATTTGACTTTATTGTGATAATATTAAAAAAAATAAACCAGAGGTGGAAAAGGAATTGTACTGGAAGAAGAGGGAAGGGGAGGTAAAATGGGGTAAATTATGTCACATGAAGAGGCAAAAAAGAACTCTTACAATTAAGGGAAAGAAAGGAGAGGATGAGCATTGCATGAACCTTAATCTCTTAAGATTTGGCTCAAAAAGAGAATATCAGACATATTTCGTTTAATATAGAAACTTGTCTCATCCTATAGTAAAGTAGGAGGAGAAAGGGGAAAGGTAATAGAAGGGAAAACAAAAGTAGAAGGGGAAAACAATAAGAAAGTGGGTGGTTGTCAGAAGCAAAACATTGGTGAGGAAGAAAAGTGTACAAGAGTGAATGTTGAAAGTTATCTTTGCATATATTTTGAAAATAAAAGGCTATTTTTTAAAAGAAGATATTCATCTTGAATAGCTTCAGGAAGATGTTCCTAGTTTAGGGATTTACTATCTGAATAACCTAGAAATTTGAGATTTTTAGTCTTGAAAAGTTTCAGGATTTACCTTAAGTCTTCTTGGGCATGTTGCCTAGGGAATATGGCAGGAAAGGTAGGTTGAGTATAAAGAGGGACAACTTACCCTAAATTAAAAATATTCTAAGTACTGCTAATTGAGATGTATTCTGCCACATTAGAGGTTGTAATTTGTAAGTCCATATTCCTGAAAGTGTTGTTCTCTTTCTAGATTGTAAGCCTATAATTCTGATTAACCTCCCTAATGAGGATTGTGGTACCTAAGTCCCAGCCTCATATTCTGCTTTTACCCATAAGTAAGGCTAATTGAAAAACATTTGTAAATATGCCATTTCACTTAATTTTGCCCTTTTCTTTAAAACAATTACATTAAAACTGCTAAGAATGAATGCTAATTGATCACTACAAAAGAGAAGGCATATTATAGTATAATACACAGTACTTGTGGTCAGAATACTTGGGTTTAAAATTCAATTCTGTTATTAATTAGTTAAGCAATTTTGTGCAATTTCCTTAATCTCTTATTTCAAACTCAGTTCCCCCAACTGTAAAATGAGGCAGCATAGCACAGGGCTCAGGAAATAAGAAGGCCTAAATCTAAGTCCCATGTCTATCACACACTGTTTCGTCACTTAACCTCTCAGTGTCAATCAACAAAAAATCACTATTCAGTCTATAAACATTTCAGGTAATTTTTTAAGACTATGATTTATTTTACCATTGAAAGTAGCAAATCCTTTTCCCAGTAAAATCATTAGTCCATTCCATATTTCCAGTTTTTAGAAAAGTACCAAGACAATGTTACCTCTTCCCAAATCTGCAGCATACTTTCCTACAAATATAAATACCATCAATGGGAAGAATAGACATGCCCAAGGAATTTATGTAGAAGGGTGCACATATAGGGAACATTCACATGTACTTTGTACATGTGGAGGGGAAACAAACCTTCATTACTATTTTTCATATAGGGAAATCTACTTAAAATCTGAGCTGGGTACCCATGACAT
>JAJPUD010003888.1:162706-222830 GCA_023553655.1 Myrmecobius fasciatus
ATTTTTCACTATTTCTTAGATTTAATCAATAGACCATGCTCTTGTTTATTCTGTTTTAAAGCTATCTCCTCTACTTCATTTTGCCTGACTTACTTACCATACCTTGGATTACTTTATATTTCCTCACTGTTTTTCTATCTGGTCCTTCTTAAGTTATTGACCATAGTCTTTTGAAATATTACTCTTATTTGTTTTTCCTCCCAGAGATTCTAATATAGAGCCTAGTTCAACAATGAATGATCTTTACTTTGTCTAAATACAACTGTATTAATGATATAGCCAAGAGTTGGGTATTTTTTTAATTTTAAAATAAATTTATTTTATTTTTAATTTTTGGAATAAAATAAACATTTCCATTATATAGTACAATAAAAAGATGATTGTACATAAAGCTGCAAATCTATTATATACAACTTGCTATTCCTTTTAAATATATAATAAAGTTATCATGTAAATTTATTTTTTTCTTTTTTCCCCTCCTCTCTCCCCTACTCTTGAAATGAATAACATTAGAAACAAATATCTGGATATATATATATATATATATATATGTATATATACATACATGAATGTGTGTAAAATCAAGCACTAAGCTTTTTATTTGTACAAGGTTCACCACAAAGATAGTCTCTGCAGTTAAGGAGTTTACTTTGTAATTGGGAAAGACAATGCACAAGAGGAAGATCAAAAGGGGAGAGGATGTACCTGAGCATAGTGTTGAAATCCAGAGAATCAGTAGTAGAGCCAGAAAAACAGTTAAGAATGATGACTGCCTAGGTACTTTTCCAAATGGAAGTTCCAGAAGGAATTCACCAATCAAAGAAAGAGGTTGCAGAAGTAGCGGGATCTTTCTACACTTAACCACTGAGATTTCATACTGTGATTCAAGATCAATTTTTGTAAACATAACAAATGTTTCTGGCATGTATTCATATTTCTATTTTCATTCAATAATTTCCAAAGGTCCATCATGTCTATCATTTCTAAAATCGGTATTTGAGTTTTTAACTAATTTCTTTTTTTTTCTAGATGTGAAGAGAATACACTGAATTTTCTCTATTGTAGTTTTATTGTTTATTTCCACCTCTAGCTCATTTAATTTTTCCTATAAATAGTTGAGTGTTATACATTATGTTTTGTGTTGATATCTATCATGTTTAATATTGATTTTATTCCATTACATATGGTATTTTAAATCTAATACAGTTTCCATGTTTCTCCCCTTTAAATAAGCATATTTTTGCCTTGATGAAGATCATAATGTTCCTTTACTCCCTCTCCCCATTTCATTTCAGCCCTTTATTTTAAGTCTGTGTGTCTTTATCTTACAAGAGTGTTTCTTATAAACAAAATATAATTGGAATTTTCTTTCTAATCCATTCTGTTAACTTTTTCTATTTTATGGCTGAATTAATCTAATTCACATTTGCAGTTATGATCATTAACTGTGGATTTCCCTCAATCCTATTTTCTGGTATTATTCCTTTCTGTTTCCTACTCCTCCTTTGTACCATTGCTTTAAGCTGGATGCAATCTTCTACGCCTTTCCTGCTTTGCCCTTTCTTTCTATTTCCATTTCTCTCTTTTCAATTTACTTTTCATGTTTAGAGGGCTTTCTTTTTTCACTTATGACTAATCTATTTCTTTATCTATGCCCCGTAATGTTCACCTTTTCTTGCCTCTTCCCTTTGCTTTTGGTCTCCCTATTGAATTAAAGGTCTTTCTGCACTCAACTTTCTGTGTATTTTTCCCTCTTTTGACTAGTTCAGATGAAATTTCATAATACCACCCATTCCCACCACCCCCTTTTTCTTATTTGTATTGTTTTTTTCCTTGAGCAGCCTGATTTTGTGAGATAATACCTCCAAACCATGTCCCCCTTTTCTCCAGAGTTTATTCCCTTTTTTCCTTTCTCTTTTTAGGATCATCAAAATAGAACAAAACTATTGCGAGACTCTCTCTCTTATTTGACTTCCTCTAGGACACTTGATAATTCTAGTGTTATAAGAATTCACTTGTATTATCTTCCTCTATTATAAACACTTAATCCTAATTTATTTCTTTATGATTTCTTGTTTATAGCTACCATTTCATGTTTCTCTTGGTACCTACACATGTATTTAACAATCTCTGCTCTTATCTTTTCATCAAAACATGCTTGGAAATCCTCTATTCCTCTTTATCACTCTCTATGGTATCATGTCTGTTTTGCTAAATAAATTGTTCTAAGTTTTAATTTTGTAATATGTTTACATATTATAAATATAATTTATTTTTATTAATCATATAAATTATAAATATTTTACCTATATCTCTGTCTTCTGAAATATTGCATCTTTCCATTACTTTCAGATAGTGGCCACCAAATCATATGCAAATCTTACTATTGGTTCTTTGAAACTCAATTTTTTTTTCAGAGGCAATTGGGATTGCCCAAGGTCACACAGTTAGGAAGTATTAAGTGTCTGGGACCAAATTTGAACTCAGGTCCTCCTGACTTTAGGGCTGGTGCTCTATCCACTGCACCATCTAGCTGCCCCACTGTTGCATACTTTTTACTTAATTGTTTTTTCCTCTTTATCACTTTCACCTCCCCCAGTTAACCATAAATATATTTATATATATATATGTATATACACATATATGCATATCTATATACATATGTGCAAACACCTACATACATGCACACATACATAAACATATATGTATGTGTATATATAATCATACATATATTATACACATACATGGACATGGATCTAAAGCAATATTAGTGATTGACATATAATAAAGATTTCTTTCTTGATTGAATCTTTGTTTGACTTTCTCTGAAATCAATGATTATTAGCCCAACTTTTTTTTTCTAATGGATTCTACTCCTGATCATTGTTATTATGTTTGTATACATCTCTTGTTTCCTATCCTTGCTAACTCTTCTATTTTTGTTTTACTCCTTAAAATGCCTTACTTTATTTAACCTCCCCCTACCCAGGGATCCCTCTCTTATTTTTCTCCCTCTTTATTCCATTCCCACTATTTTATACACCTTGTCTCACAACCATAAATCTATATACCTTTCTATATCCCACTTTATCTTATTCCCTTCCTCCTTATTTCTTTATAGATTTTGGAGGGTGCTATATCCTTCTTGATGCATATACATACATAGATTGTGGGTGTGTGGTGTGTGTATTGTTTACTATTTAACCCATTCCTAATGTGAGTGGGTTTTCAGAACTATCAGCCTTCCTCCCCCATCTAATTCCTTTGTATCAGTTCTTCTTCTGTACCTCATTTGCATAGCATAACTAATATTTTTACCATTTCTAGATGATTTTGGTTTTTTTTGGAGTCAGATCATACTCAGCTCTGCCCCAATATTTCTTTCAGACTACCCAAATGTCTGTCTTAGACATATGGTTTACATTTCTATGTATAAAACATACAGTTTATCCTTACTGAGTTGCTTGAAATTAGTCTTTGATGTTGGTTCTTATATGTTATTTTCTATAGAATTCAGGACTGTTTGAGATAGAATCCTGAAAATCTGCGAGTTCTTTGAATGACCTTTTTCCCATTAAATATTATAGTTAATTTTGCTTGATACAATATTTTTGGCCCAGATCTAATTCTTTTGATTGTCAATATATATTATTCTAGGACCTGTGGTCTTTTATTGTAGCTGCTGGTAAATCCTATACAATTCTAGCCATAGCTCCAGTATATTTGAATTGTTTTGTTGTTCTTGTTTGTTTCTTATAAAACGTTCATTTTCATCTAGGGATTTTGAAATTTAGCAGTATATTTTCCTTGTAGGATCTCTGTGAGATGATGGTCAGTGAATTTTTTCTATTTTTACTTTCCCCTCTTGTTCTATCACTTCAAAACAATATTCTTTGATTATTTCTTGTACTATTATGTCAAGTTTTTTTTATTACAGCTTTTAGGTAGTTAAACTATTCTGTTGTTTTTTTTCTTTCTTGATCTGTTCTCCAGATTTGTTTTCTTATATTTTATATTCTTTCCTATTTTTTCATTCTTTATGTTTTGTTTTATTATTTCTTGATCTCTTATAACTTTACTAACTTCCGCTTATGCAATTCTAATTTTCAAAAATCTTATTTTTTAAGATCTCCTTTTCTAATTGATTGAATTTCTTTTCACAATCTTTTTGGTTTTTTAAAAAATGGTTTTTGTTGTTGTTTTGTTTTGTTTTTGCTTTTGTTTTTTCCTCAATCTCTCTCATTTGATTTTTAAAGTCTTTCTTTGAGTTCTCCTAAAAATTATTTCTGGGAAGGTAGCCATTTAATATTCTTTGGTGTAGGAGAGGCTTTTTTACTTCAATGTCCTCCTCTGAAGATGAAACCCAGTCTTCCCTATTTTCATAATAACTTTCTATGATTGGATTTAATCTCCTTTGCCTGCTCATTAAAAAAAAAAACTAGAACTTATTAGTAGTTCTAATATAAGTGGTTCTAGGATGGAGGGGATTATGTCTCTGACTTCAGTTCTCTCCTCTGGCCTGGAACCCCAAATCATTAAGTCCACCCTTTTGTTAACTGCCCATTCTGTTTCTGCACTTACTGAGTGTGTGCTGGTTCCTTCTCATTAAGGGCTACATCTCAGCAGCACAGCTATGCCCGTTGTTCCTTATCAGAAGAGGTTTCCTCAATCTTCTTGAATTCAGATCCCTGATTCCTCATACTGTCTGGAGGTGAAAGTTCAAACAGAAAATCGTTCAGACTGAAGCTGCCTCTGAACCCATCAAGCCCCAGGGCTTCCAGCTTGCTATTTCTTTGGATCTAACCTGGAGGCTTTTACACTTTACACTAATTCAACATTCATCCTGGTGTCTTTCTTCTGGTCTTAGATTGTCCTAGGAAGACTCCTGTTCTACCCCAAATCACATTCCCCCCTCACTGGTTCATGTTCTCCCTGAGGCACAATTTTGTTTTGTTTGGGGAGAAATCTGGAGAACTTGGAATTTTCTGATCTACTCCACTATCTTTCCAGAATTCTCTATCCAGTGGTTCATAAACTGTCTTTGTTGTATTTTCTGTCAGTTTTTTTTCAATGCGAGACCTTATATTTTCTTTTATATTTTCAATCTCTCAACTTTATTTTAAAATTTGCTTTCATCTTTTGGAGTCATTAACTTCTATTTGGACTACTCTAATTTTCAAGAAGAATGTTATGAGAGCTTTTTTCACTTGGTTTCTGGAAAATCCAGAATAATGTCACTTACCAGTTGGATCTTTCAACTTAAGGGTCAAAAAATTTGATTGCCAACTAAAAAGAAAAAAAAATACTAAAGAAAAATACTAAAAAAAATACTAACCCTAGCTATTAGTAACTCTAACTTCTTAAGTACAAATTATATTTTTTATATTTTAAATTTAGAATACTAAACCAATTAATGTCAATCTAAGACAGAAGGGAAATGTGTATGTACTTGGGATTGGGGTGAACGTCTCAGAGCCACTGGAATTGATAAAAAATCAGATGAGATTTTTAATTAGTAATCCTAAAATAATGAACCTCTCCTTCTTGCTTACCTTATTGTTTTCAGGAAGGAAGTAAACAAGCATGTTTTTATTGACATTTTCCCATAGTTTTCTGTCTTTAGGTTTATAGGTTTCTTTAACTAACAAGATGATTCTCCAAAACTCACTATAATCATATTCATCCTCCTCTTCCACAAGTCATTGCTTAGGAAAGGTTTTGTACCTCTTTTGTGAAGCTATTTATTCTCTTACCAAGTCTGTCCCTCATAACTCTCACTTTTTTCCTAATTCTTTCTCTAGTATTCTTACTTAATTTGTATAATTACTTTAATTGAGAAGTAAACCCAAAAAGCCTTGCTTTATTTCTTGTAGGAATGCTACTTGAATTTGCGCTTGTACTGTTTTTGTTTGAGGCTTTGCTTATAGATGTTTTAGAGATATTCTATTCTTCTAGGTTTATTTCTTTGGCATTCCTATCGCTGTAATAGCTCCCATTGGTTACATTATTTTTGTTGTTCCTTATTCATTCTTCCAGCCTTATTTTCTGAATATAGACTTTTTATTAGGGATGGGCTTTGTGCATTTCTGAAGGGAATGTCTGGCCCTTAAGTGACCATGTTTTGTATTCTCTTGAATTTTGCTGTATTTTTTGTGTACTGAGAATTATTGTTCTTTAAGATCTTGGGGGCAGCTCAAGTTAGGGACCTGCAAGATTCCAATATTTCTTAAACAGTCTCATGTGGGGCAAAGTCTTATCATTGCCTTATTTACATGTTTCTGATCTGGGTTGTGTCTGATCAACATAACTATGGGCTGGTTGCCACTGGTTGAAATACATGAAACACGGAATACATGAAAATATAACTCTGATGCTCAGAGTTAAATCTCTAGCTTAATATCTAGAACAACTGCTAAATATTAGAGGAGTTCTCAGGAAGGAAGAGCCAGCATTGGAAAGGGTCAAGGAAGATCTCATGAATCACTTCCATTCCTGTGTATGGAGAGAGAGCTTAATCAATACTAGATGAATGGATTAATGAATGAATCAATGAATCTGGCAGTGTTAAAGCTAAAATCAATATGCCTATAGAATTGAAAATTGAAAGCTAAGGCTCATCAATATTTTTCCCATTCATTAATTTTTCTTCTCTTATTGTCTTTAAGCCCTTTGGTGGTAGGAACACATTTATAATTCAGTGTTTTATATAATTCTTTGAACCACATGGTATCTTAAGATGTTTGAAAGTAATATCATAATCATCATAACACTTTTTATAACCATAGTGTTGGTGCCAATTTCTTTGCTTTGGATCACAGACTTTTAACCAGGCTTTTGTGAATTTTTTAAGATATTTTGATAACTGTATTTCAATGTAATTAGGTACCTCTATCATCTTACATATTTCATTTCATAAAGTTAAAATGTTATTCTGAGAAAGAATCCATAATCTTCACCAGACTGCCAACATAGTCCATGACATAAAAAGTTTAAAATGTCCTGCTTTAGACTAATTTGACTATGCCAGAACACAGAAGGACTAGATGTATGTTTTATGTTTCATGGATCTGATGTGACTCATAGCATATCCAACTCTCTGCAGTAGTGTTAAAATATATGTGAAATAAATTTACTGTAAATGGTCTGGGATCACCTCAAAACACTGCCAGAATAAAATTATTCATTATTGCCTTAGCATATCCATGCTGGGTTTTTTTGTATCCGTGAGACAGGGCAAAATAGAAAATGATAACAAAGAGCAAAATTGTAAAGGAAGGTAGAATAATGAATAGACTTGAGATCACAGCAGTAGTGGGAACTATGTGGAGAGATAAGGTGTAGTTTGGATGTGTGATTCCTGTGCGTCTTTAGAATGGAGGATAAGTCAGACTATCAGTTTAATGTGGAAGAGAATTCACAGGAAGGCTTCAGTGCTCAATAGTTCTATTTAGATAATAGAGAAGAGAAAGGAGTAGAGTCTGAGTGCATAGATACAAGGTTTAGGTTTCAAAATAAGCATAAAGAAAAAGAAAAGTGCTGAGTTCAGACTAGATTACTAGTCTGTAGTTATTGTACATATGAAAACGCACTTAAGACATGACAACTAGTTCCAGGATATCATGTCTTGCCATTGCCTTGATTTTAATCAGACTTCCTGGTGTGGGAAAATTGAATGATATATTCCTCTTTCAAAAAAAATGCAAGAATTGGGTTGGGCATGTGTTGCTAATTATAGCAGAGTCTAGATCCTAAGGATATTCAGTTGGTCTTGTAGAAGAAAATCCAAGATTTCATTCAAGAAAATAGCAAAGGCTATCAACCAAGCAAACTAAAATGAATTGTAAAGCATGATGCTGATGATAACCCTTATTTTCAAAGTATTGATAAATTCAAAGAAAATTTGTCAGTCATTATTCTTGTAGTGAACTCTTTATTTCTCAAACTCATTAGAACCTTCAAGGGAAAAAGTACCTATTCCACTTACCTTTCTGGGCTGTTTTGGAGGACTAATGAAATAATGAATAAAAAGTACTTTAGTTAAATCAAAGCGCTTATAAAAATGGAAGATTTTGTCAACATGCTACTATAGTCTTATACTAATTAATATATTGTATCATGGCTTGGGAATGGCCTGAAATTTTTGTTTTAAAAAATAAATTTTATTTGTGCTTTTATAGTTACACTCCCCTACAGGTTAGTTCTTTCTTTATAACAAAATAAAAACAATTTACTAAGAATATAAGATACCAAAGACAATAGCTAACAATGTATATGATATTTGATCCTAATAATCCTCTACCTTTTGCCATAGTAGAGGAAATATATTTTGTTCTCTTCTGAAAGACTTTCATTAAGTTTTCCTTTAATTAAAAGTTCAATTTCCCTTTAGTGATTTTTAAAATTTATATTTATAAAGTTATATACAGACACACACATATTTTTGTGTTGTTCAATTATTTTACTCCTGTCCAACTCTCCATTTGGGATTTTCTTGGCAAAGATACTGGAGCAGTTTGCCATTTTCTTTTCTAGGACATTTTTACAGATGAGGAAGCCAAGACAAATAGTATTAAATAACTTGTCTAGGGTCACACAGCTAGTAAGTACCTGATGAATCTTTTTGACTTCAGGCCCAACACTGTATTCTCCATATTATCTAGTATGTGTGCGTGTGTGTGTGTGTGTGTATACATAGACAAATATAAATATCCATAAATATGTGATTATTTATAGTTTCTAAATCATATTTTGAAAACTACTTTTTCTCCTTTGGCCATTTATCTATTGTGGAATGACTGTTAATATCATATACTTTCTGCTAAATTAAATTAAATTGAATGTAATTTTTACATTTTGGTACCAGAGTTTGATCATAGCTGTTTCATGCAAAGGAAAGTTTCCTGAGCTGTTGCAGTGTTAATGAACTGATCCATACACAAATGACTAGTTCCATAATGGAGAAGTCATTAATTAGGGTTTCTATTGGCTAGACATCATCTCTATATCAGAAGGGTGATCAAAGAACTTTATAGCTGTTTATAAACCGTGTTATGTTGCCTGTTTAAATGTGACTTTAAAAAGAGTTTGTTCCAGAAGAAGTATTGATTCTTTGGGAAACTATTTTTAATATATGCTCTAACTCTAACTCCCAAGTTCTATATAAGACACAAGTTGTGAAAGTTGCTGATTGCAAAAGGAAGATCACTGGATACAAATTTCGGTTGACCCATTTTACATCTTTTTTTTTTCAGATTCTAGCTACATTAATTTATATCCCTACCATATTAACATTTCTCAGACTTGATAAATAAGCAGGAGGTTGGCTTAGAACAATTCAGCATGTTGGGCAATACACTGAGAATAGATAAGGATATGATTAGCTAAACTATATAGCAGGTCTCAAAATACTGAATTTATGAATTTCTTAAAGACTTCAGGAATGTTGTACCAAAAGCATAATTTAACATATGTAGGGGCTTTACTGTGTTTAAAAGGCTGTCTTCCACTCATCTTTGCTTCATAGCTGGACCAGGCTATATACTTCATAAAGGTTCAAGATGATTACTGTGACTATCCTTGACAATTGGTCTGTCAGTCTAGATATCAAAAGAAGAGGGGTATTAATCTCAAATAACAGTAATTTCAATCTTCTATAGAATTGCAATTCCAAGCTTTTGTTTTTTAATCAACAAAACCAGTGCTTCATCATTGTGAAAGGCTGATGAATTTTTACTTTTTGTCTTTTACCCAATTTCTTCCTGAGGGCCTCCAATTCCAATTTGATTGGTCTGGCTTTCTGACATTTGGATTTCTTGCTTTAAATATATCCTGATAGTCCTAATACTGTATTTATTATTGTTAATTATTATTATTATCTCTTGTATTTTTAATAAAATAACTTAATCTTGAGATCTCTTAACTTGTAGGGTTTCTTTACTATATTAGGACTTTTTTTTATTTGTTCATTTCTTCACTTTCTTCACCAAGGATAATCAGTTTCCTCTCTTTAATGTTTTCTTTTAAATTTCTCTTGACTCTATAATACCTGGTATTATTGGTATTTTGGTGTCTTTGTGCAGAACTCAGGGTGAAGTTCAAGTAGCCAGCCATATTGAGTTCTTAGTCTTAAGCCTATCTTAAAGTAGCCACCAGCTGTGGTTGATAATAGATTTTTGGCTGAACCAAAAATTAGTATTTAGGATATAATGGGAGATCTTGTGGTCTTAGATGGGGCAACTGAGCCTGAAATTGTAGTTTCTGTGCCATATCCACTCAAACAGTCCTGGTTGGGATAGCAAATCTGGGGTCATGGTTTCTAGACTCTTGCCAGAGACTATTAAGTATCTAGGAGTGAGGTACAAAGGAAGAGGTTGAACTAAGTAGTATTCTCCCCTTCCTATAGTATTGGACATGGTAGTATCCCCTGCTATAGTCCCAGTCTAGGATGCCTCATTTGGGAAAGACCCTGGCACTTCCTTTAATTCTGGATGTGACTGCAGAATTGGGAGGAGTTACCCTCATTGACAGCTCAGATCTAAAATTTATAGCCTGATACTCTTTCATTTGATGGGTATTGTCTCATTGGTGTTTATTTCTCCTGTAAATGTTCTTCTTCATTTGGTACTATTTTCCATTCTTCTTGGGTAGTTTTAGTCAGAGCTGGATTTGCCTGGAACTTTTCAGGTCCAGAAAGTGTGTAATGTTTACATTATTTTCAAGCCAAGGAGAAAGATCTTGCCCTAATAATTAAAGAGTCAGGTATATGAGCCCAAGCAAAAGACAAGGGAACCATCATTCAAAATGTTTTTAATGTATAATAGAAAGAGACTTTCTTTTTTTTGTAAATTTTTTTTAATTAATTAATTTTTTAAAATTTTATTTGCATAACATATGTGTGGGTAATTCTTCAACAATAACCCTTACATAGCTTTCTGTTATAAATTTTCCCCCCAACTCCCCACCCCTCCCCTAGATGGCAGGATATCCACTACATGTTAATTATGTTAAAATATTGGCAAATCGAATATATGTATACATATTTCCAAACTTATTGTTGTGCAAGAAAAATTTTATCTACACAAAAGATATATCAGATAAAGGAAACACAATGTAAGCAAACATCAATCAAGGAGTATGAGAATGTTATGTTGTGGTCCACATTTCGCATCCCTCTCTCTGGGTGTATATGGATTTCTTCAGTGAACAATTGGAGGTGGTTTGAAACATTTCATTGTTGAAGAGAGCCATGTCCATCAGACTTGATCATCATATAGCACTGTTGTTGCCATGTATAATGATCTCCTGGTTCTGCTCATTTCATTCAGCATCAGTTCGTGTAAGTAGAAAGAGACTTTCTACTCATATTATTGCACCACACCATGGCCTTAATGTTCAGAGAATTATATTAGAAGAAATGGTGTATTAAGACAATTCTTACTTTTATAGATTTCAGGAAGAACTGCAATGCATCCATTCCATGACCATGCCAGGACAAGAAAGAAAAGCAGTCCTCAGAATAACCCAAAATGTCAATTAGACTGGTTAAAATAGAGAAATGCTCAAATCTTCCAACACATTCATGTATCTTATTTTCTTGTCTCATGCTAACCTGGGATCTAAATCTTCATTAATATTCAACCACTCCTCTTTCAATTCTATAGAGTTTCTTATTCCAATGCAGCTCTCTTATTATCTCACCCTAGTCTTTTGATTTATTCTAACTATAAGAATATAAACTACAAGTTTACAAGAGTATACTTGGACCCCTTCCTACTCTTTCCCTCCTCCCAATTTTTGTCCAATAATTAGTATATTAAGTGCCCCTTTTTAGGCAGGAGATATTGAATTTTTGAAAGAGAGCAGAATTATAATCAGGTATTAATTTTGTTAAATCTTGTACTCTCTGTACTACATTTCTGCAATATGTTTTAAAATACATTGTTCTTAACATTGCTATTTTTTAAATAATGACTCCTATTTTTATTTTTAAAGAAAGGATAATTCAATTAAAAAGTGTTTTGCTCTCTCTCTCAGTTAATTCTGCCTATAGTTGATACTTAGATATGACAATACCTCCGCTAACCTACCAGGAGATTTCCCTAATTGGAGATAAAATATCTGAATAGAAATAGGGTTAGGAGTCAAATTCATTTTAAGTCATTATGTGGACTGTAACACCTGAATTTTTTCATCTTTTTTTATAGGACACTCACCAACACCCCCTTCTTTCAAAACTGTTTCTACCACATAGATAACATTTGGACCTGGCATTTTCCTTCATGTCAGATGCACTAGGGCTCCCTGGGGATCAGTAAACCAAATGGTTTCTGTGCTTGAAATCTCCTTCCAAGGAGTACAGGACCTTCTGATGCTCTGATTACACTTTGATGGTATAAGATAAAGTAAAAAGAAAGTCCCATAATGATGATGCTGCACTTAACACTATAGCCACAAGGAATGAAAAACTCACCGTGGCCTAATTCCTGATGAGATAGCCAGCAACAGCCCAATTTCATTCCAAGGCAAAGACATTATTGACTTGTGACCTGGCCCAGGAGTCATACAGCTGTGAAATAATGTTTTGGTTAAAAAAAAATTTAACCCCCACCCCCCATAACATATTGCTTATAAAATGTTTACACTCAGTTTAACAAATTTTATAGTAATGGTACTTTAAAAATGTGTTTCTCATGAATGGCTTTGCCACACAGAATGCAAATAAAGAAATAACGAGTTTGAAATTGCTAACAGATTACCTCTGCCCTGAAATTGATGATATCAGCACATTGGCCGTTCTTCTCCAGATCCATATGTATAGATTTCCATGTGTCTAGTTGTAGCAGGCCTGCTTGTGTTATGGCAAATCTTGTCATTTAGCATATTTGCTATTGGAAAGCTATGCATTATTTTATGTTTCATGGCACCAAACAAGACTATAATAACTAGGGAATAATTAGATCATCACAGTAGTTTGATAATTAACAAAATCAGTGCCTTGAAAATGAGAGGATTCAAGGGAAATGCACAAATTTCTCAGACCACCATTAGACTGGCTTCAAATGGGCTTTCAATAAGAAAAAAAATCAAGAGGGGGAAAGAGTGAGTTCCAGATTCTATCAAAAAGCTTGAATTAATTAGTGGTTTATCCACATATGTGCGTATGTACACTCACATATATTTAAACATATATATGTATATACATATGTAGACATATGTAAACAGATGGTAAAACAGTCCAATTTTACTCTATTACTTCTAACATAGACCCCTTCCTAATCCTTTTCCTCCTTGCTAGTTTTGCTTGGTCACCAGCATATGAGGTGCTTTTTTTCCCTAGCCAGGACACTTGTGTGCATGTGTGTGTATGTGTATGCAAACATCACACATGTATCTAAAGTTTCATATACATGCATATAAATACATGTATACATACATACATGTAACTATCATGATAAATGTTAATTATTAGCATATTTTCGAACTCTAAGTCTATTTCAGAAAATGTGGATCATTAGGGAATATGTCTATAGGGTCACTTTTCTTAGATCAGAGACCTCATAACAGATATAATATATTCCCCATGTTTTGTTTAGCTGTGACTTGAATTGTGTGGAATTTGGACTTAAAGTTGTTTCTGCAGACTGTAAGGAAGCTATACTTTCAGTCACAGGTGCATTCATGTGTTTCCTTATCCTTCCATAGGCTGTTTTTTTTATCAAGTGTTTTTTGCTTGTTTGTTTATTTTTGGTGAGACAGAATTAAGTGACTTGCCCAGGGTCACACAGCTAGTAAGTGTTAAATGTCTGGGGTCAGATTTCAACGCAGGTCCCTCCTGACTTCAGAGTCAGTGCTCTATCTACTGCACCATTTAGCTGCCCCATATGTTAGCTGTTAATAAATATTGACTTGAGTTGATTCCAATACACCCTGAGAAAAGAACAAATAGTACATCTAGGAATTGTGATTATTTTTAGTGTTTTTAACTATGTGACTCTAAACTGTCTTTCTAAATTGATTTCACCTTATTATTCCTCACATATTCTATCTTTCTGCCAAATTTGATTTGTTGTTTCTTACTCTACACTCCATCTCTTGAATCTGTCTTTCTACAGGCTGCCTCTTATGCCTGAAATGCTCTTCCTCCTTGCCTCCATTTCTGAGAATTTATAATTCCCTTCAAGAATCAGCTCAATTAATATCTCCCATATCGTCATTGTCCCTTTAGATGTTAATGACTTCACCCAATTATTAATATTTACTTTGTATACACTGAATTTATCTTTCAATCTATTCTTTTCTACCAGAAGAGTATAAACTTCTTGAGAGTAGGGATTCTCACTTTTGTAACTGTCTCCTCCATTACTTGAACATAGTGAAACATTTAATAAGTACTTATTGAAGTGAGTTACTTGATAGAGACTGTTATCACAGTCCATTTTTTTAAATAAATGATTTTGCCTTAGGAGAATCCTTATTCAACAAAAGTTTGTTTGGCTCTCTCTAAATCCTACACATTATATTAGGGGTGAAGATGAGTTTGTAAGCATAGCTGGATGTGTGTATACTTTTGGTCAAAACAAATGCTTCTTTAAAATAGTTTTTGGGGAAAAATACTAAACATATATGAGTATGTTAAGGATCTGTGATTTTGTAAAAACAAAAAACCTATACAGATCTTGGGCCACCTATCATCTAGCAAATTCCCAAGTCTGAGAAAGGTTCAATGATTTGTGAGATTTTATTCAGCTAGCATATATCAGAGGTAAGATTGGATCCTAGTCTTTTCAACTCCCAATATGGCATTGTGTAATTCCTCTCAAGGTCAGACATAATGCATGAATTTGCCAACTGTTCTTCTCTGAGAGTAGCATCATTCTTGGATCTGGAACTATAATTTATTTGCATCTTTAAATAAAAAATTGACAGGAAAGAAGAAAACTGTACTATCTGCTAAGCCAGGTACCACAGAGAATAGCAGGTCAAACATAAGAGGGAAGGATGACAGTCGAAAGATCCAGTAATTCAGAAAAGCCAATATTCAAGAAAATAGGCTTTAATAATTCTCATGAGCTCAGATATCCATACACAAATATGCAGCATATGGGTAACGATATTAATTTGGGATATTAACATAAGAAAGTAAATTTGACTACATATATATTCCTGAGACTAGTTCCAATAAAATTCATGACTAGAATATAGTTATAGAAGATTATATCTTCTTCAAAAGAAATATATTTGGATTGGTGAAGTACTAAGATAAGTGATTATTTCTCTCATATTAATAACTAATTATTGAATAGGACCATTTTCCCCTTTTTATATATCTTCATCAAGAAATCACCTAGGAAATTCAGGGCAGAGTCAACATGGTGGAGAGCAGACATGACTCTCTGTGACCTCCTCTGACCTTCTCTCAAACCAACAGCAGATTAAGCCTATAAACTGGTTTTGGAGTCAAAGAACCCACAAATATCTGGAGTACAACACCTTCCCAGAAGTTAGAGAACTTCAGAATAGGTGTGTTTCAAATGGACAGGGGGACAGTCTGCCAAGCCCAGACCACAGCATAGGAGACCAGAGCAAGAAGCTAGAGTGGAGAGTCAGAGCATTGCAGCTTCCACACACCTGGGAATCTTCTGTGGGTCTCTTAGGCTACTCTGTCCTGATTGCAAGCAGGTGGTTTGGCAGATTTTCAACAAAAAGCAAATTATAAATCACAGAACCTGGGAAGAATGCCCAAACTAGCCACCATTACTCAACATTGGAAATCAATCAGCATAATTGCCCCAGGACAAATCAAAGCAGCTGTTGCTCCTTTGCATTGAACAGACCTCAGGCCTTAAAAAATGAATAAAAATCCAAAAAGAGCTCTCACCATAGACAGCTTTTATGGAGAAAGAAAAGAACAAACCTTGAATTCTGAGGTGCCTAAAGGCAAAGCAACTCCAGATGAAGCTCCAAAGGGAGATATAAGTTGGTTATCATTTCATAAGAAATACTTGGAAGATTGCATAAAGAATCTTAAAAGAGAATTAGAAGAAAAAATGAGAAATGAAATGAAATCATTGCAAGAAGGAATGAAAAAAAGCATAAAATGCCCTACAAAAGAGATATGAAAAAACACCAATTCATTGAAAAATAAAATTTATGAAATGGAAAAAGAATGCAATGAACAAAAAATCCAATTAGCCAATTACAGAAGGAGCTAAAAAAATAACTGCAGAAAACAATACACTAAAAATTAAAATTGAACAAATGGAAGTGAATGATGCAATAAGACTTCAAGAACCAGTCAAACAAAAATTTAAAAAAATAAAAAAAAAGAAGAAAATATGAAACATCTCCTAGGAAAAACAACTGACTTGGAAAATAGATCTAGGAGAGACAATGTAAGGATTATTGTACTTCCTGAAAGCCATGATGAAAAAAAGAACCTGGACATTATCTTACAGGAAATCATAAAAGAAAATTGCCCTGATATTTTAGAATCAGAAAGTAAAATAACCATTGAAACAATTCACCAATCACCTCCTGAAAGAGACCCCAAAATTAAATTCTCGAGGAATATCGTGGTTAAATTTCAGAACTATCACACCAAGGAAAAAAATATTGCAAGGAGCTAGTAAGAAACAATTCAAATACTGAGGGGTTACAATTAGGATTACACAGGACCTAGCAGCTTCCACCTTAAAGGATCAAAGGGCCTGGAATCTGATATTCTGAAAGGCAAAGGAACTTGGATTATAGCTAAGAATAAGCTATCCAGCTAAGATGAGCATTATCTTTCAGGGAAGAAAATGGACATTCAATAATATAGGTGAATTTCATCTATTTCTAATGAAAAGACCAGAACTAAACAAAAAAAATTGATCTCCAAACACAGAACTCAAGAGAAGCATAGAAAGGTAAAAAGGAAAGAACTCTTAAGAAATATATTTCTATTATGGATATACTTGGAAAATGAGAATATAATGTGAGTTTATTATTATAATATGAAAAAGAAACTAGAGGTGGAAAGGGAATTGTACTGGGAAAAAAAGGAAAAAAAGAGGTAAAATAAGGGAAATTACAACTCACAAAAAAGGCAAAAAAAACCTATTATGATTGAGGAAAAGAAGCGAGGTGGGTGAGCATTGCATGAATCTTACGCTCATCAGATTTGGCTCTAAGAGAATATCAGACATATTTGGTTTCACAGAGAAACTTGTCTCACCTTATAGGGAAGTGGGAGAGAAAGAGGGAAAAGAAAGGGAAAGACTAATGAAAGAAAAAATAGAAGTTTTAGGGGAAAGGTGTAAAAAAAAAAAGGAGGAGGGGCTCCAAAGGGAAAGGACTGTTTGATGGAGGTGGTCATCAAAAGCAAAATACTGGGGAGGAGAAAAGGGGGAAAGGAAAGAGAAAAGCATAACTTAGGGTAAATAAGATGAGAGGAAATACAGAATTAGTTATTCTAACTGTGAATGTGAGTGGGATGAAGTCTCTCATAAAACAGAAGCAGATAGCAGACTGGATTAAAAGCCAGAATCCTACAATATGTTGTTTACAAGAAACACATTTAAAGCACAGTGATACATACAGAGTGAAGGTAAAGGGCTGGAGCATCTATCATACTTCAGGTGAAGTAAAAAAAGCAGGGGTAACAATCCTGATCTCAGATCAAGTAAAAGCAAAGATAGATCTTATTAAAAGAGATAAGGAAGGAAACTATATTTTACTAAAGGGTGCCATAGATAATGAAGCAATATCAACACTAAACATATATGCACCAGGTATAGCCTCCAAATTACTAGAGGAGAATTTAAGAGAGATGCAAGAAGAAATAGAGAGCAAAACTATACTAGCAGGGGATCTCAACTTTGCTCTCAGAACTAGATAAATCAAACCACAAATTAAATAAGAAAGAACTTAAGGAGATAAACAAAATATTAGAAAAGTTAGGTATGATAGATCTTTGGAGAAAATTGAATGGAGACAGAAAGGAGTTTACTTTTTTCTCAGCAGTTCATAGAATTTATAATATAATAATAATAATAATCATGTGCTAGGGCATAAAAATCTCAAAATCAAATGCAGAAAAGCAGAAAAAATAAATGCATTTTTTTCAGATCATGATGCAATAAAAATCACATTCAATATAAGGCCAGGAGAAAATAGACAAAAAGTTAATTGGAAATTAAATCTAATTTTAAAGAATGAATGGGTGAAAGAGCAAATCATAGGCACAATCAATAATTTCACCCAGGAGAATGACAATAATGAGACAACATACCAACATTTGTGGGATACTGCCAAAGTGGTTATAAGGGGAAATTATATATCTCTAGATGCTTACTTGCATAAAGTAGAGAAAGAGAAGATCAATGAATTTGGCTTACAACTAAAAAAAGCTAGAAAAAGAGCAAATTAAAAACCCTCAATTAAATACCAAATTGGAAATTCTGAAAATAAAAGGGGAGATTAATAACATTGAAAATAACAAAACTATTGAATTAATAAATAAAACTAAGAATTGGTTTTGTGGGAAAAACCTCAACAAAATAGATAAACTTTTAGTTAATTTGATTAGAAAAAGGAAAGAAGAAAATCAAATTGTTAGTTTCAAAAATGAAAAAGGAGAACTTTCCACCAATGAAAAGGAAATTAGAGCAATAATTAGGAGTTACTTTGCCCAACAATATGCCAATAAATTTGATATTCTAAATGGAATGGAGGAATATCTACAAAAATATAGATTGCTCAGATTAACAGAAGAGGAAATAAATTATTTAAATAGCCCCATTTTAGAAAAAGAAATAGAACAAGCTATTAATCAACTCCCTAAGAAAAAATACCCAGGACCAGATGGATTTACATGTGAATTCTACCACACATTCAAAGAACAATTAATTCCAATACTCTATAAACTATTTGAAAAAATAGGGAAAGGAGTCCTACCAAATTTCTTTTATGACACAGATACAGTGCAGATAGCTAAACCAGATAGGGTGAAAACAGAGACAGAAAATTATAGACCAATTTCCCTAATAAATATTGATGCAAAAATGTTAAATAAAATATTAGCAATGAGGTTACAGAAAGTCATCCCCAGGATAATATGCTGTGACCAAGTAGGAATTATAGCAGAAATGAAGGGCTGGTTCAATGTTAGGAAAACTATCAGCATAAAAAACTATATCAATAACCAAACTAACAAAAATCATATGATTGTCTCAATAGATGCAGAAAAAGCATTTGATAAAATCTAACACCCATTCCTACTAAAAACACTAGAGAGTATAGAAATAAATGGACTTTTCCTTAAAATGGTCAGTAGCATTTATCTAAAACCATCAGCAAGCATCATATGTAATGAGGACAAATTAGAACCATTCCCAGTAAGATCAGGAATGAAACAAGGCTGCCCACTATTGCCATTACTATTCAATATGTATTAGAAATGTTAGCTTTGGCAATGAGAAGAAAAAATGATTAAAGGAATTAGAGTAGGTCATGAGGAAAACAAATTATCACTCTTTGCAGATGATATGATGGTCTACTTAGAGAACCCTAGGGAATCAACTAAGAACGACTAGAAAAAATTCACAACTTTAACAGAGTTTCAGGGTATAAAATAAACCCACATAAATCATTGGCATTTTTATATATTACCAACAAAGCAAGAGATAAAAAGAGAAATTCCTTTTAAAATAACTATCAATAGCATAAAATATTTGGGAATCAACCTGCCAAGAGAAAGTCAGAAACCATAGAAACATAACTAGAAAACACTTTCCACACAAATAAAGTCAGACCTAATCAGTTGGAAAAAATGTCAAGTGCTCATGGGTAGGCCAAGCCAATATAATAAAATGACAATACTACCTAAATTAATTTACTTAGATCGCAATACCAATCAAACTCTCAAGAAATTATTTTACAAATCTAGAAAAAATAGTAACAAAGTTCTTCTGAAAGAACAAAAGGTCAAGAATTTCAAGGGAATTAATGAAAAAATGCTAATGAAGTGGCCTAGCTGTACCAGATTTAAAATTATATTATAAAGCAGTGATCATCAAAACCATTTGGTACTGGCTAAGAAATAGAATAGTCAATCAGTGGAATAGGTTAGGATCAGAGGACAAAATAGGAATAATTCTAGCAATCTAGTGTTTGAGAAACCCAAAGACCCCAGCTTCTGGGATAGGAACTCACTATTTGACAAAAAATGCTGGGGAAATTAGAAACTAGTATGAAAGAAATTAGGGTTTGACCCACACCTAACACCACATACCAATATAAGATCTAAATGGGTTCATGATTTAGACATAAAGAATGATATTATAAGCAAATTAGAGGAACATAGAAAAGTTTACCTCTCAGATCTGTGAAGAAGGAAGGAATTTGTGTCCAAAAAAGAACTGGAACTTTTAATTGAACACCAGGTAGATATTTTTTATTATATTAAGTTAAAAGGGTTTTGTACACACACACACACACACACACACACACACACACACAACTAATGCAGACAAGATCATGAAGGAAGCAATAGATTGGGAAATCATTTTTACATTTAGGGTTCTAATAGAGGTCTCATTTCTAAAATATATAGAGAATTGACTCAAATTTATCAGAATTCAAGCCATTCTCCAATCTATAAATGGTCAAAACATATGAACAGGCAATTTTCATATGAAGAAAGTAAAACTTTCTAATCATATGAGAAGGTGCTCTAAATCACTATTAATCAGAGAAATGCAAATTAAGACAACTCTGAGATACCACTACACATCTCTCATATTGGCTAAGATGACAAGAAAAGATAATGGCAAATGTTGGAGGGATTGTGGGAAAAATGGGACAATAATACATTGTTGGTGGAGTTGTGAACAGATCCAGCCATTCTGGAGAACAATTTGGAACTATGTTCAAAAACTTATCAAACTGCGCATACTCTTCGACCCAGCAGTGTTTCTACTGGGGCTATATCCCAAAGAGATCTTAAAGAAAGGAATGGGACCCACATGTGCAAGAATGTTTGTGGCAGCCCTTTTTGTAGTGAGAAGAAACTTGAAACTGAATGGAAAATGGCTAAGTAATGGTATATGAATGTTATGCAATATTATTGCTTTATAAGAAATGATCAGGAGGTTGATTTTAGAGAGGTCTAGAGAGACTTACATGAACTGATGTTAAGTGAAATGAGCAGAATTAGGAGATTATTTTACATGACAATATCAATATTATATGATGTTCAATTCTGATGAATGTGATTCTTTTCAACAATGAGATGATTGATGCCAATTCCAATGATCTTGTGATGAGATCCATATGATGAGAGCCATATACACCCAGAGAGAGGACTGTAGGAACTTAGTGTGCATCACAACATAACATTCTCACTGTTTTTGTTGTTGTTCACTTGCATTTTGTTTTCTTACTCATTTACTTTCTTTTTTTGATCTGATTTCTCTTGTGCAGCAAGAGAATTGTATAAATATGTTTATACATATTGGATTTAACATATTTTAACATGTTTAACATATACTGAATTGCTTGCCATCTAGGGGAGGGGATGGGGGGAAGGAGGAGAAAATCTGAAACACAAGGCTATGCAATTGTCAAATTATCTGTGCATATGTTTTGAAAGTAAAAAAAAAACTTTATTTAAAAAAAAGAAAGAAAGAAATCAGCCATTGTGGAAAGCTCTCTCAAAGACTTACAAAGGATGGCTCATGTCTAATCAAAGACAATAAAAGAAATGGTATGTTTATGGTAATGGGTACATTCCTACTCATTGTGCTTACTCAAACAGGTCTTGGAATGTATTGATTCTCACTTTTGTAAGATGGGTGATGTGGCAATTGATTGGTCTCTTTGACCAGGATTTGGATGATTCCAGTCACATATCCCAAGACTCTTATTATAATGTATTCCAACCCTTTCTTGTAATATTCATTCTCTCGTTGTTAATAAATCAGAATTGATTACCACCATCAGAAATACCTTCTCTTCTAAGGACATATAAACTCTGAGCCCACCATCATGAGAAGTGTTTGGTTTAAGAGAAATAGTCAAAAGACTATCCTTTTATTAATAAAAATGCTAGCATTATTCATAAAATGATTAAATTACCTGAAAAGTCTCTTGGACTTTTAAAATATCACATTTCTATGTATTGAGAAGTTATTCTTACATGAAGAAAATTGGTGAAATAGAAAAGAAAACATTTGGATACTCACCAATCACAGTAGGGAGAAATACTTCAGTGAGTAAATACTAAAGACCATTTGGACAGAAGTTGAAAATGGACAAGTTCAGATAACAAATGCAAACTTGGTAGAGGCATAAAATAGATGTGATGGGGGTGGGAGGAGTGTTAACTATCTTGATATTGACTCTAGAGCCTCTAGTTCCCTTTGCTAAAAGGAAAAATGACCTAAAAAAACTCTTTTTGGCTAGGTGATAATTTTATTTTTCAAATGATGGCTTAAGTGATGAGGGCAACTTCTTAAGGGATGCATAATCTAAGGGTGTGTGTGTGTGTGTCCAATTTTTTAAGTAAGGAAAAAGAAATGATGATTATTATACTCAAAGGAATGATGGGACTCTAAGAAGAAAGCAACCATTCAGTATTAAGAGTTCAAGTACTTTATAAACCTTGGGACAGTTAGATAGAAATACCAGGTCTGGAATCAGGAAGTCTCATCTGCTTTAATTCAAATCAGACCTCTGATAGCAACCAGCTGTGTGACCCTGGGCAAGTCACTTAATCCTGTTTGCCTCAGTTCTTCATCTGTAAAATGAGTGGTGAAGGAAATGGCAAATCACTATAGTATCTCTGCCAAGAAACCCCAAATGGGGTCATAGAGTCAGATATAACTGAAAGAAATTAGCAAAAAACCCTTGGTGATATATAATTATTAACTATTAGTATTGTTATCTTGTTCTCACTTTTTTCAATGGATACAAAAAATTATTACTGGCACAAGTCATCATCTTAATATTCCTTTCCATTCCATGGAGACAAAATAACTGTTCCTTGTAACTGAATAAAAGCATTATGATATAAGCTCTCCCTTTATAGCCTTTTAGAAAACTTCCTTGAAAAATATCTAGTAGCAGATAGCAAATGAGGGATGATAGGTACCTCATCCTGTTTCCACATGATTTTTGTCTTCCCAGACAAGTAGAGATAACTGTCTACTTGGAAAGCTTTTCATTGCTCATAACTTGGAAATTACAAGTATTTGGAATGGTGACATCTATTTAAAATCTTGTTCTTAAGATTTTTTGAATCAATGTTGTATCCAGGCAATTGTGGGCAACAGTTCAGTCTGTCATAATCATCTGTCCAGTATAGTTTAGTGGCTGACCTTTCATTGATATTTTGGAATCATTTTTATAGTATGGGAATTTGTTATCTGACAGTCCATAAAAGATAGTGGGCTTCTGATTTATAATTCTAACTACCAGGTCATGTCTTCCTAGGTAGGAATTAAACTCTCATAGTCTACTTTGATATGTTACACTATCTCCACCAATTTTTTTTGCTATGATCTACATAGGTTACAAATTCCAGGTTGCTTAAGCTTTCTGTACTTTCTACAGTAGTGATGTGGTTCAGAGTCGTCACCATAAACCTCACCATTTCCACATGGCCATTTAAAAAAAGAATGTTTCTTTATCATCATATTGCTGCCTGCGCTATGTGACATAAAGCTTTTTGACTCCTAGATTTTTTTTTTAATAATACTTTATTTTACTAGTGTGGAAGAAAATAGGGCTTGACCCACATCTAACACCACATACCAAGATAAGATCTAAATGGGTTCATGATCTGGATATAAAGAGTGATACTATAAGTAAATTAGAAAAATGTAATATAGTTTACCTCTCAGACCTATGGAGATGGAATAAATTTATGTCCAAAGAAGAACTGGAACTCTTAATTGAAAACCAGATAGATAACTTTGACTATATTAAGTTAAAAAGTTTTTGTACAAACAAAACCAATACAGTCAAGATTAGGAGAGAAGCAATAAATTGGGAAATCATCTTTACATTTAAGGGTTCTGATAAAGGCCTCATTTCTAAAATGTATAGAGAATTGTCTCATATTTATAAAAATTCAAGCCATTCTCCAATCGATAAATGGTCAAAGGATATGAACAGACAATTTTCAGAGGATGAAATTAAAACTATTTATAGTCATATGAAAAGGTGCTCCAAATCACTATTGATCAGAGAAATGCAAAGTAAGACAACTCTGAGGTACCACTACACACCTGTCAGATTGGCTAAAATGACAGGAAAAGTTAATGATGAATGTTGGAGGGGATGTGGGAAAGCTGGGACACTAATACATTGTTGGTGGAACTGTGAACAAATCCAACCATTCTGGAGAGCAATCTGGAACTATGCTCAAAAAGTTCTCAAACTGTGCATACCATTTGACCCAGCAGCATTTCTATTGGGCCTACATCCCAAAGAAATCATAAAGGAAGGAAAGGGCCTCACATGCGCAAGAATGTTTGTGGCAGCCCTTTTTATAGTGGCTAGAAACTGGAAACTGAATAGATGCCCATCAATTGGAGAGTGGCTGAACAAATTATGGTATATGAATGTTACAGAATATTATTGTTCTGTAAGAAACGACCAGCAGGACGAGTTCAGAGAGGCCTGGAGAGACTTGCATGAACTGATGCTGAGTGAAATGAGCAGAACCAGGAGATCATTATATACGGCAACAACAATATTATATGACGATCAATTCTGATGGACATGGCTCTCTTCAACAATGAAATGTTTCATAGCACTTCCAATCATTCATTGAAGAAAGCCATATACACCCAGAGAGAGGGATGTGAAATGTGGACCACAACATAACATTCTTATACTCTTGATTGATGTTTGCTTACATTGTGTTTCCTTTCTCTGATATGTCTTTTGTGTAGATACGATTTTTCTTGCACAACAATGATAAGTTTGGAAATACGTATACATATATTCGATTTGCCAATATTTTAACATAATTAACATGTAGTGGATATCCTGCCATCTAGGGGAGGGGTGGGGAGTTGGGGGGAAAAATTTGTAACGGAAAGCTATGTAAGGGTTCATGTTGAAGAATTACCCACACATATGTTACGCAAATAAAATTTAAAAAAGAAAAAAAAAGAAAAAAAATAATATTTTATTTTTTCCAAACGCATGTAAAAATAATTTTCAGCATTCATTTCTGTAAAATTTTGTGTTCCATTTTTCTCCCTCCCTCTCTCTCTCCCCTCCCCTCTCCAAAACAGCAAGCAAACTGATATAGGTTTTTTTTTTTTTTAATTAAAGCTTTTTTGTTTGTGTAACATATGTATGGGTAGTTCCTCAGCATTGATCTTTACAAAGCTTTCCATTACAAATTTTACCCCCAGTCCCCTCCCCTCCCCTAGATGGCAGGAAGTCCACTACATGTTAATAATGTTGAAATACTTGACAAGTTGTGCAAGAAAAATCCTATCTACAAGAAAAAAAAAGAAAATCAGAGAAAGGAAACACAAGGCAAGCAAACATCAATAGAGAGCATGAAAATGTGATGTGGTGGTCCATATTTCATATCCCTCTCTCTGGGTGTATATGGTTTTCTTCACTGAACAATTAGAGCTGGTTTGAGACAATTCTTTGTTGCAGAGAGCCATGTCCATCAGAATTGATCATCATGTAATATTATTGTTGCTGTGTATAATGATGTCCTGATTCTGCTCGTTTCACTCAGCATCAGTTCATGCAAGTCTCTCCAGGCCTCTCTGAAATCGTCCTGCTGGTCGTTTCTTACAAAACAATAATATTCCATAACATTCATATACCATAATTTATTCAGCCACTCTCCAATTGATGGGCATCCCTTCAGTTTTCAGTTTCTAGCCACTACAAAAAGGGCTGCCTCAAACATTCTTGCACATATGGGTCCCTTTCCCTCCTCTAAGATCTCTTTGGGATATAAGCCCAATAGAAACATTGCTGCATCAAAGGGTATGATGAAATTAAAATTATTTCTAGTCATATGAAAGGTGCTCCAAATCACTATTGATCAGAGAAATGCAAATTAAGACAACTCTGAGGTACCACTACACACCTGTCAGATTGGCTAAAATGATATAGGTTAAATATGTTAGTTAGTTATTGCTCATTCTCATGGAGGACCAAAAAGACACCACTATGACAGAGCTGAGTTATAGTGTGTCCGATTGTGGCTGATCAGACCAATATGAGTTCGGAATGCTCTGCTGCAGGTCAGTCATAAATAGTCCCTATGAACATTTGTAGTGGACTCTCTAACTTTTGGGCATCTCACATTTTTTCTGAGTTAATTCAAAGCACAGCATCTTTTCTAATGAGGGCACCATCCTGTGCCAGTGTCTCCCATGTCATACAATCAATTCTAAAGATCTTAAGAGAGACCTTGAGGTGTTCTTCTGTTTTTTCCCTGACCACCTTGTGAGCCCTTGCCCTGTGTGAATTCTTCATAAAATAGTCTTTTTGGCAATTGCACATTTGGCATTCAGACAATGTGGCCAGCTTAATAGAGTTGTGCTCTCTGCAGTAGAGTAGGGATGTTTGCCAGTTTAGTTCAAGAAAAATCACTGTCTGGTCTCTTATTCTGTCAGGTGATCTCCCGAATCTTCCAAAGAATTTAAGTGGTAGTGATTCAGTTTCCTTGCAAAGCACTAATTTACTGTCCAGATTTCACAGACACATAACAAGGTCAGCACAATAGCTCTGTAGACCTTCAGTTTGGTAGTCAGTCTAATACCTCTTCTCTCCCAACTTTCCTTCAGAGCCCCTCAAATATTGAGGTAGTTCTGGCAATGCATGCATCAATTTCATTATCAGTGTATATATCCTTGAAAAGTATACTGCCAACTCATCCACACTATTCAAAATTTATCTGTGTAAAGTAATTAATGGTTCCATATATAAATAGTATAGTGTTGGCTGAGAGAGCAACTGTTTTCTTGGTGATTTTTTTTCACAATACTGTCAGTCATAATGTTTTATAGAAAATTATGTCAAAATTTAGTTGTCCAGAGTTCATTAGTATGGTGCATCAATTTAATGACAGTATGCTTTCCTGGATCTGGATAATGGCCATGTACTAGCCTTCTAAGCATATTTCCATATTTGTCAAGTTATTCAAGAAAAAAAGGGAAAAAAACTAAGATAAAGAAAAAGCAAACAAGAAAGATGAAAATACTATATACTTCAATCCACATTCAGTCTCCATAGCTTTCTCTTTTTGGATACAGATGGCATTTTCCATCCCAAGTCTCTTGGAGTTGTGTTGGGTCACCACATTGCTGAAAAGAGATAAATTTATCATAGATGATCATCACATAATCTTATTGTTACAGTGTACAATGTTCTCCTGGAACATTGTACACACTTCACTACTTTCAGTTCATGTATGACTCCTAGATTTTAGTCATTTCATTGTCTCCATCCAAAAGAAAGACATTTTGATTACCATTGACAAATCCAGTGCCCTGCACCTACTAGGCTACAGCTATTGCTCAGTGAACTGATATCTACTTATCTCTAAAATATTTCACACAGCCACAGCCTTCTCTTTGCTATCTTTATGCTTGATGGATCTTGCCTGAAGGAGACCAATGTATTTGTAGGTATCAGCTTAACTCATAAGCTCAATGTGACCTCTGGATTCAAGCTTGAAACCTTCAGTTTCCATATTTTCTTGATATTATGTTAAGAATTTTATATTTGATGAGCCCATGTGACATTCTAATATCATTAGAGAAGGATTCCATGAGATGAATGGTTATTATTATTATTATTATTATTAATGTGAGGACTATACAACTAAGCATATATGCTACACGCTTGAAATTTTATAAAACTGGGTTCAGAAAGAATAGAGAGGATATCATGGTCTAATATTTTATGGGAAAAGACAGATTAAAAGGCTTGAGTGAATGATGTAAGGAGGTAAGAGTCCTATAAATGAAGAAGAAATGAGAGAACTCCCAAAGAAACTAATAGAGATATAGAGAGAATTTATTGACCAACTTAATTTTTTTAATGTGCAGAAGACAGAATAAAGACTGGTAAGTGAAGGTAAAAAAAGAATAAAATATCACTTTAATAATAATAATATAAGAAGTCCTAAATCTAGAATAAGCTGAGACTGGCAATGAATGCTAAGGGCACAAAAAGGAGAATTTATTTCAGCTCTGTGGAGAGCACAGTACTGGACTGCTGCCTAGGCTTGATGGGAAAATAACTATTATTTGAAACAGTGGAAAGAATGTTGAACTTCTCACCTCTTATTTTGCTTTATTTTTTGTAACAAGAAAATTGAACAAAAGGCGATTAATAGGGAATCAAAAATCAAGATGATAGAAGATGGTAAGAAAATACCTAGCTGCTCTCAATAAATTCAGGTCACCAGCTCCAAACAATCCACATGCTGAGGTACTGAAGGAATATGTGGAAGGGCCACTGCCAATGGTCACATACTCAGTGAATTGGAAAACTCTAGTATTAGAAGGAATTTAAATTTTCATCTAGTACAAGTTTTATTATAAAGGAATTGCCATTATAACATATCTAATTCTGCTTAAAGATATCCAGTGAGGTGGGACCCACCACCTCCTGAAGCAAGTCATTTCACTTTGGAGGTTTTATTTGACATGAGCCAAGGCATTCCTCTTTGCCTGTTTCTGCTCTCTAGAGTCAAATAGGATAATCTGAATCCTGCTTCTGGCTGACATCCCTTCTAGTACTTGAAGGCAACTATCATGTCCAATATGAACTTACTCTCAGCTAAAACATCTGTTTAATCTACTGTTCAATCTGCTGACTATATTTATATGGCATATACTTGATGCCCTTCACCATCTTGGATGCTTACCTCTAGATACTGTCCATTTGTGAATGTTTTACTTAAATTGTGGGACCCCAAATTCAACCCAATAATCCTGATGGGATACAACCAGAAAATCAAGATGTGTATCAACTTGAAAGCTTTGCCTTTTTTATGTAGAGTAAGATTACATTCCTTTTTTTAGCAACCATATTACTCTGCTAACTCATATTGGATCTTTAGTCAAAAAGAATTACTAAATCTTTTTTAAACTGCTAAATTGCTGTTATTCACCTGGTCAAGAAGTATTTATTAAGCCCCAGCTGAACCAGGCATTGTATTAGGTGCTCAGGACATTGCAAAAAGTGACAATATCTTCCCTCAAGGAGTACAGTTTTTCTAGGGAAGACAAAATGTACTTATCCATGTTGTAAATACACAAGTATATACAAAATCAATACATGGCAATTTGGGAAGAAAGGAAAGATCTAAGAAGATTGCAAAAGGTCTCATGAGGAATCTGGGGTTTGAGTTCACCTTGAAAGAAAGCCAGGGGTTCTGAGAGATGGAGATGAAGAAGAAGTGAATTCCAGGCTTAAGGGGGATTGTGATATATACAGTGAAGCATAAGGAGATGAAAGGAATATCATGTTAAAAAAACTATCATGATTAAACCAACCAAGGATTTCTGAAGATAGTACTGTGCAGAAGAGCTAGAAATTTGGGGTCAGGTTTTTAAAGGGCTTTGAATGCCAGAGAAGTATTTTTTTTAATTCTTTTATTTTTTTATCCTAGAGGTGAGAGGAAACCACTGAAATTTTCTGAGTGATGAGGGTAAGGATGCAGTTAGACCTGATATTTAGGAAAATTACTCTGTCAGTTATGTAGAAAAAAGACTGGCCTAGAAAGAGACTCAGGGAAATGATACCAATATGGAGACTATTGCAAGTGTTCTGGCAAGAGGTGATAAGGGCTTGAAACAGGAGAATGATTGTATGAATAAAAAATAATGAGTAGGATGTGAGATGTGTTGTGGAGGTAAAAGTGACAAGATTTTGGAAGCTGAATGAATTTGTGAAGTAAGAATGAGGAGTTGAAGATGATATCAAAGTTGCAAATCTGTAAGACTAGGTGGATGGTAATTTCATCAATAGATACAATGAAAGGGTAGGTTTGGAAGAAAAGAAAATTAGTTTAGTTTAGGGCATGTTGATTTATTAAATTTGATATTTTATTTTTTCCAGTTACATTTAAAATATTTTACATACATTTTTAAAAACTGAGTTCCAGATTCTCTCCCTTATTCTTATCCCTACCCCCATTAAAAAAACATGTGAAATTATACAAAACAAGGATATGTTGATTTTAAACTGTCTTTGGAAAATTCATTTTCAAAATATCTAATAGGCATTTGGGGATATAAGACTGGAACTCAGGGAAAAGATTAAAAATGTGGATCTTATCATCAGCATAGAGATGATAATTAAACCTATGAGCTAATGATAAGCCCAAGGAAAAGAGAGGACATAGAGAATAATGCTTAGGGTATAGTTTTTACGGCATATCCAGTAAGGGAGTAAGTTGCAGAAAATGATTTGGTGAGCGAAAACTGAGGAGTGGTGAGAAAAAATATGAAGAGAACCAAGAAATCAGCAAAGCAAGAAAAAAAGTATGCATGAAGGAATGATAGTCCATAGCATCAAAAACTGGAAAGGTCAAGATGAATCCTCTCTGTGCTGTCTAACATGCCTTCCCTAACCTGTATTTATGAAAGGTTCTTTTTCTAAAAAATTAAATATATTAAATTTTATATGATTAGACTCAGCCCAATTCTTTAGTACATCAAGATTGTTATGGATCCAAACTCTATGGCTGTGTTAGCTGTCTCTCTTAGCTTTATCATTTGCAAATTTAATGAGCTTGCCATTTATTCTTTTATACAAGTCACTGATGATAAATAACACAGGACCAAGAAAGGCACTTTGGAGTTCTTCACTGGAGCCACCTTGCCAAGTTGACTTTGAACTTATTAATGACTGCTTTTGGAGTTTGGCCTGATCATTTAATCAGTTCCAAGTACATCTAACTGTATTATGATCTAATCCATATTTCTACATCTTTTACTATTTACTAGAATAGCATGAGATTTTTTATCAAATGGTATACTAAAATCTAGGTAAACTATAATTGTAGCCTTAGCCTGATCTACTAGCTTTGTGATCAGGTCAAAAAAGGAAAGAAAGTTCTTAATAAAGCCATGCTGGTCTTTCTCTTTGTAATGATCACTTCTTTTGTAGATGTTCACTATCTCTTTAATTATCTCTTTGAGAGTTTTCCCCAGGAATCCCCAGTGAGGTTGCCACTGGATTAGTTTATAGACTGTTCTCTTCCCTTTAAAAATCAGTACCTTTCCCTTGCTTCAGTTTTGCAGAGTATCTTTCTCATTTTCCATGATTTTTCACATCACACATAGATAGTAGCTCAGAGATCATAGCAGGAATTCTTTCACTCGCTAAATAAGTAGTTCATCTGGGGTGGCTTTAATTCAACAAGGGCATCAAGGTATTGTCTCATTATTTTACTTATCTTAGGTTTCAATTCGTTTCAGTTATTTTTTACTCTGTTATTCCTAGGGCAAAAATCATTCTCTTTGGTAGAGAAAAGAAAAGCTATATGAGAACTAAGCAATTCTACCTTCTCTTTTATCAGTTATCATTGTCCTAGCTACCATATGTAGCAGTTCTATCTTTTCTTTCATATTCTTTCCCTCAGCCTAGCTAAAACAACAACAAACCTTTTTCTTTATCTTTAGCTTCTTTTCTTCTTAGTTTAACACTCCTGAAACTATTTTTATTGGATCAAGTTACATTCTTATATATTTTTTCTTAACTGCCATTGCTTCCATTTCCTATGTATAGTTCTGAAAAATCAAAGTTGCTTGGAAGTTCTCTGAACATATACATTATTTTCTTTAAATATTTCATTGCTGAAATAATTTCCATTTGTGTCTTCAAAATTTATTGGCAAATTCCCACTCTCCCTACTTCTTTCCCTAGTAGTATTTTAGTCCATGAGATTTTACCTATACTTCTCTGTTCTTTTCAAAATCTGTTTTCCCCAAATCTAGGAAGCATATCAGATATTGCTTAGATTGTTTTTCTCTGTCTCTATCAGATATTGAGAATGAATGGTCAATTCTCTAAGATTCTCATCATTTTCACCCTTAGTCCAGTGTTTGGGATATAGTAGGTGCTTGCTAAATGATTGCTGACTTCATTTCAGCCCTAACAAATTCCTCTTTGTTGGTGAGAATGAGATCCAAAATAGACTTCTTCAATGTTGTGGAAACCACAACACCTTGTAAGAATCATGTTTTTATTAAGACAATTCAAGAAGTAATTGGTTACTTTACTTTCGATAGACAGAGCTCCAGCACAGATTTGAATTATTGAATTCTCCCATCGCTATTTTATCATGCCTCTATCACAAGTATGTTCTCTTTCCTGAACCCCTCAACTATTTCCTTTTTCTATCCAGTACTTTCTATCTTCAGTGCTCCAGTGATAAGTATTATCATTCTTTTTCCATCTTTTTTTAATTTGATTTTCCTTTCAATCCTTCCTACCATACTTCTGTCTTATGATGCTGTATCTTCTCACATGACCACAGGGTCTAAATATATAATGCTACCTATCCATCACTTTCAACATCTTTTAACTATTTTATTTCTTTTGGGGGTAGAGAACATGCATTTGTGAAGTACCTTCTATATTCTAGGCATAGTACTAAATAGCATACAAATATTTTTTTCATTTAATACTCACAACAATCCAGGGAGATAGATCTATTATTATCACCCCCATTTTACATTTGAAAAAATGAGGAGGTAGACAGTCACAGAGCGTCACAGAGCTAGTGAGTGTCTGAGGCTAAATGGGAACTCAGGTTTTCCTTATTTCAGCCTGTACCACTTAGAGCTACCTCCATTTCTTCTGAATAAAGTATACATTCAAAGCTATATTATGGTCACAGATTCCATCTTGCCAAGTCTCAGTAATATCTTGGAGCTTAAATTTGCAACCTTCTGCTGAGACCTCTAATTTTTCTTGCTTATCTTGTAAATTCTGGACATTTGTGTATATTACTAGAAGGTCTATTCCTAAATTTTTTCTTTTATGAACCTTTGAGTATCCCAGCTACAATTTTGTTTTTAATACCATTTTGAGTGTTTTTTTAACCTAGATATTTATGCAATTAAAAATTTTATCTTTTGTTTTTACATTGCCTCCTTTTCTAAATATATTTCTCTTCCTTCTCTGTCCAGGTAATCTTCCTGGGCAAATATTTTAAAATAAAAGAAAAAATGCAAGATGGTTATCATTCCTTCATCATAATTACTTCCTATGGTATGCGGCTTATATATACATAACATCTACATAAGTGTGATTTGCAGATGTGATTGATAGCACAGATTTAATCCCTGGAAATTGCCTACATATACATACATGTATACATATATACACACTTCTATTGTCACAGTTCATAAAGTCCAGCTCTCTCATTTTACAGGTAAGGATTCTGAGGAATAGGGAAGAGAAATTATTTGCCTAAGATCACAGAGGCAATTTGATTGTTTTAATTATTAACTGTTTCTCTCTCTATGATCTTTTCAGTCATGTGCAACATAGGAAGGACTGGTAAGCTAACATTGAAAAGAAAACTAAAATCCAGTACGCCAAAATTTAAGTCTGGCATTAAATAGTTTGATCACAATGTAATCATTCACACTGCAGAAAGGATTTTTTCCTTTATAAAGGATTAAAAATAAGTAAGATCTTCTAGTGAATTTCACTCCTTGAATATAACTAGGGAGAATTTAATGCTAAAATGATTGTCTTGTCTTTGAATGTCAATCTGAAATGAATAGAATATTTTTCAATGGTGTTGGAGTATTCAACTTACAAAAAATCAATTTGCACATATCTTCACCAGTTAGGACAGCAATATGGTATAGAGGATAAAATATTGGCCCTGGAGCAAAAAAGACTAAGGTCAAGTGTCATCTCTAATATATAGTGTTTGTGTGACCTAAGGTGAGTCACTTAACCTCTGTGCTTTAGGACACTAAGACTATAAGTTGCAGAGATGGTACATTTTTGCATTAGGAAGAATTTCTTCACCTGGGAGTTCCTTATAGTGAAATCACAGGCCTAGTCTCTATCTCAATCTTATTATTAAGAACAAACTTAGTACTAATTTCTATAGCCAAGATGGTGGATTAAGCAATAAATCATCATAACTCTTCTATGTTCATCCATGTTCATCTCTAGGCAGCCATAAAATGTAATAGGTCCTGGAGTGGTAGAACCAGCAAGGAGATGGAGTGAAATAATCTTTTAGCCCAGAAAACTTTGGAGGATTAGCAAGAGGGGTCCATCTCACTCAGGAAAGCAGGGGGATAGTCTAGAACAAGAAGCTTCCCAGCAAATTGGCAGCAAGGCCCACCTCAGCAAATTAGCAAGTGCTCCTGAACCCCAGTGTGGTGGAGTGCACAAATGCCAACACCAGATGTTGCATGTACATCACCATGACAAGGGGAATTAGCAGACTGCAGCTCTAGGAACCACAGATGCTTTGGGTTAGCTCCTCCCCCCCACCAAAAAGACATCCTCTAGGGCCAGAGTACCATGTGCTTCAGTATAGCCTTGGGAAAACTCAGATACATCCCACTGAGTCTCAGCACATGCCAGACACTAGCTCTAAAACCCCAACTCAGCATCAAGTAAGGTACCAACAGCTGCCAGCAGCACCAGCTACCCTCTATCTTACACTCTTAGTATAACATCAGAGATAAGGGTCCCCCAGCGGGCCTCAGGGCAACACCAGTGCAGTACCAGTTAAACAGTCAGGGCCTGAAGCTCCTGGTACAAAAAACCTAAATCAATACTACTTCCATCTTTGAAGAGAGATCAAATTTAAAAGGAAGGAAAAGACTAAAAAAAAGATGAGCAAAAAACAACAAAATGAATCTGACCATGGAAAGTTATTATGGTGACAGAGAAGAACAAGAAGCAAATTCTGAAGAGGCCCACAATGTCAAAATACCTATGTGTAACCCCCCCCAAAAGAAAATTGGTCTCAAGCCTAGAAAGAACTAAAACCATATAAGAGAGTTTGAAGAAAAACTGGGAAAAATGGAAGTGATGCAAGAGAATTATGGGGAAAATAATCAAGAGCTTAGAAAAAAGTAGAATTGACCAAATGGAAAAGGAGACACAAAAATCCACTGAAGAAAACACCTTAAAGAGTAAAAATGGCCAAATGGAAAAGAAACTACAAAAGCTAATTGAGGAAAACAAGACCTTAAAAGTTAGAATTGATCAAATGGAACTAATGACTCTATGAAACATCAAGAATTAATCAAACAAATTCAAAAGAATGAAAAAAGAAATGGAAGAAAAGCTAAAATACTTCATGGGAAAAACAACTGATTTGGAAAATAGATCCAGGGGAAGAAATATCAGAATCAACGAACTGCCTGAAAGTCATTATCAAAGGAAAAACCTTGAAAAATTTTCAAGTAATTATCAAGGAAAATAGTCCTGATGTACTGGAATCAGAGGGCAGAATAAGCATGGAAAGACCCCACAGATCACATCAGGAAAGAGATGCCGAAATAAAAACTCCAAGGAACATTATAGCCAATTGGAACTTTCAGGTCAAGGAAAGCATATAAATGTCCAAAAAGAAAAAAAAAATATTGTGGAGTTGGCAGCTGCAACACTAAAGGATTAAAGAATCAAAAGTCATGGAACATGATATTCCAAAAGGCACAGGAGCTAGAATTACAACAAAGAATCACTTAGCTGGCAAAATTAAATATAATTCATCCAAGGAAAAAAATGGTCATACAACAAACTCAAAGAATCTCATGCTTTCATAAGAAAACCAGAAGTAAACCAAAAATTTGGCTTCCAAGAGACCTAAGAAAAGCATAAATAGGTTAAAAATAGGTGTGTGTGTGTGTGTGTGTGTGTGTGTGTGTGTGTGAGTGAAACATAAAGGATTCAATAGTGCTAAACTGTTTACATCCTTACATGGGAAGATGATACTTGTAATTCTTTTTAAAAAAATGTATCAATAATAGCACAGCTAGAAGTATACATATATATATGTATATATATATATATATATATATGATTAAGAAAGGAAAAAGAGGAGTACACTGGATACAGAAGGAAAGAAGTAGAACAGTGTAAATTACTTCACCTGAATTAGTGTTAAATATCTGTTACAGTGAAGACAAAGATAGGTAGTTAATGGGCATTATTTGAATCTTACTCACATCAGCATTTGGCTCAAAGAAGGAATATACACAATCAGGTGAACATAGAAATCTATTTTCCTGACAGGGAAGTAGGATGGAAAGAAATTAAATAAAGGGAGAGAGAGACTGACAGAAGAGAAGATAGATCAGAGGATTAGGTAAACAGAAGCAAAACACTCGTGAAGAGGGAAAGGATGAAGTAAGAGAGAGAATAAACCGAAGGAATAATAGAATGGATCGAAATACATAGATAGTAATCATAACTGCGGATGTGAATACAATGAACTCTCTCATAAAATAGTATATAGAATTCTACATTTTTACAAGAAACACACTTGAAACAGAAAGACACATACAGAATAAATAAAGGTAAATAGCTGAAACAGAAGTTACCATGCTTCAGCTGAAGTAAAAAAAGAGTGCAAGGATAAAAATCCTGATCTTATACAAAATAAAAGAAAAATAGACTCAATTAAGAGATAAGGAAGGATACTATATCTTGCTAAAAGGTACCTTAGACAAAGAAGCAATATCAATATTAGAGATATATAGAATAAGTGGCATAACATGCAAATTATTTTAAAAAATTAATAGTATTTTATTTTTTCTGAACATATGAAAAGATACTTTTCAACATTCACCTTTGCAAAACCTTTTTTTTCAAATTTTTCTCCCTCTCTGCCTCTTCCCTCCCCAAGACAGCAAGCAATCCAAAACAGGCTAAACATATCATCCAAATTTTTAAAGGTTTTTTTATTAAAGCTTTTTATTTTCAAAATATATGCATGGGTAATTTTTCAACATTGACCCTTACAAAGCTTTCTGTTTCAAATTTTTCACTCCTTCCCTCCACTCCCTCCCCTAGATGGCAGGTAGTCTAATACATATTAACTATGTTAAAATATATGACAAATAGAATATATGTATACATATTTATACAGTTATCTTGCTGTACAAGAAAAATTGGATTTACAAGAAAAAATCCTGAGAAGGAAAACAAAATGCAGCAATCAACAGAAAGCATAAAAATGCTATGTTGTGGTCCACACTCAGATCCCACAGGACTCTCTTTGGGTGTAGATGGCTTTCTTCATCACTAAACAATTGGAACTGGTTTGAAACATCTCATTGTTGAAGAGAGCCATGTCCATCAGAATTGATCATCATGTAGTCTTCTTGTTGCTGAGTATAATGATCTCCTGGTTCTACTCATTTCACTTACTATCTGTTCATGCAAGTCTCTCCAAACCTGTCTGAAATCATCCTGCTGGTCATTTCTTAAAGGACAATAATATTCCATGACATTCATATACCATAATTTATTCAGCCATTCTCCAACTGATAGGCATCCATTTAGTTTACAATTTCTAGCCACTACAAAAAGAGCTGCTACAAACATTTTTGCACATGTGGGTCCCTTTCATTCCTTTAAGATCTCTTTGGGATATAGGCCCAGTAGAAACACTGCTGGGTCAAAGGGTATGCACAGTTTCATAACTTTTTGAGTATAGTTCCAAATTGCTCTCCAGAATGGTTGGATCCGTTCACAGTTCCACCAACAATGTATCAGTGTCCCAATTTTCCCACATCCCCTCCAACATTTGTCCTTATCTTTTCCTGTCATTTTAGCCAATCTGACAGGTATGTAGTGGTATCTCAGAGTTGTCTTAATTTGCATTTCTCTGACTAATAGTGAATTGGAGCATTTTTTCATATGACTAGATATAGTTTTAATTTCATCATCTGAAAATTGTTCATATCCTTTGACCATTTATCGATTGGAGAGTGGATTGAATTCTTATAAATATGAGTCAATTCTCTATATATTTTAGAAATGAAGCCTTTATCAGAATCCTTAAATGTAAAGATGATTTCCAAATTTATCGCTTCCCTCCTCATCTTGTCTGCATTAGTTTTATTTGTACAAAACTTTTTTAACTTAATATAATAAAATTATCTATCTGGTGTTCAATTAAGAGTTCTATTTCTTCTTTGGACACAAATTCCTTCCTTCACAGATCTGAGAGGTAAAGTATCTTATGTTCCTCTAATTTGCTTGTAATATTACTCTTTATGTCTAAATCATGAACCCATTTAGATTTTATCTTGGTATGTGGTGTTAGGTATGGGTCAATGCCTAATTTCTTCCATACTAGTTTCCAGTTTTCTCAGAAGCTTTTGTCAAATAGTGAATTCTTATCCCAAAAGCTGGGGTCTTTGGATTTATCAAACATGAGGTTGCTATAGTTATTCCTATTTTGTCCTGTGATCCTATCCTATTCCACTGATCGACTACTCTATCTCTTAGCTAGTACCAAATGGTTTTGACGACCACTGCTTTATAATGTAGTTTTAGATCTGGTATATAACTAGGTTACCTTCCTCAGCATTTTTTTCATTAATTCCCTTGAAATTCTTGACCTTTTGTCCTTCCAGATGAACTTTGCTACTATTTTTTCTAGATCTGTAAAATAATTTCTTGGGAGTTTGATTTGTATGGGACTAAATAAGTAAATTAGTTTGTGTAGTATTGTCATTTTTATTATATTTGCTCAGCCTATCCATGAACACTTTTTTTCCAACTGATTGGGTCTGACTTGATTTGTGTAGAAAATGTTTTGTAGTTTAGTTCTTATAATTCCTGACTTTTCCTTGGCAGATAGATTCCCAAATATTTTATACTATTTAAAGTTATTTTGAATGGAAATTTTTTTTGTATCTCTTGCTGCTGAACTTTGTTGGTAATATATAAAAATGCTGCTGATTTATGTGGATTTATTTTGTATCCTACAACTTTGCTTAAGTTGTGAATTGTTTCTAGTAGTTTTTTAGTTGAGTCTTTAGGGTTCTTTAAGTATACCATCATGTCATCTGCAAAGAGTGATAATTTGGTTTCCTCATGACCTACTCTAATTCCTTTAATCTCTTTTTCTTCTCTTATTGCCAAAGCTAACATTTCTAATACATATTGAATAGTAATGTCAATAATGGGCAGCCTTGTTTCACTCCTGATCTTATTGGGAATTGTTCTAATTTGTTCCTATTACATATGATGCTTGCTGATGGTTTTAAATAGATGCTAGTGATCATTTTAAGGAAAAATCCATTTATTCCTATACTCTCTAGTGTTTTTTAAAGGAATGGTTGGGGAGGTGGAGCCAAGATAGTGAAGTGAAGACATGACTCTCTGTGATCTCCTCTGACCTTCTCTCAAACCAACAGCAGATTAAGCCTCTAAACTGGTTCTGGAGCCAATGCTCCCCCAAATATTTGTAGTACAACACAGTCCTAGAAGAAGTTACCTTGGAAGAGTTTCAGAGTAAGTCTGTTTCAGAAGATGGGCACGGGAGGGGCAGCTAGGTGGTTCAGTGAGGGGCAGTTAGGTGGCGCAGTGAGGGGCAGCTAGGTGGTGCAGTGGATAGAGCACCAGCCCTGAAGTCAGGAGGACTTGAGTTCAAATCTGGTCTCAGACACTTAACGTTCCCTTGCTGTGTGACCCTGGGCAAGTCACTTAACCCCAATTGCCTCAGCAAAAAGAAAAAAAAAAAAAGATGGGCAGGGGGTGGGGCAGTTTGCTGAGCTCAGACAGCAGCTTCAGGAGAGGGCAAGAAGCCAGTCTGGGACTCAGCATGGCAGACTCTAAGCACCTGGAAAGTTTCTTCTAAGACCTTGGGCCATCCTGCCCTGCTTGTGGGCAGGTGTTTTAGCAGATCTGCCTTTTGGAAAAGGTAGATTGTAATCCACTGCAAATGCCGGACCTACGTGGGACAGCCCATCACCAGAAGTCAATCAGCCAAACTGCCCCAGGGCAAATTAAAGCAGCTGTTGCTCCTCTGCTTTCAACAGACCTCAAGCTTTTTTTTTTTAATGAATAAAAAGCAAAAAAGAACTCTCAACATAGACAGCTTTTATGGGGAGAGAGAAGGGCAGACCTCAGATCCTGAGGTTCATAAAGGTAAAGAAACTCCAGAGGAAGCCACAAAGGGAGACATGAACTGGTCCCCATTTCACAAGGCTTTGCTGGAAGATTGCTTGAAGGATCTCAAAAAAAGAGTTAGAAGAAAAATGGGGAAATGAATTGAGATCATTGCAAGAAGGATATAATGCCCCACAAAAGAGATATGAAAAAAATACCAAATCACTGAAAAATAAAATTGGTGAAATAGAAAAAGTATGCAATAAACAAATTGGCAAATTACAAAAGGAGCTTAAAAAGGTAACTGAAGAAAATAATACATTAAAAATTAGAATTGAACAAATGAAAGTGAATGACTCAATAAGACTTCAAGAATCAGTCAAACAAAAACAAAAAAAAAGAAAAAATAGAAGAAAATATGAAATATCTCCTAGGAAAAACAATTGACCTGGAAAATAGATGTAGGAGAGACAATCTAAGGATTATTGGACTTCCTGAAAGCCATGATGACAAAAAGAGCCCAGACACTATCTTCCAGGAAATCATGAAAGAAAACTGTTCTGATGTTTTAGAATCAGAAGGCAAAATCACCATAGAAAGAATTCACCAATCACCTCCTGAAAGAGACCCCAAAATTAAATCCCCAAGGAATTTTGTGGCTAAATTTCAGGACTATTGCACCAAGGAAAAGATATTGCAAGCAGCTAGAAAGAAACGATTCAAATACCGAAGAACTGTTATTAGAATCACCTAAGATCTGTTAGCTTCCACATTAAATGATCAAAAGACCTGGAATCAGATATTCCAAAAGGCAAAGGAACTTGGATTATAGCCAAGAATAAGCTATCCAGCTAGAATGAGCATTATCTTCCAAGGAAGAAGATGTATATGTAATGATATAGGTGAATTTCACCTATTTCTAATAAAAACACCAGATCTGAACAAAAAATTTGACCTCCAAACACAGAACTCAAGAGAAGAATAAAAAAGATAAAAAGGAACTCTTGATAACTATATTTCTACTATGGGTATATTGTAAAGAATGGGGGTATAATTCGATTTTACTTTGATAATATGAAAAAGAAACCAGAGGTATCATATGGAAAAAGAGGGAAAAGGAGGTTAAAAAAGGTATAAAAAAAAAGGAGGTAAAAATAAGGTAAAATCTCATGAAGAGGCAAAGAAAACCAAATATAATTGAGGGAAAGAAAGAAGGGGGATGAATATTGCATGAATCTTACTGTCATCAGATTGGGCTCTAAGAAAGAATATCAGACATATTCGGTTTCACAGAGAAACTTCTCCCTCCATATAGGGAAGTGGGAGGGAAAGGAGGAAAGGGAAAGACTAATAGAAGGGAAAACAGAAGAATTAGGGGAAAGGTGTAAAAAGGGGGAGGGGCTCTAAAGGAGGGAGGACTGTTTGAGGGAGGTGGTGATTAAAAGCAAAATACTGGGAAGGGGGGAAGAGAGAAAGGGGAAAAGGAAAAGAAAAACATAATTTTGGGTAAATAAGATGGCAGGAAATACAGAATTAGTTATTTTAACTGTGAATATGAATGTGATGAACTCTTCCATAAAACGGAAGCTAATAGTAGACTGGATTAATAGCCAGAATCCAACAATATGTTGTTTACAAGAAAGACATCTAAAGCCTAGAGATATATACAGAGTGAAGGTAAAAGGCTGGAGCTGAATATATTATGCTTCAGATGAACAAAAAAAGCAGGGGTAGCAATCATGATCTCAGATCACGTAAAAGCAAAGATAGATCTAATTTAAAAAGATAAGGAAGGAAACTATATTTTACTAAAGGGTACCATAGATAATTAAGCAATATCAATACTAAACATATATGCACCAAGAGGTATAGCATCCAAATTCCTAGAGGAGAAGTTAAGAAAGATGCAAGAAGAAACAGACAGAAAAACTATACTAGTGGGAGATCTCAACTTTGCTGTCTCGGAATTAGATAAATCAAACCCCGAAATAAATAAGAAAGAAGTTAGGGAGGTAAACAAAATGTTAGAAAAGTTAGGTATGATACATCTTTGGAGAAAATTGAATGGAGACAGAAGGGAGTTTACTTTTTTCTCAGCAGTCCATGGAACATATACAAAAAAAAATAATCATGTGTTAGGGCATAAAAATCTCAAAATCAAATGCAGAAAGGCAGAAATAGTAAAGGCATATTTTTCAGATCATGATGCAATAAAAACACATGCATTATAAGGCTAGAAGAAAATAAACCAAAAGCTAATTGGAAATTAAATAATCTAATCCTAAAGAATGAATGAGTGAAAGAGCAAATCATAGACACAATCAATAATTTCACCCAGGAGAATGACAATAATGAAACAACATACCAAAATTTATGGAATATAGCCAAAGCAGTTATAAGGGGTAATTTTATATCTCTAGATGCTTATTTGCATAAAATAAAGAAAGAGAAGCTCGATGATTTGGGTTCACAATTAAAAAAGCTAGAAAAAGAACAAATTAAAACCCTCAATTAAATACCAAATTGGAAATTCTGAAAATAAAAGGGGAGAGTAATAAAATTGAAAATATGAAAACTATGGAATTAATAAAACTAAGTTGTTTTATGGGGAAAAAACAACAAAATAGATAAGCCATTAGTTAATTTAATTAGAAAAAGGAAAGAGAAAAATCAAATTTTTAGTCTCAAAAATGAAAAAGGAGAACTTTCCACCAATGAAGAGGAAATTAGAATCATAATTAGGAGTTACTTTGCCCAACAATATGTCAATTAATTTGATAATCTAAATGAAATGGAGGAATATCTTTTTTTTTATTAAAGCTTTTTATTTGCATAACATATATATATGCCTAGTTCCTCAACATTGATCCTTACAAAGCTTTCTGTTACAAATTTTCCCTCCAGTCCCTACCCCTCCCCTAGATGGCAGGAAGTCTACTACATATTAATTATATTAAAATACTTGACAAGTCGAATATATGTATACATATTTTCATACTCATCTTGCTGTGCAAGAACAAACGTATCTATGTGAACAAAAAATATCTGAAAAAGGAAACCCAATGCAAGCAACCATCAATAGAGATCATGGAAATGATATGTTGTGGTCCAATTTTCATATCCCTCTTTCTGGGTGTATATAGATTTCTTCACTGAACAATTGGAACTGGTTTGAGACATTTCATTGTTGAAGAGAGCCATGGCCATCAGAACTGATCATCATATAATATTGCTGTTGCTGTGTATAATGATCTCCTGGTTCTGCTCGTTTCACTCAGCATCAGTTCATGCAAGTCTCTCCAGGCCTCTCTGAAATCATCCTGCTGGTCGTTTCTCACAGAACAATAATATTCTATAATTCATATACCATAATTTATTCAGCCACTCTCCAATTGATGGGCATCCATTCCGTTTCTAGTTTCTAGCCACTACAAAAAGGGCTGCCACAAACATTCTTGCACAGGTGGGTCCCTTTCCCTCCTCTAAGTTCTCTTTGGGATATAGGCCCAATTGAAACACTGCTGGGTCAAAGGGTATGCAGAGTTTGACCACTTTTTGAGCATAGTTCCAAATTGCTCTCCAAAATGGTTGGATCCGTTCACAGTTCCACCAACAATATATTAGTGTCCCAGCTTTCCCACATCCCCTCCAACATTTGTCATTATCTTTTCCGGTCATTTTAGCCAATCTGACAGGTATGTACTGGTACCTCAGAGTTGTCTTAATTTGCATTTCTCTGATCAATAGTGATTTGGAGCACCTTTTCATATGACTAGAAATGGTTTTAATTTCATCATCTGAAAATGGTCTGTTCATATCCCTTGACCATTTATCTATTGAAGAGTGGCTTGAAATCTTATAAATATGAGACAATTCTCTATATATTTTAGAAATGAGGCCTTCATCCAAACCCTTAAATGTAAAGATAATTTCCCAATTTGATGCTTCCCTCCTCATCTTGTCTGCATTAGTTTTGTTTGTACAGAAACTTTTTAACTTAATATAATCAAAATTATCTATCTCATATTCAATTAAGACTTAATGGAGGAATATCTACAAAAATATAAATTACCCACGTTAACAGAAGAGAAATAAATTATTTAAATAGACCCATTTTAGAGAAAGAAATAGAACAAGCTATTAATCAACTCCCTAAGAAAAAATCTCCAGAGCCAGATGGATTTACATGTGAATTCTACCAAACATTCAAAGAACAATTAATTCCAATACTATATAAATTATTTGAAAAAAATCATCAGTAGCATCTATTTAAAACCATCAGCAAGCATCATATGTAATGGCGACAAACTAGAACCATTCCCAATAAGATCAGGAGTGAAACAAGGCTGCCCACTGTCACCATGATTATTTAATATTGTATTAGAAATGTTAGCTTTGGCAGAAGAAAAAGAGATTAATGGAATTTGAGTAGGTAATGAGGAAAACAAATTATCACTCTTTGCAAATGATATGATGGTATACTTAGAGAAACCTAGAGACTCAACTAAAAAACTACTAGAAACAATTCAGAACCTTAGCAAAGTTGCAGGTTACAAAATAAATCCACATAAATCAGCAGCACTTTTATATATTACCAACAAAGTTCAGCAGCAAGAGATAGAAAAAGAAATTCCATTCAAAATAACTGTGGATAGTATAAAATATTTGGGAATCTATCTGCCAAGGAAAAGTCAGGAACTATACCAACTAAACTACAAAACATTTTCCACACAAATAAAGTCAGACCTAATCAGTTGGAAAAATATCAAATGCTCATGGGTAGGCTGAGCAAATATAATAAAAATAGAAATACTACCCAAACTAATTTGCTTATTTAGTCCCATACCAATCAATCTCCCAAGAAATTATTTTACAGATCTACAAAAAAAAAAATAGTAGCAAAGTTCATCTGGAAGAACAAAAGGTTAAGAATTTCAAGGGAATTAATGAAAAAAAATGCTTATGAAGGTGGCCTTGCTGTACCAGATCTCAAACTACATTATAAAGCAGTGGTCATCAAAATCATTTGATATTGGCTAAGAAATAGAGTGGTTTATCAGTGGAATAGGGTAGGATCATGGGACAAATTAGGCAATAACTCTAGCAATCTAGTGTTTGATAAACCCAAAGACACCAGCTTCTGGAATAGGAATTCATTATTTGACAAAACTGCTGGGACAATTGGAAACTAGTACAAAAGAAATTAGGATTTGACCCACACCTAACACCACATACCAAGATAAGATCTAGATGGGTTCATGATTTAGACATAAAGCAATTTTAAGCAAATTAGAGGAGCATAGAATAGTTTACCTCTCAGATCTGTGGAGAAGGAAGGAATTTGTGTCCAAAAAAGAAATAGAACTTTTTTGTACAAACAAATTTGTACAAACAAAACTAATGCAGACAAGATGAGGAAGGAAGCAATAAATTGGGAAATCAATTTTACATTTAAGGATTCTGATAAAGGCCTCATTTCTAAAATATACAGAGAATTGACTCATATTTATAAGAATTCAACCCACTCTCCAATCGATAAATGGTCAAAGGATATGAACAGACAATTTTCAGATGATGAATTTAAAACTATATCTTTATTTTTTTAAAAACTATATATGAAAAAATACTCCAATTCACTATTGATCAGAAAAATGCAAATTAAGACAACTCTAAGATACCACTACACACCTGTCAGATTGGCTAAAATGACAGGAAAAAATAATCATGAATATTGGAGGGGATGTGGGAAAACTGGGACACTGATACATTGTTGGTGGAACTGTGAACAGATTCAAACATGCTGGAGAGCAATTTGGAACTATGCTCAAAAAGTTATCAAACTGTGCATACCCTTTGACCCAGCAGTGTTTCTACTGGGCCGATATCCCAAAGAGATCTTAAAGGAAGGAAAGAGTCCCACATGTGCAAAACTGTTTGTTGGAGCCTTTTTGGTAGTGGCTAGAAACTGGAAACTGAATGGATGCCCATCAGTTGGAGAATGGCTAAATAAACTTTGGTTTATGAATGTCATGGAATATTATTGTTCTGTAAGAAACAGTCAGCAGGATGATTTCAGAAAGGCCTGGAGAGACTTGCATGAACTGATGGTAAGTGAAATCAGCAGAACCAGGAGATCAATATACACGGCAACAACAAGACTATATGATGATCAGTTCTGATAGACATGGTTCTCTTCAACAATGAGATGTTTGAAATGTGTTCCAGTTCTTCAGTGATGAAGAAAGCCATATATACCTAGGGAAAGGCCTATGACATCTGAAGGTGGACCACAACATAGCATTTTCATGCTTTCTATTGATGTTATCTTGCATTATGTTTTACTTCTCAGATTTTTTTTATTATAAATCCAATTTTTCTTGTATAGCAAGATAACTTTATAAATATGTATACACATGTTCCATTTGTCAAGTATTTTAACATAATTAACATGTATTAGACTTCCTGCCATCTAGCAGAGGGGGTGGGGAGAAGAAGGGAAAAATGTGTAACATAAAGCTTTGCAAGGGTCAATGATGAAAAATTACCCATGTATATGTTTTTCCAATAAAAAGCTTTAGTAAAAAAATAAAAATAAAAGGAATGCGTACTGGATTTTATCAAATGCTTTTTCTGCATTTATTGAGATAATCATATGATTTTTGTTAATTTGTTATTAATATAGTTGTTTATGCTGATAGTTTTCCAAATATTGAACCAGCCTTGCATTCCTGGTATAATTCATATTTGGTCACAGTATGTTATCCTGGGGATGACTTTTTGTAATCTTGTTGCTAGTATTTTATTTAAGATTTTTGCAGCAATATTCATTAGGGAAATTGGTCTATAGTTTTCTTTCTCTATTTTCGCCCTACCTGGTTTAGCTATCAGCACCATATCTGTAATAAAAGGAATTTGGTAGGATTCCTTCTTTCCCTATTTTTTCAAATAGTTTATATAATATTGGAATTAATTATTGTTTGAATGTTTGGTAGAATTCACATGCAAATCCATCTGGCCCTGGAGATTTTTTCTTAGGGAGTTGATTAATAGCTTGTTCTATTTCTTTTTCTAAAATGTGTCTATTTAAATAATTTATTTCCTGTTAATCTGGGCAATCTATATTTTTTAGATATTCCTCCATTTCATTTACATTATCAAATTTATTGGCATAAAGTTAGGCAAAGTAACTCCTAATTATTGCTCTAATTTCCTCTTCATTGGTGGAAAGTTCTCCCTTTTCATTTTTGAGACTAACAATTTGATTTTCATCTTTCCTTTTTCTCATTAAATTAACTATTTTGTTGTTGTTTTTTCATAAAACCAACTCACTTTTATTTATTAATTCCATAGTTTTCTTATTTTCAGTTTTTTTACTCTCCCCTTTTATTTTCAGAATTTCCAATTTGGTATTTAATTGAGGGTTTTTAATTTGTTCTTTTTTTTAACTTTTTAAATTATAAGCCCAATTCATTGAGCTTCTCTTTCTCTATTTTATGTAAGTAAGCATCTAGAGAAATAAAATTTCCTCTTATAACCGCTTTGGCCGTGTCCCACAAATTTAGGTATGTTGTCTCATTATTGTCATTCTCCTGGTTGAAATTATTGATTGTGTCTATGATTTGCTCTTTTACCCATTCATTCTTTAGGATTAGATTATTTAATTTCCAATTAGCTTTTAGCTTATTTTCTCCTGGCCTTATATTTCATGTGATTTTTATTGCATCATGATCTGAAAAAAAAAAGCATTTACTATTTCTGCCTTTCTGCATTTGATTTTGAGGTTTTTATGCCCTAACATGGTCAATTTTTGTTTATGTTCCATGAACTACTGAGAAAAAAGTAAATTCCTTCCTGTCTCCATTCAATTTTCTCCAAAGATCTATCATATCTAACTTTTCTAACATTGTTTATCTTCTTAAGTTTTTTTTTAAATTTATTTTGTGGTTTGATTTATTTAGTTCTAAGACGGCAAGGTTGAGATCCCCTATTAGTATAGTTTTGCTGGCTATTTCTTCTTGTATCTCTGTTAATTTCTCCTCTAGGAATTTCGATGTTATACCACTTGGTGCATATGTGTTTTGTATTGATATTGTTCAATTATCTATGTAAAATATAGTTTCCTTCCTTATCTCTTTTAATTAGATCTATCTTTGTTTTTACTTGATCTGAGATCAGGGTTGGTATCCCTGCTTTTTTTGTTCATCTGAAGCATAATAAATTCTGCTCCAGTCTTTTACCTTATTTTTGTATGTATCATTATGCTGTAAATGTGTTTCTTGTAAACAATATATTGTAGGATTCTGACTTTTAATCCAATCTGGTATAAGCTTCCATTTTATGGGAGAGTTCATCCCATTCACATTCACAGTTAAAATAACTAATTCTGTATTTCCTTCCATCTTTTTTACCCAAATTTATATATTTCTCTTTTTTCCCTCTTCCTTTTTCCCCAGTATTTTACTGTTGATGACTACATCCCTGAAACAGTCCTCCCCCCTTTAGAGTTCTCCCCCACTTTTTACACCTTTCCTCTAATTCTTCTAATTTCACTTCTATTAGTCTTTCCCTTTCTTTCCCCCTTTCTCTCCCACTTCCCTATAAGGCGGGACAAGTTTCTCTGTGAAATCAAATATATGATATTCTCTCTTAGAGCCAAATCTGATGAGAGTAAGATTAACAATGTTCATCCCCCTCCCTTCTTTCCTTCAATTGTAACAGGTTTTTTTGTCCCTCATGAAATGTAATTTCCCTTTTTTTATATTCTTTTTCTTTTTTTCCAATATGATCCCCTTTCCACCTCTAGTTTTTTTCATATTATCATAATAAAATCAAATTATACCCCCATTCTCTAAGTATACCCATAATAGAAATATAGTTCTCCATAGTTCTTTCCTTTTTACCTTTTTTATGCTTCTCTTGAGTTCTGTGTTTGGTGGTCAAATTTTTAGTTCACCCATATTATTGAATGTTCATTTTCTTTTCTAAAAGTTAATGCTCATTTTAGCTAGATAGCTTATTCTTAGCTATAATCCAAGTTCCTTTGCCTTTCTGAATATCAGATTCCAAGCCCTTCATCCCTTTAAGATGGAAGCTAATAGATACTGGGTGATCTTAATTATGGCTCCTTAGTATTTGAATTATTTCTTTCTGGCTGCTTGCAATATCTTTTCCTTGACGTGATAGTCCTGAAATTTAGCCATGATATTCCTTGGGGATTTAATTTTGGGGTCTCATTCATGATTGGTGAATTCTTTTGATGGGTATTTTACCTTCTGATTATAAAACATCAGGGCAGTTTTCTTTTTTGATTTCCTGTAAGATGGTGTCTATATCCTTTTTTTTCATCCTGGTTTTCAGGACATCCAATAATCCTTAAATTGTCTTTCCTAGATCTATTTTCCAGGTTAGTCTTTTTTCCTATGAGATATTTCATATTTTCTTCTATTTTTCTTTTTTTTGTTTTTGTTTGACTAATTCCTGACTAAGTCTTATTGAGTCATTCACTTTCATTTGTTCAATTCTAATTTTTAGGGTATTATTTTTTTCAGTTACCTTTTTAACCTCCTTTTGTAATTGTTTAATTGAATATTTTGTTCACTGCATTCTTTTTCCATTTCATCAATTTTGTTTTTCAGTGAATTGGTGTTTTTTCCATATCTCTTTTGTAGGGCATTACATGCTTTTTCCATTCCTTCTTGCAATTATCTCATTTCATTTCCCCATTTTTCTTCTCTCTCACAGCTTTTCTTTACATAACCAACAAAGTCTAGCAAGAAGAGACAGAGAAATTCCTTTTAAAATAATTACATTACAAAAAATACTTCATAGTCTACCTGTCAAGATAAACCTAGAAGTTATATGAACACAGTTATAAAAAACTTTCCACAGAAATAAAGGCAGATCTAAACAAATGAAATAATATATGTAGACCAAGCCAGCCAATATAATAAAAGATGACAATTCTGGCTAAACTAATTTACTTATTCACTGCTGTACCCATCAACCTACCAAAAATTGTCTCATAAAGTTAGAAAAAATAATAACAAAATTCATCTGGAAAAAAATAATAACAAAATTCATCTGGAAGAACAAAAAATCAAAAATATCAAGGGAATTAACGAAAAAAGATACAAAGGAAGGTAACCTAGCAACACAAGATCTAAGACTATATTATAAAGCAATAATTATCAGACTATCTGATGTTAGCTAATAAACAGAGTGGTGGATCAGTTGAATAGATTCGTACACATGACACAGTAACCTAGTGTTTGATAAACCATAAAACCACTTTTGGTTTTTGGATAAGAAGTCACTGATTGATAAAAACTGCTGGAAAAACTAGAACAAAATAAAATAAACAAAGACCAACATCTCACACCATGTATTAAGATAGGGTCAAAATAGGTGTGTGAGTTAAACATAAAAGGTGATACCATAATCAAATTAGAAGAGTAAGGAACAGTCTATTTTTAGATCTATGAGGAGGGAAAGAATTTGTGGCCAAACGAGATAAAAAGCATTGTAAAATAAGTAATTTTAATTATATTTCATTAAAAAGCTTTTGTACAAACAGAACTAATGCAACCAAGATAAGAAGGAAATCAGAAAGCTGAGGAAAAAAAATTCTTATAGTAAGTGCCTCTGATAAAGGTCTTGTTTCTCAAATATATAGAAAACAGAGTCAAATTTATAAGAATAGCAGCCATTCTCCAAATGATAAATTGTCTAAGGATATAAACAGGAAGTTTTCAGATGAAAAAATCAAAGATATCTGTAGGTATATGAAGAAACATTTTGAATAATCAGTATTGATTAGAGAAATGCAAATTAAAACAGCTCTGAAGTACTACCGCATACCTATCAGATTGGCTAAAATAAAAAAAAAATAATATTTTAAATGGGGACAATGTGGGAAAATTAGGATACTAATGCAATGTTGTTGGGATTGTGAACTGGTCCAACCATTCTGGACAGTAATTTAGCACTATGCCCAAAGGACAAACAAACTGTGCATACCCTCTAACCCAGCAATACCATTACTAGATCTGTATCTGATTAAGATCAAGAAAAAGGGAAAAAGAATCTACCTATGCAATATATATATATATATGTATATATATATATGTATGTATATATATATATATACATTTACAGCAGTCCTTTTTGTGGGAGCAAAATATTGGAAACTGAGGGAATACCCATCAGTGGGGGATTGGTTCTTCTCAGCAACACAATGAGCCAAGAAAAATAGAAAGGATTTATGAAGGAAAATACTATCCATATCCAGATAAATAAATGATGGACTCTAAATGTAGATCAAAGTTATTTTCTTTACTTTATTCTTTCTTGTGTTTTCTTATGATTTATTTCTTCTTTCACAATTGTGAATAATATGGATATTTCATGTTATTATGTTTTGCATGATAGAACGTCTAACCTATGTCAAATTGCCTACCATCTTTGGAATCTGTGAAAGGAAGGGTAAAGGGAAGAAGGAAAAAAAATTAGAACTTAAAATCTTGTAAAAATGAATGCTAAAATTTTTCCTGACATGTAACTAGGGGAAAATAAAATACCATTCATTTAAAACAAACCTCATGTTCCAACTTCTATCTGAAGTCTTCTCTATTTGCCTTAGTTAGGTCCCCAAATTGGAAGTAAGAACTAGAAATGGTCTTAGTAATTTTGTCCAAACTGGACCTTAACAAGGATCCAGAATCACAACGTATCAAAATTGATGTGACTTTAGAGGCTCTCTAGAGTTCAATCCATATCTGACAAAATGTCTCTTCTATAATATCCACCAAATTGATAATCTCTATGAAATTGTCTTTCATTTGGTTCAGTCCAATATTTAATCAGGTCAAGAATTTTTTGGGTCCCAACTCCAATGTCCTACATCTTTGTCATTTCTCTCATTTGATTTTATACTATTTTGTGCACTTGCAATTATCATATTCTGATGTACATGATACATATTTATTATTTATTACTATATTTTATATATGCATATGTTTCATTATGCTATTAGACTATAATAAAAAGGAGAAAACACAGAAAATCCCCTCATCTACTTCCTATTGTCTACACAGATCTGCAAACAGTGCTCACTTAATTCGGGGTTCAATGTTAGGATAAAATGAAGTACTTGCAAGGCAATGAAAAATCTGACAAAGAAAGTTTATCTTGCCTACATCCAGAAAATATGAACAACAACCATGCAACAGTGCTTAACCTCTCTGGACCTCCTTGTTTCTACCTGGAAATGCTTCTGACAAGTGAGTCATTAGCATGGTTTCAGGCATCCACCAAGTTTGAGAGGCATGGAGCCCACATGGCTTAGACTTTTTAATGGGCTCTAGGCCAAGTAGCTTTGTCAGAGATGGGTGGAGTCAATATGCTTTTGTGAGGGAAAGAAACTTTACCAGGAAAGACACTTGGAATCTGGGAGCAATGAAAGCTGTGTCAGGGTAAGGGGAACTGTGTCAAGAAAATGCTGCCTACTACACCTCCCAATTGGACTATTTCTCTTGGACCCTCCCAATTGGACTATTTCTCTTGGAAATGTAATATTTCTCCCTCATACCTGGGACACGCTGGGTTTCGGGGTGGGGAGGAAGGGAATGTGCCATTCCAACAGAATTTGCCCCAGTTTCCAATGCATCTAGTTACATATCTGTATTTAAATTTATTTTGATCAATAGCTTATGTCTCTTCCAATTAACTCTTTCCCTAAGACTGCTCACAAGGAACAATATGAATAGGTTGTTTTCCCCATTTCTTTGCCTAAAAGTAGGATGCAGAAGGAAGGAAATGAATCAAAAACAAGATCCTTGAAAAATGCTTTCATTTTAGGATAAATCCATTTGTTCCATCAATATAAGCCAGCTAATACCTCTTTAACATTGGAAATGTAGACATAGCCTTTGTGGGCTCAGTTAAAAGTTCTACTAATAGTGAGCATCTCAAAGGGAACAAAAATCAATCTGCATACCTTTAAGTTAAATGGGGGGGCTGGAAATATATTTGCATTATTTCATATTCAAATCTGATCAGTGATACTTTTTAATCTTTCTGAACTCACCAAGTGTAGCTACATTAACCTGCCAGAAGATTACATAATCTTTGATGCACGCATTTGAGTTACCAAATTAACCTTCCATACATTGTGGATGCAGAGCAGTAATTACAAGGGGGTGTCTCTGAAGGACTGGAAAAGTCAGACCATCTGCTCCATCAGCAAGGACAACCTGTTTATTTCCAGCAGCATAAACACGGGGTGCCAGAAAGACAGAGCCTCAGTACCTTCACCTGCCAATTAGCTGTTTCCATACCATCCGGCAAGTTTTCCCAGGGCTCTCTTAGTTACTGCTGAGAATGAAACAAAGAGGTCGCTAGCATTCACAAATGTATTCATGTTAAAGCTAAGATGACTGGTTTGCCGTATTGTCAACTTGGGTCAGCATTTATTATTTCTGTAGGAAACAGGGAAGGATGTTATATTTTTACCTGAGCTCTGTGGCACAAGCTTTATCTGTTGGGAAGAAATGACATTTTATTCAAGTCTCGCAATAGGGCTGTTTCTGGGCTACCCTAGAAAAAGAGTTGGTTGGCAGGGGTAAAGGATTGTGTTGTGGAAATTGTTTATCAAAGTGAGTTTTCAGGATTTCTTGTGAATTTCCTTAATTGTGACTCTGGGGATCACAGATAATTGAGAGCTGCCTAAATTAATAAGAATTGTAAGGTAAATTAGAACATTCAACTGCCTTAAATGAATCTATGATCTGGCCAGAGTTATTGCAACCTAGGAAATTGGGAAAATATATACATTATAGAAACTACTGTCTTAGAGAAGGGAAGAGATGATAAAGGACTTGCAAAGTTCCAACTTTCACAAAAGGGAATATGGTGTATTTTATAAAACATAAGCAAGTGGGATTCATGTTTGTCTCTGGCCAAGTTATATAATGAGTCATTAATTATTTGGTTTGGAAGAGAAGCTATGATCACTAGGAGCTAATAGGGCTCACCAAGAACAAGTGATACTGGACTAATCCAATTTCTTTTTATTTTCTAGCAAAAGTATTTATTTTTAATGCACATTGCTTTATGAATCATGTTGGGAGAGAAAAAATCAGAGCAAAAGGGAAAAATCATGGGAGAGATTTAAAAAAAACATAAAAAAGAAGTGAACATAGCATATGTTGATTTACATTCAGTCTCCTTAGTTTTTTTTTTCTAGATGCAGATGGCATTTTCTGTCCAAAGTGTATTGGGATTGTCTTGGATCACTGAATCACTGAAAAGAAACAAATCTTTCATATTAGATCATTATACATTCTTATTGTTATTGTGTACAATGTATTATTGATTCTGTTTGTTTCACTCAGCATCTGTTTAAGTTTAAGTCTTTCCAGGCTTTTCTAAAATCAACTTACTCATCATTTTTTAATAGAACAATAATATTCCATTGGCTTCATATACCACAACTTCTTCATTCCCCAATTGAGAGGAATCTATGCATTTTCCAATACAGCTGCTACAAATATTTTGACCTTATTTTGGTATGAGGTGTCAGATGTAAGCCAAGTTTCTGGCATGATATTTTCCAGTTTTCCCAGAAATTTTTGTCAAATAGTTAATTCTTATTTCAGAAGCTGGTGTTTGGAGTTTTATAAAATATTATATTTTACTATAGGCCTTGATTATTGTGTTGTGTATATCTAATTTATTCCACTGATCCACGACTCTATTTCTTAGTCAGATGACTGTTGCTTTATATTATAGTTTTAATTTTGGTACTGCTAAGCCACCATCCTTTGTATTTTTTTTCATTAATTCCCTTGACATTCTTGATCTTTTGTTTTTTCAGATGGATTTTAAAATTTTTTCTAGTTCTATAAAATAATTTTTGGCATTTTAATTGGTATGGCACTGAAAAAGTAGACAAATTTAAGCAGAATTATAATTTTTATCATATTAGCTCGGCAATTGATATTTTTCCAGTTGTTTACTTCTAACTTTATTTGTGTGGGGAGTGTTTTGTAATTGTGTTCTTAGGTTTGCCTTGGCAGGTAGACCCCCAAGTATTTCATTTTGTCTACAGTAATTTTAAAAACAATTTCTCTTCCTATCTCATGCTAATGGGCTTTGTCAGTAATATATAGAAATGCTGATTTGTGTAGGTTTATTTTGTATCCTGCAACTTTGCTAAAGCTGTTAATTGTTTCCAGTAGGTTTTTTAATGATTTTCTAGGATTCTCTTTGTATATCTTCATATCACCTGCAAAGAGTAATAGTTTTATTTCCTCCTTGCCTATTCTAATTACTTTAATTTTTTTTCTTTTTATTATTAAAGTCAACATTTCTGATATAATAAGAACAATAGTGGTGATAATGGGCATTTTTGTTTCACTTGATCTTTTTGGGAATTTATTCTCTATTACAAATAATGTTTGCTGTTGGTTATAGAGAGATACTGCTTATTTTAAGGAAAGTTACCTTTTTATTTAAGGAAAGTCTCTAGTATTTTTTATAGGAATGGATGCTGTATTTTGTCAAAAAGCCTTTTCTGCATCTATTGAGATTATCATGTGATTTTGGTTGGTTTTATTATTGATATGGTTGATTATGATAATAATTTTCCTGCTATTAAACCAGCCCTGCATTCCTGGTATAAATCCCACTTGGTCATAGTCTATTATCCTGCTGATAAATTGCTATAATCTCTTTGCTAATGTTTTATTTAAAATTTTTGCTTCAATATTCATTAGGGATATTAGTCTGAAATTGTCTTTCTCTGTTTTGGTTCTTCCTGGTATAGCTATCAGTACCATATTTGTGTCATAGAGGGAATTTGGCCATACTTCTTTACCTAATTTTCAAATAATTTACATAGTATTGGAATAAATTGTTTTCTAAATGTTTGGTAGAATTCATTTGTGAATTCATCTGGCTCCGGAGATTTTTAATTAAAGAGTTCATTCATTTTCAATTTCTTTTTGTAAAATGGAATTATTTAATTTATTTCCTTTTCTGTTAGCCTGGGCAATTTACCTTCTTGTAAATATTCATCCATTTTGGTTAGATTGTCAGATTTAATGCCATGTAATTGGGCAAAATAGTTCCTAATTATTGCTTTAATTTCTTTGTTATTGGTGGTAAGTTCACCATTTTCATTTTTAATACTGGTGACTTTGTTTTTTTTTCTTTCCTTTTTCTAATCAAATTAACCAAAAGCTTATACATTTTCTTGTTTATTTCATAAAACCAACTCTTAGTTTTATTTATTAGTTCAATAGTTTTCTTAGTTTCAATTTTATTAATCTCTGCTTTGAATTTCAGAATTTATAATTAGGTATTTATTGGGTTTTTAAATTTGTTCTTTTTCTAGCTTTTTTAGTTCCATATCCACTTCACTGATCTCTTTCTCTATTTTATTCATGTAGCTATTTAGAGATATAAAATTTCTCCTAAGAACTGCTTTGGTTGCATCCCATACATTTTGGTACATTGTCTTATTATTGTCATTCTCTTGAATAGCATTATGGATTGTTTCTGTGATTTGCTATTTGACCCACTCATTTTGTAGAATTAGATTATTTAATTTCCAATTGGCTTTTAATCTGTCTTTCCCTCTTCCTTTATTAAATATAATTTTATTGCATTGTGGTCTGAAAAGGAAATATTTACTATTTCTGCATTAAATTATGAGGTTCTTATATCCTAAAATAGGGTCTGTTTTTGTGTAGATGCCATGGACTTCTGAGAAAAAAAAAGTACATTCCTTTCTGTCCCTATTCAGTTTTCTACAGAGGTCTATCATATCTAGATAGTCTAAGGTTCTCTTAACTTCCTTAGTTTCTTTCTTGTTTATTTTGTGGTTAAATTTGTCTGATTCTGAGAGGAGAAGGCTGAGACCCCACAAGTATAGTTTTGCTGTCTATTTCTTCTTGTAACTGGCTTAAAATCTTCTCTAGGAATTTGACTGCTTTACCACTTGGTACATATACATTTAGCATTATTACTACTTCATTGTTTACAATACTCTTTAACAAGATGTACTTTCCTTGTTTATCTCTTTTAATAAATTCTATTTTTATTTTGCTTTACCTGAAATCAGAATTGCTACCCCTGCTTTTTTTTTTTTTAACTTCAGTTGAAGCATAATAAATTCTGTTCCAGCCTTTTACCTTTACTCTGTAGGACTCTCTCTCTGTTAAATGTATTTCTTGTAAACAACATATGGTAGGATTCTCTTTTTTAATCCACTCTGCTATTTGCTTTTGTTTTATGGGAGAGTTAATCCCATTCATATTCATGTTATGTTTATCAGCTCTGTATTTCCCTTTATCCTATTTTCTCCCCTTTATATACTTTTATTCTCTCTTTCCACCCTGTCCTTAGTCTTATGTTTTTTTTTACCCACTCCATTCACTACTTTATCTCCTATCACCCCTTCCCCCCTTCTCTTACCTTTTACCCTAGTGTTTCTGCCCTCTCTTTTATTCTGTGCCTCTCTTTTCGTTCCTTTTTCTTCTCTTACTTCGTTTATAGGGTTAGATAAATTTCTATACCCAACTGAATAATTAAGTTATTCCCTCTTAGAGCCAAAACTGATGAAACCAAGCTTCAGATAATGCTTATCCCCCTCCCTTCTTTCCCTCTATTGCAATAGGTCTTTTGTGCCTCTTCTTTCCTCTTTTTCCAGTACAGAACTTTTTCCACCCCTTAATGTCTTTTTTATGTCATCCCATTAGAGTCCATTAACAAACACATCCTTAGTCCATATGATGCCCCACACTGTCTGCCTCAATAACACATCAAGTTCTCAAGATTTACAGATATAATTTTCCCATGTAGGGATGTAAACAATTTAACCTTTAAATTATATATATATGTATATATATATATACATATATATATAATTTCCTTCTTTACCTTTCTATGCTTTTCTTGTGTCCTGTGTTTGTAGATTATATTTTCTGTTTAGTTCTGGTATTTTTCAATAGAAATGATTGAAAGTATCTTACTTCATTGAGGATCCATCACCTCCCCTGAGAGATGATGCAGAATCTCACTGGGTAACTAATTCTTGATTGTAACCTTAGGTCCTTTCTTTCTGGGATATGCTATTTCAGGCCCTCTGATGCTTTATTGTAGAAGCTACCAGATCCTGGATAATCTTGACTGTTGCTCCTTGGGTTATTTGAATTGTTTTTTTTTTTCTGGCACTTTACAGTATTTTTTCCTTGATATTGTTTTGGAGTTTTGCAACAATGGTCCTTAGGGTTTTCCTTGTGGGATCTCTTTCCAAAGGTGATTGATAGATTCTTTCAAAGAGTATTTCCCTCATTGTTTCTAGAATATTGGGGCAATTTTCCTTAATGATCTTTTGAAGACTGCTATCCAGGCTTTTTTTTGGTTATGGCCTTCAGGCAGGCCAATAGTTTTTAAATTATCTCTTCTGGATCTATTTTCTTGGTTGGCTATTTTTCCAATGAGGTATTTTACATTTTCTTCCATTTTTCCATTCTTTTTAGTTAGTTTGACTTATTTTTTCTGTCTCACAGAGTCATTAGCTTCCATTTGCCCCATTCTAGTTTTTTTTTAATAAAGCTTTTTATTTGCAAAACATATGAGTGACTTTCCAACATTGACCTTTGCAAAAAAAAAACTTTTTTTTCCAAAGCTTTTCCTTTCCCTCCGCCCGCCCCCCACCCCTAGATGACAGGTAATCTAATACATGCTAGATAGGATAAATTATATGACAAATACAATACATGTATACATATCTATACAGTTATCTTACTGCACAAGAAACATCAGATCTAGAAAGAGAAGAAGAAAAAAACAACCTAAGAAGGAAAACAGAATGCATGGAAATATTCACAGAAAGCGTTAAAATGCTGTGTTGTGGTTCACTCTCAGTTCCCACAGTCCTCTCTCTGGATGTATATGACTATCTTCATCGCAGCACAACTGGTTTGAATCACATCATTGTTGAAGAGAACCATGTCCATCAAAATTGATCATCGTATAGTCTTGTTGCTGTGTATAATGTTCTCCTGGTTCTGCTGATTTCACTCAGCATCAGTTCATGCAAGTCTCTCCAATCCTCTCTGAAATCCTCCTGTTGGTCATTTCTTACAGAACAATAATATTCCATAACATTCATATACCATAATTTATTCAGCCATTCTCCAATTGATGGGCATCTTTTCAATTTCCAGTTTCTTGCCACTACAAAAAGGGCTGCCACAAACATTTTTGCACATGTGGGTCCCTTTCCCTCCTTAAAAATCTCTTTGGGATATAGGCCCAGTAGAAACACTGCTGGGTCAAAGGGTATGCACTGTTTGATAACTCTTTGAGCATAGCTCCAAATTGCTCTCCAGAATGGTTGGATCCGTTCACAGTTCCACCAACAATGTATCAGTGTCCCAGTTTTCCCACATCCCCTCCAACAGCTATCATTATCATTTCCTGTCATTTTAGCCAATCTGACAGGTGTGTAGTGGTATCTCAGAGTTGTCTTAATTTGCATTTCTCTGATCAATAGTGACTTGGAGCACCTTTTCATGTGACCGGAAATAGTTTCAATTTCTTCGTCTGAAAATTGTCTGTTCATATCTTTTGACCATTTGTCAATTGGAGAATGGCTTGAATTCTTATATATTTGAGTCAATTCTCTATATATTTTAGAAATGAGGCCTTTATCAGAACCTTTGGATGTAAAAATATTTTCCCAGTTTACTGCTACCCTTCTAATCTTGTCTGCATTCATTTTGTTTGTACAAAAACTTTTCAACTTGATATAGTCAAACTTATCTATTTTGTGATTAATGATGACCTCTAGTTCTTCTTTGGTCACAAATTCCTTCCCCCTCCACAGGTCTGAGAGGTAAACCATCCTACATTGTTCTAATTTGTTTATAATATCATTCTTTATGCCTAGATCATGAATCCATTTTGACCTTATCTTGGTATATGGTGTTAGGTGTGGGTCAATGCCTAATTTCTTCCA
>JAJPUD010003889.1:5214-30160 GCA_023553655.1 Myrmecobius fasciatus
AGACAATTCTTTGTTGCAGAGAGCCATGTCCATCAGAATTGATCATCATGTAATACTGTTGTTGCTGTGTATGATGATCTCCTGGTTCTGCTCGTTTCACTCAGCATCAGTTCATGCAAGTCCCCATCGGTTCTTTTTCTAAGGCAAATGACATGTTTTATCATGGGTCCTTTGGAATTGTTTTGAAATATTAATTTGAGCAGAGTTGCTGTCTTTCACAGTTGATCACAAAAATATTGCTGTCACTATGTACAAAGTTCTCTTGGTTCTGTTCACTTCACTTTGCATGAATTCATATAAATCTTCCCATGATTTTCTGAAAGCATCCCACTTGTCATTTTTTATAGCATGATAGTATTCCATGACAATCATATCACAAAGCTTATTTAGCCATTCCCTAATTGATGAGTACCTCCTCAATTTCCAGTTCTTTGCCAGTAGAAAAAGAGATGCTTTGTTTTTGTACACATAGATCTTTTCCCATTTTGTTTTTTTAATCTCTTTGGGAGACAGAGCAAGTAGTGGTATTGCTGAATATATAGTTTTATAGCTTTGGGAGGATAGTTCCAAAGTGCTATCTAGAATGATGGGATTAGTTCACAACTTCACTAATAGTACATTAGTGAGCCAAATTTTCCACAACCTCTCCAGCATTTGTCAGTATCATTTTCAATTGTGTTATCTAATTTGATATGTATTAGGTAATAGTTCAGAGTTGTTTTCATCAGTATTTCCCTAATTAGTTGTGATTTGGAGCATTTTTTTATTTTTATTTTTTTTAATTTTTATTTGTTTTAATTTTTTTTATAAAGCTTTTTATTTACAAAACATATGAGTGACCTTTCAACATTGACCTTGGCAAAAAAAAAAAACTTTTTTTTTCCCCAATTTTTCCTTTTCTTTCCCCCTTTCGTCTCTCCTATATGACAGGTAATCTAATACATGCTAGATAGGATAAATTATATGACAAATACAATACATGTATACATATCTATACAGTTATCTTACTGCACAAGAAACATCAGATCTAGAAAGAGAAGAAGAAAAAAAAACAACCTAAGAAGGAAAACAGAATGCATGGAAATATTCACAGAAAGCATTAAAATGCTGTGTTGTGGTTCACTCTCAGTTCCCACAGGCCTCTCTCTGGATGTATATGACTATCTTCATTGCAGCACAACTGGTTTGAATCACATCATTGTTGAAGAGAACCATGTCCATCAAAATTGATCATCGTATAGTCTTGTTGCTGTGTATAATGTTCTCCTGGTTCTGCTGATTTCACTCAGCATCAGTTCATGCAAGTTGGAGCATTTTTTTATGTGCCACTTGTCAGCTCTAATTTCTTCTTCTGAAAACTGACTGTTCATAGTCTTGGAACATTTATCAACAGGAATGGATTTTATTTTCATAAATTTGGTTTAGTTTCCTATATATTTGAGAATTAAGAGTTTTATTAGACACACTTGCTATAAAACTTTTCATCTAATTCCCATTTTCCTTTTTAATTTTGACTGCATTAGTTTTATTTGTACAAACAGCTTCATTACATGTAATATATATATTTTTTGTTTTCAGTAATCTCCATCTCATATTTGATTATAAACTCTTCTCTTATTCATAGATCTGGCAGGTATATTTTACCATATTCTTCTAATTTATTAGTAACATTACAGTTATATATAAATCATTTATCCATTTTGACTATATTTTGGTATACAGTGTGAAGTGTTGGGCTATGCCTAATTTCTGTCAAACTGTTATTCTCTTTTTCAGCAAGTTTTGTTAAATGGTAAATTCTTATCCCAACAACTTAAATGTTTGGGATTAAGAAACAATAGCTTACTATGATCATTTTCTACTCTGTTATATATACCTGATCTATTTCATCTATTTCCTAGTCAGTATAAACTATTTTGATGTTTGTCTTGTCTGACTCTTTGTGACCCCATTTGGAATTTTCTTAGCAAAGATACCTCAGTTTGTTGTCATTTTCTAGTCCAGCTCACAAATGAGAAAACTGAGGCAAAAATGGTTAAGTGATTTGCTCAGTCACACAGCTACATCTTAGGTCAGACTTGAACTCTGGTCTTTATATCTCCAAGCATAGTGCTCTATCCAGTGTCAAAAGAGCAATTTGGGAAGACTCTTTCTTTCCCTACTTTCCCAATAGTTTTTATAGTTTTAGAATTGATTATTCTTTAATTTTTTGTTAGAATTCACTTGTAAATCCATCTGGCCCTATAGATTTTTTTTTCTTAGGAGTTCATTAATAGCTTGTTCAATTTCTTTTTCTATAATGGGACTATTTAAACAATTGATTTTCTTATCTGTTAATCTAGGCAACCTATATTTTTCTGACTATTCATCCATTTCACTTATCAGATTTATTGGTATTCAATCAGGTAAAACCACTCTTAGTTATTGCTTCAATTTCCTCTTTATTGGTGATAAATTCACCCTTTTCATTTTTGATACTAGTAATTTGGTTTTCTGCTTTCTTTTTTTCCAATCAAATTAACCAAATGTCTATCTGTTTTGTTTTTTTAATAAAACCAACTGTTTTGTTTATTAATTCAATAGATTTTTTAAAATTTCAATATTTTTAATATTTTCTTTCATTTTCAGAATTTCTGATTTAGAATTTTATTGAGGGATTTTAATTTGTTCTTTTTTCTAGCTCTTTTTCCAAGCAGTATTTCTTTTCATAACTTTCTTTATGTCATTTCACTTCTTTGCATAATTTTCCCTCTACCACTCTTATTTGATTATGAAAATTATCTTTAGTTTTCACTGAAATTCTTGTTGCACTTGTGTCCAATTCACATTACTCTGGGGCTTTTGTTTGTAGTTGCCTTGTCTTCACTGTCTTCTGAGTTTGTTTCTTGGTCTTTTCTATCACCATAGTTGATTTTTATAGTCAGGTTCTTTTTTCTTGATTTTTTTTTTAAATTTATTCTTTTGCTTTTTGATCTTTTGTTTTGCATCTTGATTTGGAACTTGACATTAAAGTTCCCAGTGTGTGGGGGGTGGGGATGGGTAGTAGAGGACACTGTCTCAAGCTTAAGAATTTTTTTGGTTGTTTTTATGTTTTTGCACTGCTAATTTCAGAGCTACTTCTGAGGAATTGGAAGTTTTTAGTGCTTCCAATGTGGTGTGATTTAGGTCACTGCTTTCTTGGTCTTTACTCTGGCCCTAATCCAGTAAGAACTCCTCATGTTTTGGGATTGCAAGACATGTTCCTGTGGGTCCCTGAACTTTTTGGACTGGAAATGATACTGCCCTTCAGGGCTTCTACTCCTTCTTGAACTAAAATGTTTCTCTTTTCCTTTGAGCTATGACCCAGAAGTAGTTATAGGCAATGGAGGTGTCAAACAGCATCTGGTCTTATGTCCTGTGTTAGCACAGGGATTTCCTGTGATCTCATTCTAACTAGGGTCCAGGTCCCTTTATTACCTCCAGGATGAAAGCCCCAAAATCTGCTGCTATTCTGTTGTCATTTGTCCTTTGTTCTTAAAGAAAACCATTATATCATGAAGATGATGCCATGACTTGCCTCATTTTCCTCTGCAGAACCATCTAAGTCCAGTGGCCAGATATAGCTCAGGATGACTGGCAATATCTCTGTAAGCATTGGGAGACTTTGGACTTTTTAAGCTAAGGTCTTCAACAGATCTCAGTTTGACTGAGGCCACACCCATCAGTTATTAAAGGTTGGTAGAAACTGAGGCAAAATACTGCCCCTTTCACCAAAAAACAAAACAAAACAGACAGCTATTTACATTCTCTCAGAATCAAACAGGACCAAACAATGACTAAGTGGAGTTTGGCCTGGGACTTATAATTGGTGAATCAATAAGAATCAGAGTGGTTTTGGTTTAAGGCATGTTAATTAAAAAACAAATTTACCTAATAAACCCCAAGTTATCTTTGGGGTGATGTGGGGGAGTCAGCTTTCAGTACTTCTATGATAACATTCAGTTCCACCTCTGATATTTCATTTATGTGGGCTCTGGGCCAGTTTCTATTGTCAAAGTTCACATCTCTCTTTTTAACCTCCTATGTTGTCTTCCCTGGAAGAATTTCTCCCTGTGATCTTTTGTCACTCTGCCACTCTAGAATTCAATTTGAAGAGTTTGGGGTTTTAAAAAGTTATTTGGAGAGGAATGTTGGGAAAATTCAGCTGAGTGCTTTCCTTAATCTACCACTTTGGTTCTACTCCTGGAAGTCCTAGGCTTTTTAAATTTTATTTTAAGCTTAAATACAAAATAAGAAAAGAAAAAAAAAAGCATTGCCATGTGCGTAGAACAAAGGAGAGAATTCAAAATATAAAGCAAATACTTTCTATTTAAAGAGAGCCTATATAATAAATAGTATACATTATGTTCAGAGCTGACCATCATTTCTTTTCTTCCTTATAAGTTTACTTTTGTTCTCTACTCTATACTTTTCACTTTATTTTTTTCTCCCTTCCTCCTCCCCCCTAAGAAGGCAACAGTTAATCATGGGTATATGTGTGTATAAATGTGTAGATTCACATGTATATACATATACCCATAGATAGTACACATATACACACACAGCACAATACATATGTATATATAATATGCATGTATATGCATGTACATAGATATGTATAATCATTCACATATATATGCATATGCATGTATGTAAAACACATTATGCTTATTTTCACTTAAAAGCATATACTTCGCTTCTTTGTTCTCTCAAAGTATAAAAAATCTTTCTTCTGAAATCCAAGTCTTTCCATATTTTTTCTAATTAGATCATCTTATCATAGCCTACCCTATAGCAATATTCCAGCCTTATACTGTCTAGTTATTTTATATATTCTAAAACAATTATTTATTAATAAAGTATAGTTTTCCTATTTTTTCATTCTGATTAAATCCATTCTATCTTTAGCTTTGTCTGAGATCATAATTACTACCCCTCTTTTTTTTACATAACACATTCTACTCTTGATCTTTATTTTATGTCTGTGTGTATCTCTAATTTTAAAACATTTCCTTAATGAAACATATTATTGAACTCAATTTTTAAAATTTACCTTCAATTTCCATTTTATGGGCAAACTATTCCAATTCACATTCTAAGTTATAATTGTTGGATGTGTTTTCTTCCTTCCTATTTTCTTCACTATCCAAACCCTATTCCTATTTCTCTGTACTCCTCTGCTTTGCTTCTGCCCCTCATCCTATTCATATCCCTTCTAACTTTTCTATTTTATTTCTGTTTTATACTTTGCCCTCCTATTAAACTAAATCCCCTCCAAGAATCTCTCTCATCCTCTTCCCCAATCCTTTTTGCTTTTTAGAATTGCATCATACTCAGTTCTTTCTTTCTTTCAAACTAGCCAATTACTAATGACAATCTTAGACATGAAGTTTGTATTTCTATGTATAAAACATAAACAATTTATCCTTATTGAGTCCCTTGTAATTAGTCTTTGATGTCTGATATTTCTCTTAGATCTTCTATGCCAATTTTTTTTTATTAAGCACAGGTCTTTCTGCAAAAATATCTTGAAAGAATTTTTTGTTCAGGATTATGCTTAAGTTTTCTGAGTGTAATATTTTCACAATATCAGTTTTGTTTTGTTTTTTCCTGAGGCAATTGGGGTTGTCACTTGCCTAGGGTCACACAGTTAGGACATGTTAAGTGTCTGAGGTCAAATTTGAACTCAGGTCTTCCTGACTTCAGGGCTGGTGCTCTATTCACCACCTAGCTGCCCCCTTCAGTTCTTTTAGCTATAAAATATGTAGTATTCTAAGACTTGTGGCTCCACCATAATCACATTGTTGGGTTTTTTTGTTTGTTTACTTTGTTTTGTTTTATTTTGCTCATAAGATTTTCTCTTTAACCTGGGAGGTTTGGCTATAATATTCATGTAAATTTTCCTCATTGAATCTCAGGTAGTAAATGGGATACTTTCATTTATTTATTTATTTATGTTTCTATTTCTACCTTTTTTTTTCTAACACTTAAGGACAATTTTCTTTAATTATTTCTTATTGTATCATGATTATTTTTTTGAAATAGCTTTCAGATAGTCAGATTACTCTTTTAATCTTCTTAATCTTAATCTAGATTCAAGATCAGTTCTTGATATTGTTCTTGTTTTATGAGACATTTCACATCCTCCTCTATCTTTGCATTCTTTATTTTTTAGTCTGTTATTTTTTGGTGTCTTATAGCTTCACTGGTTTCCCTTTGCCCAGTTCTTATTTTCAAAGAATTCTTTTCAGCCATAATATTTTGGATCTCCTTTTTCAGTTGGCTGACTTTCTTTTCATAATCTTTTTTTTCTTGAATAATTTTTATTAAAAAATCTACAGTCTGTCTTTCTTTTTCTCCCCAGTGTTTCTTTAATTCTTCTATGAATTCTTTTTTGGGTAGGTAATGATTTAACATTACTCTTTGGGAAAGAAAGACTTTTTTTGTTTGTTATATTTTCTTTGCTTCAGATGACCCCCAGTATTATTTATTCCCATTTTAACTGTCAGTGGTTGAGCTCTTTCTCCTTTATCTGATCATTTTTATTTTGTTTTATTTATGGTAACTTATTATTATAATCACCTTTAGTCCTGGGGTATGGAAGATGGTGCCTTTGGCCTCTAGTCCTTTTTACAGTTATTTTTTTTTGAGCTCTGTCCTGAACCCAACCTCTGTACTCCTTTTCCCTTCTAAGCCGCAGCTACCCTCCCATCCCTCCCATACTTACATCAAATCTCTCTCTGCCCCACCACATTATGCTCCCTGAGAACCCTCCAATGGCTATAATCAGTTACCTCCTCTATCCTGAAAATGAAACCAAGAATTTACCATTCCTGTAAATGTCCAAAGCTATTAGTGTCTCCACCCAACTGCTTCTGCACTCACCTGACACTTGTTGGTTCATTCCCCTCCAAGACTCCTTCCAGTAGCATAGCTGAGGCTAAGTTCAGGTGGGCTTGTTGTCCCTTATCAGTAGAGATTCTCTCAATCTTCTCCAGCTCAGCCACCTGCTCTCACTGTATGGGAGATGAAAATCCCTGTGATTGAGGTCGAGACTATCTCCTAATTTAGCTACCCCATGGCTCCCTACTGGTTTCAGCAGAGTTAGCTTGGAAGTGTTTAAACTTCATTGTGGTCAAACCTCAATCCTGGGATTTTTCTTTGGATTTTCTCTGGTTATTCCAGGAGAACTTTTGTTCTGCCCTAACTCTTGTTTATTTTTACCACTATGTTCACCCTGGTGCATTATTTTGTCTTGCGTGTGGAAGAAATCTTGGAGAACTTGAAATTTTCTGACCTATGCTGCCATCTTCACAGAATCCTCTCTCCTTAGCCTTTCTTAAAGTACTTTCCCCCCTAAAATATTCACTTAATTTTGTTGAACAGGCTTTTTTTTGAAGATAAGTAGGAGGAATATGATGAGAAATTATGTAATATAAAAGTAAAAGACATCAATATAAATGAGTTTTGTAATACTCACTTCTCTATATATTAATTGTGGCTTGTTATGGAGTCCAAAAAAGAACATTTATTCAGGCACTATGCTACTAAGGAATGAAGAAATTATAACAGTAACATAAATTTAACCCCTATAATTCAAATATCTTAAAACACAATTTTCTTTATTTTCCATTTTTTGTAAAATAATAAGAGCTCATTTAACTGAATGCTCATGCTGTGATATTATTCAATTTAATTTCTTAATATCCTTGGAACATGTGAGCATATTATCTAATTTTTATTTCTGAATATAGATTGCATCATAAGTAATTCCACAGGGTTTTATATATATATATACATACATATATACATAATGTAAATGAACTAATTTGGAATACATCATTTTCCATTAAGAAATATTTTTGTCATAGAGTAGCAATTCATTAAATGGATATAATTTTAACTTTTTCAATAAATAGAAAATTTGTATACTGATAATCATTACATAACATTTTCTATTAAGTAAATTCTCAAACATAGCATCATGATTTCCTATTTTTATAGAACTAAAATTCCCAAAGATTTTACTTGAAAGTAAATTGCTGGGGACACAGAGAACATTTGAAAAGTTGATATCTACAAATTGGTTATAAAAGATCTTTAAATTATCTATTGCCTAAATGTATTAAATAAATCATTTAACCTGCACAAAAAATTTTATTTTGAGATTCAGATCTCTGATTTTACTAGTGTTATGAATTCCTAACAAAGAAGCATGTTCCACAAACACAGATCAATAACACTTCTGCAACTAATAGTTATAAAAGTTCCCCTGAGCCCTAAGAAGGACTTATCCAGGTCAGAAAACAATGTTAGAAATCTCATTTGAACTCAGATCTTTCTGATGCTCATCCTCTGGCTCTTTATAAACATTACAATGTTATTTTTCATTTGTTTATTTTTTTAATGTTCTTTGGTTGAAGGGAATACAAGTACTTGTGGGAAGGTAGTAAATAATTTATTGACATTAATTTTAAGCTAATATTAACATTAGCTTATTAGTTTTTTTCAAGTATAACTGAAAAATGAGCAGGCTACATTTTATATTGTGCATTTTGGACTTGACTGAAGTGTAGCTGACTTCATCCTAATACTCTCAGCCATTTCTTAGAGGAGTTGTTTTCTTTTATAATTAATAATGATTATATGCCAACAAGGAGAGTAGAAATAAACCTATTTTCCTTTCTCTAAAAGGAGACAGCTATACATTCAAAGGAAAAGGCTCTTTTTAGTTTAGTGAGCAGTAGAAAATATACTGTTGACTGTACCAGCCAGTAGTTAAGTATTTTACAAATATTATCTCATTGGATCATCATAATAGCCCTGTAAAGTAGGTGCTATTATTACTCCATTTTATAATTAAGGAAATCAAGGCAAATAACTTACCAGGGGTCATACAACTAATAAGTGGGACATGAATTCAAGTGTTGCATTCATAGGGCTAGCACTCCGTCTACTGTCCTAACTAGATGCCAAGTGAAATTGACCCTCTATTCAGTTTCTCCATTCATGAACATGTATATTTGTCTTGAGATCATGACCCGGAGAGGCCAAAGTGCAGGAAAAATAGAATAAAAATTGTTGATTAGAAATATAACACTATAATGTTTGCCAAGCCTTTCACATATATAATCTCATTTGATCTTCTCATTTTATTGTTTAGTTTATTAGTGTTTGCCAAACACTATCTTACATTCATTTGGAAATTGGGGAAGAAGCATCATGTATGTAGATAACTAATAAAAGGAAAATACCAAATAATTTTAGGGAGAGTTAAAAGAAGGGCAATAATTTTTTATTTATTTTAATATACATTTTTCCAAGTAAATTTTTTTATTTTTAATATACATTTCTTTATGAATCATGTTGGAAGAGAAAAATTGGAACAAAAGGGAAAAATCATGGGAGAGAAAAGGAAAACAGGAAAAAAGAAGTGAATATAGTATGTGTAGATTTCAGTCTCTATAGTTGTTTTTCTGCATGCAGAAAAGTTTATCCAAAGTTTATTGGGATTGCCTTGGATATCTGAACCACTGAGAAGAACCAAGTCTTTCATAGATGATCATTGTGCATTCTTGCTGTTACTGTGTACAATGTATTGCTGATTCTGCTTGTTTAGCTCAGCATCAGTTTTGTTTTGTTTTGTTTTTTTGTTTTTTCTCTTGTGGTTTTGCTTGTTTCTCTCCCATCAATTCATTTAAATCATTCAAGGCTAAAGTCTATTGGGATTGCCTTGGATCACTGAACCACTAAGAAGAACCAAATCTTTCATAGTTGATCATTGCACAATCTTGCTTTTACTGTGTACACTGTATTCCTGGTTTTGCTTGCATCAGTTCATGTTAATCTTTCAGGCCTTTCTAAAATCAACTTGTTCATCATGTTTTATAGAACAATGATATTTCATTACCTTCATATACCAGAACTTATTCCCCATATAGATGGCATCTGCTCACTTTCCAAATCTTTGCTACCACAAAAAGAGCTAAAATAGACATTTTTTTCGTATTTCCTTTTCCCAGAGGTCACTAATCACTGGGATAGGGGGGGAATCAAGAAATACCTTCTGTAGAAAGCAAGTCTACAAAGTGAGTAAGAAGCAACAATTTCAAGAAGGAGGATTAGGAGAGAAAGATTTCCATATATGAGACATATATTGATCATGTAATCAATGCTATAGTGTCAAATACTTCTATATCTATAATTTATCTTCTATATATCCCCAGAAAGAGATATATGCACATATTTATACATATATCACTACCTGTACACATATCTATGTGTTTACATATGAACCTACTTCATAATGCATTTTTATCCCATTAAAATGAAATTAGAATGTATTTAATGAATCATTTAACTTGTGATTTGCTTAATCTATTACTATCTCAAAACATTGTGAAATAGTAAAAATTGAATGGAATCTCCAATGAAAATAGCTTTTTCATCTCTTTGCTTTGATACAATTAATAATTGTGTGATAACCTTTCTCAGGTTGAGTTTTTCTCATCTATAAAGTGGGGGCAATTCTATCTAACAGGATTGTTGTTAGCTTTGCTAACCTTTATATTCTAAATAAATGTGATCTATGAGTTATTATGTGGTAACTTCACAAAACTAAGTGATATGCATTTTCATCATAGGTGGTACAATATATGCCACTGAAAATTAATAAGGTGGGTCAATGTTCAAGTGGGTATTACTCTAGAACACTGTGGAAAAGTGATTGAAAAAAGAATTAAGAGAACAGCTGTGACTGTTCCAAATTTACCTAGAGTAACCAAAGAGGCAGGGACATTTTTGAAAAGAGAGATGCCATTGAGTTACTTTTGGTCTGTAAAAGAAAACAAATAAGCAAAGACTTTTCGGCAAAGACTAAACAAATGGAATTTCTAATAATTTTGGTTTCCATATAGTCTATTTGATTTCTTTATAGTCAACTCAGATATATTCTTTTCCCATTATTTAGGATAATTGATCACCTGTTGGAAATCTTTTCTTTTTAGTTTGTAGACATGCTGAGCAAATAAAATGAGCATTTGCCCAATCCCATTCTATTTTTGCTGTTTTGACTGGAGAGCCCAGCTGTTGGTTGTGGTTAGCACAATACCATTACATGTAATATACTGAATTAACTACAAACAAGACAAGTTGCTGATTGAGGTATATAAGATTCCCAAGCAAAATTATTAGCTTTAATTATAATAGAAATAAAAAAGAAAATAAAGCATAAATATTTTCAGGACCTAGATTTGGCATCAGAAAACTCTTGAAATACTGGCACTGTCACTGACCTGTATTGATTTGAACAAATCCCTTCACACTCTGGACCTCAGTTTCCATTTCTGTAAGATGAAGGAATAAAACTAAATGACCTTAACCTTCTCTTCTAGCTCTAAATCTCAGACCCTAAAATTATCTGAAAGGTACTTCCTGGCATTATGGGACCTCTGAATTGGTGCCTCAGATGGATTTGTTTCCCAATAATAGAATCATCACGACCTTCAGGAATTTACTGTTGAATCTTTCATTGGCTAACCCAGCCATAAAATTGCTCTTTCCCTTACTTTCAGGCAACAAACAACATTAATTTACAGTGATATCTAACTTCCACTGAAGATTGCTCCCTAGAAATTACCGCAATGTGTTCATATCTAAACTGGCTAAATTAAATTAAAAGTAGAAAATAAACCAAAATAAATTTCACTTTGCTACATCCTATTAATTTATTTTATTTGAAAATACTTTTTGATAATACCTTTTCCCTCTAAACACAATTTGCTTTTGGGGGAAGATGAATAAACACTATATATCTGCACACAAACACACACACACACTTTCACAGATTACTTTTGATTGTTCATTTACTAACTGAAAGGAAGTTTGTAAAATTGTTTCTGCAATAAAAAAATAGCGTATTTTTAATATACATTCAAAGGAACAACTTTCTCTACTTTTCTGAGGAATTTCATATATACAATTACTTTTGGAAAGTATTTCCTCTAAAAAACTGGAAACTGAGTGGGTGCTCATCAGTTGGAGAATAGCTGAATAAATTATGGTATATAAATGTTATGGGATATTTTTGTTCTATAAAAAATGACCAGCAGGATGATTTCAGAAAGGCCTGGAAAGACTTATATTAACTGATGCTAAGTGAAGTGAACCAAGAGAACATTGTACATAGTAAAAATTAAGATTATGGGTTAATCAATTCTGATGAAGGTGGCTCTTTTCAAAAATGAGATGATTCAGGCCAGTTACAATTGACTTGTGATGGTGAGAGCCATCTGCATCCAGTGAGAGGATTGTGGTGAATGAATGTAGATCACAATACAGTATTTTCACTTCTTTTGTTGTTTGCTTGCTTTTTGTTTTCCTTCTCATTTTTTTCCCTTTTTGATCTGATTTTTCTTGTGCAGCATGATAATTATGGAAATATGGGTAGGAGAATTGCACACATTTAATATATATTGGATTACTTGCCATCTAGGGGAGGGGATGGAGGGAAAGGAAGGAAAAAAAATTGGACCAAAAGGTTTTGCAAAGGTGAATGCTGAAAATTATCTATGCATGTGTTTTGAAAATTAAAAAAAAAACTTTGATCAAAAAAGAGAATGCAAGTAAGATATATGTGAAAATTATGCAACAAAAGAAAAGAATTTACTCTTTTCAAATACATTTATTCCTTTGCTCAAAAGTCTGTTACCAACACTAGTATATCCAAACAAAACTAAAATATTTAGTTTAAATTATTTTTTTCTGAACAATATCAAATATTCAAATACCTAAATAATGGCCTGCAGTGTTTTCAATTATTAGAAGTCTTATGGAGATGACTGAATAATTATCCCAATAGAATGCATCCTAATTCTGGTTCTAGAAACTGGGAACTCCAGCTCAAATTCCAATTCTAATATCTATGACTTTGGGCACATCATTCAAGCTCCAATGGTCTCAGTTTCTTTATATGCAAAATTAAGACACTAAACCAATGACCTCTATGGTCATTTTTGCCTCTAGAATTATCACAGTGATGTATTATGGCTTGTCATGGCTACACTGGAAATATGATTCATGTTTTTAGGCAGTGATTGGAAATGACCTCTGAGGTACATTGTAGTTTCTGTTAGTATATTTCCCCTTAAGGCATTTGACACCTCACACATGTGACTCAAATACCTTCTGTTATTAAATAACAATAGGAAATGATGATACAACTTCAAAGACTGCCTCTTGTGCTCACTATTTATGTAAACTTGAACTAAGTTATTTAATCTTCATCAGCAAAATAAGGGCTGGGCTCTGTTCTGGATCTATCATTCTAATATGCGATAATCAGCTTCAATATTTTACATAGCAATGAGAATCATAACTCAATTATCACCTACATAGTAGGAGATAATAATGATTATAATAACCATTTATATAGTGATTCAAGCTTACAAGGCATTTTCTTAAAAAACAACTTGTGAAGAACAACCTGCTATTATTTTCTGCATTTTACAGATGAGGAAATTGAGACAGTGGTTACTCGACTTGTCCATGGTTGCACAGATAGAGTCTGAAGCAGGATTTGGACTCAGAACTTCCTAATTGTAGCACTTTATTCATTTCACCACCTATGTTCCTTAGTCATAATTGTGAGATACTACCAAAGGCAACACAAACATGTACAGTAATTAAGCAAATCCCTCGGCAAAGGAAAACCTTGCCCAGAATAGGCTAACAACAGGCCTGAAACTGGAGAAGATTGATGAATGCAGAGTGTTATCTGAGGAAAATCAGTGTGCCAATATTCTAGGGTCTTGAGGAGAAAGAAAATTGGAATAGATCAGAAAATACAAAGCTGAGATGGATTCTGCCATGGTTTAGGGAAGGGATGTATGGAGAGTACCATGAAGCATGTCTAATCCTCTGCAAGCACTCATAGCACTTTTTGATCCCAGAAGGGCATTGTTGCTTTTTACTCACTCAACTACTCTTGCTATACCAAAGGATCAGGGGAAAGAGTGAGGAAGAGACTGTCTTATTAGATCTCACCAAGCTATCAGAATTCTAAATATTTTCAATCATATCTAAGGCAATGTGAGAAGGAAAAGCAGAAATCTTATAAGAATGAATCAAGGATGCACCCTGCAGCACCAAGTCAGACGTAAAGACACTCAGAAATATACTTACTCTATATCTGTGCTTTTTTACAGGAGGAAATTTCTTCCTATTTCTTTCCTTACCTTTCTATTGTGCATTATATGGCTCTGCAAAGGAAGTGTCATGATAGCTAATATTTACACACTAGCATTGGAAACCTTATTTTCCTTACTCAAATGTTTTGGCTAAAAACATTTCTAACATAGAGACGTGGATGATATACTTCTCAGTTCTATTCAACATATCTGATTTTTATTCCTTTTCTCACCTCCCATCCCAACTTGTTCCATCTTCCCATTTTCAATTGTCATCCATTTCTGTTGTTTTCTGATCCTATTTTTCTTCTTTCCTCAATCGTACTTCTACAATTTACAGGGGGAAGCAAGCTGGTAATCTATGTAATTAAGATAAATGTTCCACATAAAAGTCTACAAAAATAGTATGATAGACTCCATAGCAAAATCATTCAAGAAATATTTTATTAATTTGTGCTCTGTGCTAGGGTGACAGAACTAATTCATTTTTGGAGAAAGAGGCCTAGCTGATATAAAAGCACCTTATATAATAATAACATATTAACATAATATAATATAAATAACATAAAAACAACAACAGAAATTGTTATATGGATGTGATACTCTATATCTAATCATATCCATATAACAATTTCTTGGTATGCATATATATGTATCTATCTATCTATATCATATATTTATAAATTTATATATGTATAGAGATATTTTATATGTATCTAAAGATTCATATCCATAATATTCATATATATACGTGTACTATGTGTGTATGTGTGTATAATCACATAAATAGAAAAGACCTCAAAGATAATCTAATGTATGTAGTGGTTCCCAAAATGTGATCCACAGACCATTACCAAGATCCTTTCAGACAAGCAGAAAGGATAAAATTATTTTCATAACAATACTAAACTATTACTTGCCTTTTACACTCCTTCTTTGATTTACACATGACTATGAAGCTGGATTTTCAACATATATTTTAACCAGACAGTAGAGCATAACAAATTGAATGCAGAAGCAGATATCTAGCTGCCTTCTATTAAGCTAAACATTAAAGGGATTTGCAAAGATGTGTAAAACAATACTCCTCATTAATTTTTGTTCTAGAACATTTATTTCATAAATACATGAAAATTATGTTAAAATGTACTGTTTATTTTAATTAAATGATTTTTAAAATTTATCAGTTTTTATTTTTATTATGACAAATATTGATAGATATATCTCACATAAAAATGACATTGAAGTCTCTGAGGTCTTCAAAAATTTTAAGGGTAAAAATAAATCTTGAGATAAAAAAGTTTCAGAATTGCTTATCTAATGAATCCTCTCTACACCATTCCGGCAAAATTGTAATCCTCCTTTCGTTGGACATTTGCATGTCTTTATAAGGCAACTAATACTATTTTGGGGTAGCTATAATTGCTTCAAAGTTTATTTAAATTAAATTAAATTGATTGTCTGCATCTTCTTGTCACAGTTCCTGGTAATGTTCTCTAGTGTTAAGCAGAACATGTCCAACTCTTTTTTTGTATAAGTTTTTCAAATCCTTAAAGATAACTATTATTGGTGCTACCCACCATCCTCATCTTCATGTCTAAGTTACATATTCCCAATTCCTTCAGCAATCTTTGTGCATCAATCAGTGGTGTGCTGGAGCCAATTTATATTGTCATAGGAGAGCTAACAAATTTTCATAAGAAAATTTAGAAAATTCACAACTCAGAAATAAATCCATAAACACATGAATTGGGACTTGATTTACTATTTTGTTTATTCCCTAGATTTTAGAAACAAATGTTAGAGGAAATGTTAATTCATATTAAATAAAAAGTGTGTCTTAACTAACCAGCATACTCCTGCATGTTTCTTATGTTTGACTTTGGTCCCTGAGAAAATAAATGAATGAATCATCAAAAAATAATTAATGACTTTTACTAAAGGAAGTGGAAGTTACCAACATTCATCAGGTCATTATCAAGGAAAAGTCATGTAAGAATAACTTCATTCACAATTCCTTTTTTTTTTTGCCAGGACTAATAAACTAGTAGGTCAGGGGAAGAAATAAAATTTTCCTTGATTTTAGCAATTCATTTTATAATACTGTTTTTATGGAATTGAAAGAGACTGATAAATAGCAATTGGAACTGGATGATGGTAGAGTTAGATAAATTTGGAATAGATTAGATTGGTTTCATCAGAATAGGTATTAATGGTTCAATATAAATTTGTCAAGATCCTTCTTTTGTAGTGTATCCATGAAAGGTTTTGTGATATTTAACATTTTTATTAATAACTTGGATAAAGTTGTGGATGATATTCAAAATCAGACCATTTTTTTTCTAACTGATGTAGAACAAGGATAACTACCAGTACCTCAATATATCCCAAATTAAGAATGTTATGTTTTCTTCCTAAATCTGCTTCTCTTTCTGATTAGTAGTAGTAGTGGTGGTGGTAATGATAGTAGCAGCAGCCACTAGAACACCATCACCACCATTGAGCAAGTCAACCAATCTATATGATGATCAATTCTGATGGACATGGTTCTCTCCAACAATGATGTGATTCAAACCAGTTCCTATTGTTCAGCGATTAACATAATCATATACATCCAGAGAGAGGCATGAGGGAACTGAGTGTGGACCACAACATAGCATTTTAACGCTTTCTGTGAATATTTCCATGCATTTTGTTTTCCTTCTTAGGTTGTTTTTTTTCTTCTCTCTTTCTAGATCTGATGTTTCTTGTGCAGTAAGATAACTGTAAAGATATGTATACATATATTGGATTTGTCATATAATTTATCATATTTAGCATGTCCTTGTCTCTTACTTTGGGAAAGATTCCTTCCTTCCTCTTTATCTTCTGAATTCTTATCTACCCTTAATAATTAATTCATATAACATTTAAAGCCTTTCCTCAAACTTTCTGCTAGTAATAGCCTTCCTCTGCATATTGTACATAGCTCTTTATATTGCATTTCTTTAATGTACTTTTAATATACCATGTCTTTTATTTTTCTTTTTGTGGTTAATCCTTCTATTGGACTTCAAGCTTCATGAATGAATGAAGAGATGAATAAAAACATGATTATTAAGTCTTATTCTGCGACAATCCCTGTATCAAGCCCTGGGTACACAAATACAAAGGCAAGACAGTCTCTAACTCTTAAGAATTTCACATTCTAACTGCAGGCCCAATATAGTCATTAATAGTGCAGAAGAAAGGCACATGATTATTCATTTTCTTTATCTTCATTTCCATTCATAATGGAATGTAGTGCTGGTGCAGAGCGCTTTGATAAGCATCTCCCCATGTGGAGAGACTAAAAACCTGCATCTGGAACAGCTCTGATGACATGCAAGGGAAGTCTTAGAAAGATTAGGGGACATGTTACTGGTTCCAGTCTACTAGCCACATAGTTAATGAAAGGATCTTTACCTGATAAGGCATTAAAAAGGTCTTGGCTAGGTTCCACCAATTTTCTCAGTATTATTAAGTAATCCATTCCTTTTTAGATGGCATCCACTGGGAGACTTTTGTAAGGGGGAGAAGCATTGGAACCTTGTTCTCTCTGAGGCTTTGTGTCCAGAAAAGTGCACTTTGGTCTTTAGCCTCAGAATGTATTCTTTCCCATTCTAATTGAAGGGAATTGAATAACGATGATCTTGGAGTTTTCAAAACATGTAAGGATGTTTTAATATCTTGACATTCCAGGGTGAGGAGAAAAGGAGACTTTGATGTCCAAGCATTCCAGATTGGGTTTTGTTGCATTTTGCCAGCATTCATGTTCTGAGTGATCTTCCAGAAACAGATCAACTGAAGCTGAGAAAAAAGATTTATCTGGACATGGACTTACTAGAACCAATGCCATGAAGTTACTGAGTGAAACTATCTCCTACCTCTAAGGACTGGAGTCACTGAAGAAAAAGTATTCCTTGACTGGTACTGGAGGAAATTTTTCTAAATTTTTTTTCATTCTGTATTTCAAAGTTAATATCTCTTTCTAAAAGCCAATTGATGTTAAGTAGAAATGGAATTGGAATGCTAGTCACAGGTCCTTAACAATAGAAGAACATAATCAGTAGAGGCTTGAGCCAAATACATCAGGATCCTCTAGAACTCCAAAGGGTTGATATAGCAGCCTGATTTTAGAAGAGTGGGCCAGAGTGTACATATCTTTTTTTCCCAACTATTGGGCAAGACAAAGAATCTAGATGTTAAGAATATTCTTTTCTGGATGTGTAGTAGCTGTGGGGAGTGAGAAAATAAAGACCGCTGCATCTACATAGGCAATTGCCAGGTTGGATCTAGCAAAATGGTTTCTCTAGAAGGTGGCCATGAGGATCATAAAAGTAAGGACCATGCCTCTTATTCAGCTTTTCAGAGCAACTCTACCCTTAGAACAATCTGTCACTCTCTTATCAAGGCTTGGCCCTAGAGGTGATTTGGGTTTCTTTAGAAAAATGTCTTTGATGTTCTAATCAAAAAAATCTATTCAAGGACTCTTTAGAGTCTTGAGAAGCAGTATCACATTATTCTGATGAATTGTTGGTTCAGGGATGATGCTCAAATTTCAAGAATATTACTATACAATTTACTTCCTAGTAGTGGTTTAGAGGTCTTGTACTAAAGCATTTTTCTAGGTCTCCAATAGGTATTTTATAAGCACATCCTTTTATTTTTGAATTAGATAAAGGATATTTTCAAAATTATTAATAGAGTATTCTTTTAGAAACTTATTATTTATCAGTTTCCCTTTATATTTCAACCTTTTTACCCCACAACATGTTTTCTTATTGACTAGGAATGTTCATGCAATTGATAGATCATTTATTGGACTATTTGCACATACATTAATAGCATTTTTCCAGCCCACATTTTTACTGATTTTTTTTGTATTTACAAACAAAAGAAAGGCAGAATGGCATAATGAATAGACAGCTGGCCTCAAAATCAGAAAAAGCTGATTTCAAGTTCTGTCTCTGACAGAGAGTGATTATCTGACTTTGGACAAGTCACTTAACTTCTAACTAGATCTCTTAAATATAAATTGCAGAGAAAAGTGCTGAACTACAAGTAGTAGTGGAAATTTCATTACTCAGGATTTCCCTCTTCCTGAAATGAAATGGAAATTTCAGGTATTTCTATAAGGAATGAAACCAGAGGTCCCAGTTCTATTCCTTATCCTTTAATTTATAACTCTCTCCTCCCTTTCAAAAAGCTATGCTACGCAAGAAATGACTTTTAAAAAGATAAAAAATTCTACTTCATCAAAACTGATCAACATGTTAACCAAACTTGACTATATACAAAAGAATATACATCTGTAGTTTACCACTTCAGTAAAAATAGCATAGAGATACAATCTCATATCTTTTTATCTGAACAAAGCTTGGTCATTTGAAATATGTAATATTTAATTTTGAATTTTTTTGTGTTAATTCCATTTATATTATTATATTTGGTGTGTATATTTTTCCTGGTTCTGTTTAATCCACTTTATATTGGTTCACAATTTTCCCATACTTACCATATATTCTCTGTATTCATCATTTCTCCCTATATTTTTTTAAATAAAAACCCACCTTTCTTCCTTCACATTTTTCCTCCAACCTTTACAGCAAATAAAAATAAACTTCTCTATAAGAATTTATATTTCATTATTAATCTTCTGAAATTATGGTTGGTCATTGTGTAACATTCATCATTTATTATGGTATGTTAGTTTTCTATCATATTAATGTGCTATAATTTGTTTAGTCATTTCCTATTCAGTGGGCAACCATAATTTTTATGATTCTCTGTCCCCAGAAAAAGTAGTATAAATATTTTAGTATACATTTGATTTCTCTTTATGTCTTTGACCTCCTTGGGATATATGCCCAACAGGCGGATCCTGTGGGTTAAGAGAATTTTAGTCATTTTCTTAATATAATTCCACATTGCTTTCCAGAATACTTGAATTAGTTCATGGAACAGTATATTAGTTTGCCTGTTGTCCAACAATCACTTCAACATTGTTTATTCCCATCTTTTCTCATCTTTGCCAGTTTGATGAATCAGTCCAACTCTTTTCTAAACACTTATATAAAAAAGAGACACTTCAGTTAAGAATCATTGGAAAAGAGAATTAATCAATTTTATATGTTAGGGCACACAAAAACAAAAGTAAGATACCCCCTATCCTCAAGGAGCTTGCATTTTACAAGGAGAAATAAGCACACGATGCAAAAATAAAAATGTAATGAGATAATATTATTAAAATCACTATTTCTAGCTATTGAGCTTTTTCAGTGTTCTTAATACATCCAAATTATATTGTTCCTGGACAAAAGAAATTCCTAGAACATTGACACATTTTGCCAAATACTATATAATTGCCTTGTGCAATTATGTAAATTAATTTCTCTTCAAAGATATATGACAAGAGTAATATAAAAATAGAGAAAGAGAAAGAAACAATGCATAAAATGAAGTAATTGTTATCATCCTTAAAAAAATTAATTTGGCTCCTTTTTCCAAAACTAATAAATTATTCATCTCTGTTCTCCCCTTGAAGCCCAGAAAGGAGCAAACAGGAAATACAATGCCTTACTTCTCCTTATTCCCCTCTCTTGCTTCTCCTTTATGTATAGATTGATGACAGAAATACTTACCAAAATTTGGAGGTTCTCAAAACAAGTAGGTTACAATAAATTGCACTGACCATAATTTTTCCCTAGAAAAGAATAAATTTCAAGCAAAGTTTACCAACTGAAAGGTTGTCAGTGCACTATGGCAAATTATCCCTTTCTTCCCAAAGTGATAGGTCTAAGAGTTCTCTGTTAAAATATAAATGTGCTATCTTAAGCATTTCAAATGTCCCAACACAAAACAATGACATCTTTCTAAGGATAGAATAGAGATTGATTTCAAGACTTAAATGTATATTGTGAAGGGAGGAATTGAAATATTATGGGAAGAGTCTGAATCCATGCTTTTTAGAGGTGAGGAAGAGGTAAAAAAAAACAAGTGTTCTGATGATTGAATGGGAAATCTTTTACTGAGCACTTACTATGTGCTAGACATTGTGTTAAATGCTAGCAATACAAATTAAACCAGCAAAAAGATCCTTGTGAATAAAGAACAACTTATCCAGAAAGAAGTTAAGGAGGTAAACAAAAGGTTAGAAAAGTTAGGTATGATAGATCTTTGGAGGAAATTAAATGGAGACAGAAAGGAGTTTACTTTTTTCTCAGCAGTCCATGGAACTTATACAAAAATTGACCATGTGTTAGGACACAAAAACCTCAAAATCAAATGCAGGAAGGCAGAAATAATAAATGTATTCTTTTCAGATAATGACGGAATAAACATCACATGCAATATAAGGCCAGCAGAAAATAGACCAAAAAGTAATTGGAAACTAAATAATTTTATCCTAAAGAATGAATGGGTGGTGAAACAGCAAATTACAGACACAATTACTAATTTCATCCAAGAAAATGACAATAATGAGACAACATACCAAAATTTGTGGGATACAGCCAAAGCGGTAATAAGGGGAAATTTTATATCTCTAGATGCTTATTTGCATAAAATAGAGAAAGAGAAAATCAATGAATTGGGCTTGCAACTAAAAAGCTAGAGAAAGAACAAATTAAAAACCCCCAAATACCAAACTTGAAATCCTAAAAATAAAAGGAGATTAGTAAAATTGAAAGTAAAAAAAAACTATTGAATTAATAAATAAAACTAAAAGTTGGTTTTATGAAAAAACCAGCAAAATAGATAAACCTCTAGTTAATTTAATTAGAAAAAGGAAAGAGGAAAATCAAATTGTTAGTCTCAAAAATGAAAAGGGAGAACTTTCCATCAATGAAGAGGAAATTAGAGCAATAATCAGGAGTTACTTTGCCCAACTATATGCCAATAAATTTGATAACCTAAGTGAAATGGAGGAATATCTACAAAAATATAGATTGCCCAGATTAACAGAAGAGGAAATAAATTACTTAAATAGTCCCATTTTAGAAAAAGAAACAGAACAAGTCATTAATCAACTCCCTAAGAAAAAATCCCCAGGACCAGATGGATTTACATGTGAATTCTACCAAACATTTAAAGAACAATTAACTCCAATATTATATAAACTATTTGAAAAAATAGGGAATGAAGGACTCCTACCAAACTCCTTTTATGATACAGACATGGTACTGATACCTAAACTAGGTAAAACAAAAACAGAGAAAGAAAATTATAGACCAATCTCCTTAATGAATATTGATGCAAAAATCTTAAATAAAATATTAGCAAAGAGATTACAGAAAATCATTCCCAGAATAATACACCATGACCAAGTAGGATTTATACCAGGAATGCAGGGATGGATCAATATTAGGAAAACTATTAACATAATTGACTATATTAATAACCAAATTAACAAAAAACATATGATAATCTCAATAGATGCAGAAAAAGCATTTGATAAAATCCAACAACCATTCCTATTAAAAACATTAGAGAGTATAGGAATTAATGGACTTTTCCTTAAAATAGTCGGTAGCATCTATTTAAAACCATCAGCTAGCATCATATGTAATGGTGATAAACTGGAACCATTCCCAATAAGATCAGGGGTGAAACAAGGTTGCCCACTATCACCATTACTATTCAATATTGTATTAGAAATGCTAGCCTTGGCAATAAGACAAGAAAAAGAGATTAAAGGAATTAGAGTAGGTCATGAGGAAACCAAATTATCACTCTTTGCAGATGATATGATGGTCTACTTAGAGAACCCTAAAGAATCAACTAAAAAACTATTATAATTAATTCACAACTTTAGCAAAGTTGCAGGATACAAAATAAATCCACATAAATCATCAGCATTTTTATACATCACCAACAAAATGCAACAGCAAGAGATACAAAGAGAAATTCCATTCAAAATAACTATCAATAGTATAAAATATTTGGAAATATATCTGCCAAGGGAAATACAGGATCTATATGAGCAAAACTACAAAACACTCTCCACACAAATAAATTCAGATCTAAACAATTGGAAAAACATCAAGTGCTCTTGGATAGGTCGAGCAAATATAATAAAGATGGCAATACTACCTGAACTAATCTATCTATTTAGTGCTATACCAATCAAACTCCCAAGAGATTATTTGACTGACCTAGAAAAAATAACAAAATTCATCTGGAAAAACAAAAGGTCAAGAATTTCAAGGGAATTAATGAAAAAAAAATGCAAATGAGGGTGGCCTAGCTGTACCAGATCTAAAACTATATTATAAAGCAATGGTCACCAAAACCATCTGGTACTGGATAAGAAATAGAGTAGTGGATCAGTGGAATAGGTTAGGTTCACAGGACAAAATACTCAATGACAATAGTAATCTAGTGTTTGATAAACCCAAAGACCCCAGTTTTGGGGATAAAAACTCACTATTTGACAAAAACTGCTGGGATAATTGGAAACTAGTATGGAAGAAATTAGGCATTGACCCACACCTAACACTATATACCAAGATAAGGTCAAAATGGTTCATGATCTAGGTACAAAGAATGATATTATAAACAAATTAGAACAATGTAGGATGGTTTACCTCTCAGACCTGTGGAGGGGGAAGGAATTTGTGACCAAAGAAGAACTAGAGGTTCTCATTAATCACAAAATAGATAAGTTTGACTATATCAAGTTAAAAAGTTTTTGTACAAACAAAATGAATGCAGACAAGATTAGAAGGGTAGCAGTAAACTGGGAAAATATTTTTACATCCAAAGGTTCTGATAAAGGCCTCATTTCTAAAATATATCGAGAATTGACTCAAACATATAAGAATTCAAGCTATTCTTCAATTGATAAATGGTCAAAAGATATGAACAGACAATTTTCAGATGAAGAAATTGAAACTATTTCCAGTCACATGAAAAGGTGCTACAATTGATCAGAGAAATGCAAATTAAGACAACTGGGATACCACTACTCACCTGTCAGATTGGCTAAAATGACAGGAAATGATAATGATAACTGTTGGAGGGGATGTGGGAAAACTGGGACACTGATACATTGTTGGTGGAACTGTGAACGGATCCAACCATTCTGGAGAGCAATTTGGAGCTATGCTCAAAAAGTTATCAAACTGTGCATACCCTTTGACCCAGCAGTGTTTCTACTGGGCCTATATCCCAAAGAGATTTTAAAGGAGGGAAAGGGACCCACATGTGCAAAAATGTTTGTGGCAGTCCTTTTTTGTAGTGGCAAGAAACTGGAAATTGAAAGGATGCCCATCAATTGGAGAATGGCTGAATAAATTATGGTATATGAATGTTATGGAATATTATTGTTCTGTAAGAAACGACCAACAGGAGGATTTCAGAGAGGCCTGGAGAGACTTGCATGAACTGATGCTGAGTGAAATCAGCAGAACCAGGAGAACATTATACACAGCAACAAGACTATACGATGATCAATTTTGATGGACATGGTTCTCTTCAACAATGATGTGCTTCAAACCAGTTGTTCAGCAATGAAGATAGTCATATACATCCAGAGAGAGGCCTGTGGGAACTGAGTGTGAACCACAACACAGCATTTTAACGCTTTCTGCGAATATTTCCATGCATTTTGTTTTCCTTCTTAGGTTGTTTTTTCTTCTTCTCTTTCTAGATCTGATGTTTCTTATGCAGTAAGATAACTGTATAGATATGTATACATGTATTGTATTTGTCATATAATTTAT
>JAJPUD010003889.1:35160-140058 GCA_023553655.1 Myrmecobius fasciatus
AAAGAATGATATTATAAACAAATTAGAACAATGTAGGATGGTTTACCTCTCAGACCTGTGGAGGGGGAAGGAATTTGTGACCAAAGAAGAACTAGAGGTCATCATTAATCACAAAATAGATAAGTTTGACTATATCAAGTTAAAAAGTTTTTGTACAAACAAAATGAATGCAGACAAGATTAGAAGGGTAGCAGTAAACTGGGAAAATATTTTTACATCCAAAGGTTCTGATAAAGGCCTCATTTCTAAAATATATCGAGAATTGACTCAAACATATAAGAATTCAAGCTATTCTTCAATTGATAAATGGTCAAAAGATATGAACAGACAATTTTCAGATGAAGAAATTGAAACTATTTCCAGTCACATGAAAAGGTGCTACAATTGATCAGAGAAATGCAAATTAAGACAACTGGGATACCACTACTCACCTGTCAGATTGGCTAAAATGACAGGAAATGATAATGATAACTGTTGGAGGGGATGTGGGAAAACTGGGACACTGATACATTGTTGGTGGAACTGTGAACGGATCCAACCATTCTGGAGAGCAATTTGGAGCTATGCTCAAAAAGTTATCAAACTGTGCATACCCTTTGACCCAGCAGTGTTTCTACTGGGCCTATATCCCAAAGAGATTTTAAAGGAGGGAAAGGGACCCACATGTGCAAAAATGTTTGTGGCAGTCCTTTTTGTAGTGGCAAGAAACTGGAAATTGAAAGGATGCCCATCAATTGGAGAATGGCTGAATAAATTATGGTATATGAATGTTATGGAATATTATTGTTCTGTAAGAAACGACCAACAGGAGGATTTCAGAGAGGCCTGGAGAGACTTGCATGAACTGATGCTGAGTGAAATCAGCAGAACCAGGAGAACATTATACACAGCAACAAGACTATACGATGATCAATTTTGATGGACATTGTTCTCTTCAACAATGATGTGATTCAAACCAGTTGTTCAGCGATGAAGATAATCATATACATCCAGAGAGAGGCCTGTGGGAACTGAGTGTGAACCACAACACAGCATTTTAACGCTTTCTGCGAATATTTCCATGCATTTTGTTTTCCTTCTTAGGTTGTTTTTTCTTCTTCTCTTTCTAGATCTGATGTTTCTTATGCAGTAAGATAACTGTATAGATATGTATACATGTATTGTATTTGTCATATAATTTATCCTATTTAGCATGTATTAGATTACCTGTCATCTAGGGGTGGGGGGTGGGGGGAAGGAGGGGAAAAGCATGGAAAAAAAGTTTTTGCAAAGGTCAATGTAGAAAAATCACTCATATATTTTGTAAATAAAAAGCTTTATTAAAAAAGTCATTTAACTCATAGTTTAGAATACTGCTCCCATCATTACAACAAATGTCCTATTTTTATGTGAATTAGTAAAAATTAGCATACAGTGTTGATACATAGTGATTGCTTAGTAAATGTATTTTTATTCAAACAAAAAAAAAAGAACAACTTATCCTATTAAGGGAAGACAATACAGATAAGGAATCAATAGAAGTAAGGGATTTTGGTCTAGATGGTGAATGGAACCATTGTGCATTTGACATATCCTTCACAGAAATGGTAATGTTAATTTGATTACTGTTCTCCATGGAGGGGTGGAGTGACTGTCCATGAAATGGAAATGGAGCAATATGTGAGATATAATTCAAGATTAATGTAAAGAACTCTTAATGACCAGAAGCTCAGAACACCTGGATGGGAGCTAGAATGCTGGTTCAGGGATGAATTGGATTTAAGTGAGGCAGAGTTGTATAAAGTCCCCAGCCTCACTTTCTTCCAAAGTCTTGTCAATAGCAAGACAAAAGTCAAGACAATTGGCAAAGATCTATGATGTAGTGTATGACATTGGCATTTGATGCCTTACCAAGTTCTCAGTGCCTCACAGCACCAGCTCCAGTCAGCTTCATGAATATTGGAACAAATTATTCTCATTACAATGGGGGAAGTATTCACATGATTAGGGTAAACACCCCCTAATTCATCAATAAATTTGATGACCACTAGTAACTGTCAATCTGATTTATTCCACCTGCCAAAGGCGCTTCACTAGGCTGTGGTCACCATACAGATTCAAGGAGCCATGGATTCAAATTGAGTGCCAGGTAAACACAAAAGATGGATAAGCAGCCCTGAAAAGGACTCAGTAAATCCTTATATCAGAGGTACCAGTCCTCTTTGGACATTTCATATACTTTAAGTTCATTATGACATTGAAGGGATTAAGGGTAGGATGAAGACTTAATAGGAGACAGGTAAAGAACTCCACTGGGACTCTCAAAAAAATCCAAGGTTGATGTGATGGAATCAAAAGCAATTAATTTCCTTGTTAAAAATGCAGACCAATTGTCTCAGAATGACCATATTATAATGGATTCACAAATGCTGAAAAATAACCTAACCACCTGGGAGATGCCAATTCACTGGCCATTTTCCCATGTAAGAATATATTAATAGAGATGTATCTATATATGCACATATCGTAAGTATAGCACACAATAATGACATTTCCTTCTTGATTCCTTGCTTATAATCCGTGAACCATACCGCTTATTTGGAGTTGTCTTTTTCTACAGAGATAATTAAACATTAAACATAAAGAGATTATTAAACATTTAATTGCCCCAAATGGTCACAATCATGGTAGTTAAATTTACTACCAATATCATTTTTCTTCTCCCTCCTCTTTAGATCTTCTAGGTACAAAATTAGGTAAGGCATTTTTGCAGTCTACTTGTAAAATAGCAAGCTCCACTGCTCTTCATAGACTCAGTACAAACCAAATGACTACTTGCCTTAGTTCCTTTTTTCAGTTAATAGCATTTTTTTTCAAATTACATGTAAAGATAGACTTGAGCATTCAATTTTTTAAGATTTTGAGTTCCAAATTTGTCTCTCTCCCTCCTCAAGACAGCAAGTAATCTGATATAGTCTATACAAGTACAATCATTTTAAACTTCCCTTAGTTCTAATAATGATAATGTACCCTTCTTGTGTGCCTTTCTGTCATACAGGGAAAGTGATAAAAGATCCAAATCAGGTCAATAATGACAAATTTTCTGTATCTCCCTCAATAGCATTTTTAAAGTACCTATAATGTGTCAGGCAGTGTGCTAAGCACTGGAGATACAAAGAGAGGTAAAAGAATCCCTGGCATAGAGGAGATCACAATCTCATGATTGTCTCTTGATCTCAAATACAACAGGACAATTTGTTTTCTGTTATCATGGGGATTCAGAAAACATATAAGTATGAGGTAAACATAAACATGAAAAATTAAAGACAAATTAAATGTTTCAAGCTCATGGGAACATAAGCTCATAAACCACTCAGTTTAGCTGCCAATTTCTGAATAATTAAGTTGAAAATCTGTTATTTAAACACCTGGTATTCCTGCCTGCCATATAATACAAATAAAATTGGAATAAAATTGTTTCCTGAAAAAGGAAGAGTTTAAAAACAATTATGTAATACATTCTCTCTCCAGAAGCTTCCCTTTATATAATGCCTATGCAGACTCCCTATAATCAGCAGATCATATGTCAACACTAAAGGCCAACATTAGGCCAACACTGAAGAAAACTAGGTCTTAAAGAGGACAAGTAAACTTTTAAACAAAGGTAATAGTGGATAAGGCAAAGGCTCCATTGTGGGAACTTTCATTTCTCACTGGATAATCTTTTTAATTTTATTTATTACTTCAATTTATTATTTATTTTATTCTAATTCTAATTTCCAACAGTTTTATTTCAATTACAACTATGTCTGTATCATTGTAGTAATTTAATACTACATATGTACATTGGCTTTTGGATATTCATACCTTGTAATCAGTGGTTTAAGTCTACTCCAAACTTGGGTGGGGGGGAATTCTGAATCTTGAGTTAATCTGTATCAGAATTCCATGCAAGTGAATGATTTATAGAAAATAGCACACTACAAATGGATGGTGGTTTGGGAAACAGAATCAAGTTTATGATAAGTTATTCATTGGTATGAAAATAGTAATGTTCCTCCGAAAAAGGAAACATATTAGTTATAAAATAACAATGACTTAATTTCATGGTCAAGGAGCTATTATCATGGTCTCTTTGTGAGTTGACAATGGTCATAGATTCATGGACAATCCCATCATACCACTAATTATTTTTATAGATCAAATCATTGGTTCTTATTTGTTTGGTATAACTGGCTTACAGAATATTGTGGTGAATCTATAAGAAATCATCTAATCTACAGGACAAACTATGAATTGCTCCTGAAAAAATTTTATTGGGTTATCTCTTTATTAGTATTATAAGCTATTTCATATATTATATGATTTGATATCATGGACAAAGTGTCAAATTATTCTTTTTTTGTTGCCATGATAATTTTAGAAATATACAAGTTTGGCTTATGAAACATTAAAGACTGGTAACCTTCGATATTTGTGGTAGTCCATAATCATAAATCATTAGATTCAATTGCCAAGTACTAAAAAATGTCAGAATATCTGCTATCTAAAGACAAAGAGATTGAGAATTCCAGGAAGCATCTATGGACTAGCAAAGTTAAAAAACATTATTAGATGAGATAGTTCTATAGGATATGAGATTTCTTTAAGCAAATTACTTGTTAGGATAAAAAAAATAGTTCAATACAATAATGTCTAGTAGGCATTATTTCTTCATAATATTCTTAAAGTCAACTAAGTCTTCATGGTCCATTAAGTTGAAACAGATTGCTTAGTTCCTTGTCAATGGTGTCTCCAGTCTAAGTGGTGCCTCTAAGTCTCTAAGCTCCCTTGATAGCTAACTGTTCCATGTTACATTTGGTCCATTTTTACTTCCAACATTAAGTGACAGGTATAATATACAATTAAAAAATAAATGGTTTGTGGTTCCGACTTAAGTCCCCTTTTCATCAAAATTTAAAATAAGATTCTTCAATAACTACCTCTGAGTTATCCACCAAAAAAGAGATAAATCTAATTTTGAATGACTACTGACTAGCATACTCCCCAAGTACCCAAATATCTAAGAAATGATTGTTGATTGGTAGATATCAGCAGAGCATGACTCCAAGGTTCTTTTCCACACCAGGAAGACCTTTTTCTTCTTGATAATTCTGCTATACAATATTAATATCATCATTTCATCAGCCATCAGTATTCTGGAACTAACTACCTGCAAAAGTTCACTATCCCTAAGAAAAATTTCATGACATCAATCCCTTCCAAGAGAATCTAGTTTGAAAAAAGTATAATATCTAGCATTGTGAAAAATAGACTGGTGAGTTATACAGTAGAATCTGTGAAGAAGTACCTAGATAAATACTTCTTAAACCTGAGTTATCTGAATAGCATTCTATATTTTTCCATATTGTAAACAAGAGTATGTGCCAGTAAGAAGAGAAATAAATCAAAGAATTTTCGCAATTGGGCTACATATCCTTTTCACTTCTGACTAAAGCTCTACATGTGTCATCTCCTTTAACAATTTAGTTAGAGGGTCTCTGGCATTGCTCTTCAGAATTTTATCCTTCTCTTTTCTATTCTTTGTTCAGGGACTTAGCCCCCATTTATAGATTATTTCCCAAAGCTTTTTTAGACTTCTGTTTTGCCACATCCCATTTTTTCCTTATCCTTAGTCTTTCATGCATGTCAATACATTGGGATAAGAAACAGAGATTATACTTATAAGCTTCTGTCCATACTAGGAAAGAAATCAGAATGCTGTTCAAAGAGGATATGATATAGTAATCAAGGAGATCTGTAAAAATTTCTTTAGTCAAATGTCAGAGAGTCTTAGGGACATCAATCAACTCAAAAATCATAGCAATGTATTCATAATCCTTAAATATAAAGCATGTCCCAAAAGCTTCTTTTCACTAATCTCAACCCCAATACTGACTAGATATTATACCTCTCAGAAGTTCAGTTTGACATACCTGAACTCTCTGAGCCATAGTCAAACTAAAAGTGGTTAGTTATTATGTATTACCATTTAATATCAGTATAAATATTCGATTCAAGGACTAGACTTTTGTTTTTCCTTTTGGGAAGCAAAAAATGTCCATACTTCTTTTATGGATTAAATGATCAATAAGTACATATAGATACCTTCTAAACCTTTATTTGAATGTGTTCCAAGTTTTCCTCATAGGCTCTCTTCTTACTAACCCACATTCCTTGCCATGATTCTTGTAATTATATGTTTGTGGTTAATTCTGATCTCTCCTGAACTTATGCCATTGTTTAATAGATAGTCAATTGTCTATTTTTTTTAAACCTGGATGTTTCAAAACATTTGAAGGTACTGAATTCAGTTCTGTGAATGGGGTGGGGTATTTACCCTCAAAAATTTAACATTGTAAAAGGTGAGACAGAACATATGAAGAAGTGCTGGCCAGGGAACTGAGTCTGGTAAAATAACAAAGATGGTGAGAGGCACAATAAGGCATTCAACTAACTAACCCACCCTTTCACTTTCATTGTGTCTTTGTATTCCCTGAATCTATAATCATCCCTTACAAATAGCAGATACTTAATAAATATCTGCTGAATATAACTGAATTAATTTGAATTGAATTTTAAAAACCTATATCTTTCATTCATTTAGCACACATATCCTTTGACATGCCAAATAAATAGTCTATACTATATTAAATAGTATAGAGGAGAAACTAGTCAGGTCTTTTCTTTTTTTCTTCTTTTCTCTTAAAATAGTATTTTATTCTTCCAAATACATGGAAAGATAGTTTCATTTCTTTTCCAAATATTTCCCCATTTATCATTCTGTAAAAGAAAAATCAGATAAAAAAGGGGAAAATGAGAAAGAAAAAAACCGGAGAAAGTAAGCAACAAGAAAAAAGACTATGATGAACATTTTGTCCTTATAGTCCTCTCTCTGGATGCAGATGGGTCTCTCCACAAGTCTATTTGAATTGGCTTGAATAACCTCATTATTGAAAAGAGCCAAGTCCATTACAGTTGACCATCAAATAATCTTGTTGTTGCTATGTACAATAATCTCTTTGTTCCACTCACTTCACTTAGTATGAGTTCATGTAAGTCTCTCCAGGCATCTGAAATCAGTCTGCTCATCATTTCTTATAGAACAATAATATTGTGTTCCATTTATGTACCATGCCTTATTCAGCCAATCCCCAACTGATAGGTATGCATTCAGTTTCCAGTCCCTTGCCACTACAAAAAGGGCTACTACATGGGACATCTAGTTAGTGTAGTGAATAGAGCACCAGCCTTGAAGTCAGGAAGACCTGAGTTCAAATGTGACTTAAAAACTTAATACTTCCTACCTGTGTGACCTTCGTCAAGTCACAACCCCAATTGCCTCAGGGGAAAAAAAAGGCTGCTACAAATATTTTTGCACCTATGGATTCTTTTCTTTTTTTTTTTTTAATCTCTTTGGGATATAGATCCAGTAGAGACCCTGCTGGATCAAAGGCTATGTGCAGCTTGATAGCCTTTTAGGAATAGTTCCAAATTGCTCTCCAGAATGGTTGGATCAGCTCACAACTCCACCAACAATATATTAGTGTTTCAGTTTTCCCACATCCACCCAAACATTTATCATTATCTTTTCCTGTCATTTTAACCAATTTGAGAGGCATGACATGGTACCTCAGAGTTGTCTTAATTTTCATTTCTCTGTTCAATAGTGATTTAGAACATTTTTTCATATGACCAGAAATGGATTTAATTTTTTTAATCTGAAAATTGTCTGTCCTATTGTTTGACTATTTATCAATAGGAAAATGACTTACATTCTTATAAATTTGATACAGTTCTTTATGTATTTTAGAAATGAGACCTTTATCAGAAACACTAACTGTAAAGATTTTTTTCCCCAGGTTGTACTTCCCTTTTCATCTTATTTTTCTTGGTTTTGTTTATCCAAAACCTTTTTTGATTTAATATAATCAAAGTTGTCCATTTTGCCTTTCATAATGTTCTCTAGTCCTTATTTGGCTATAAATTCCTCCCTTCTTTAAAGATCTAAAGGTAAATTATCCCTTTTTTCCCCCTAATTTGTTTAAGGTATCACCCTTTATGCACAAATCACATACCTATTTTGACTTTATTTTGGTATGAATATGACATGTAGGTCTATGCAGAGTTTCTGACATATTATTTTCCAGTTTTCCCAACAATTTTTTTTGAAATAGTGAGTTCTTATTCCAGAAGCTGGAGTTTGGGGGTTTATCAAATGCTAGATTATTATAGGCCTCGATTATTGTATTGTGTGTATCTAATTTATTCCAGTGATCTACCATTCTGTTTCTTAGCCAGTACCAAAATGGTTTTAATAACTGTTGTTTTATAATATAGTTTTAGGTTTGGTGCTGCTAAGCCACCATCCTTTATTTTGTTTTGTTTTGTTTTTCATTAATTGCCTTGATATTCTTGAACTTTTGTTCTTCCAAATGAATTTTGTTATTATTTTTTCTAGATCTATAAAATAATTTTTTGGCAGTTTGATTGGTATAGCATTGAACAAAAAGACCAATTTAGGCAGAATTTTCATTTTTATTGTATTACCTCAGTTTACCCACGAGCAATTGATACTTTTTTCAATTGCTTAGATCTGACTATATTTGTGTGAGAAGTGTTTAGTAAAAAGGTATTTCTTAAATACTTATTTACAATAACCAGAAATGGCCTATTTTTGCTTTTCTTTTTTTCCCAACTTATTAATAAATACCTTCCAACAAAAAGGCCTTTTTCCCCATTCTAGACAAATTCCTTTGCAATATGCATTCCATTCGACCCCTCTCTTCAGTCATTAGTTTTCACATCATCATAACATAAAGGAGAGATGTCTGTTTGTATCTGTTATTATCTAGTAATATGATAGAGTGACATCAAACTTTGAGATACCACTAAGCCATACAAAAAGTATATATATATGACTGTCCAGGTAAACCTACAGTGGAACTAAGCTATATTGCTTCTCAATGTAGTCATCATAGATAGTGCTCTTTTGAAAGCCTGGTTTTGTTTATTTTACATAACTCCATATAAGTCATCCTATTTTATTAGACTTCTTCATATTTTTAACTCTTTAAGGATCAGTAATAATGTGATGCATCAGAGTTATTAAATACATGGCCAGCTGGTCATATGCAACCCATAACACTCCCAAGTGTGGGCTGAATTAAATGACCAGATTAAAACTGTCACCACATTATAATGTATTTCTTATATGATTTTAATGTGTTAATGTATTAATTTTAAAAAGATACAATTGCATTAATATCAACTGAATCCTGAAATCCACTGTATTGAATTCTGTCCTCACCTTGCTGGTGATCAATGTCTCATGATTGTGTGAGGGTAAGAAAGGAGTTGGTGAGAGTGGGAGAGAAAAGAGTGCCAGATTCTTGAGTCCTTCAATCTTTTTATTATTTTAAAAATCTTTTCAGTTTATTTGGACTGTTTAGTCCCTCTTCCATCATGAAGGGAGAAGATGGTAGATACCAATCATACTTCAGGTTACTGAAAGAAAAACTTTGAAAAGAAGTCAGCATGAGAGTTAAGAATCTCTATCATGTCCCTTAACCCAACCTCCTGCCCTCTAGCCTTTAGAAAACTCCCTCTTGGATAAGATCCTGAACTCTCTTTGTTAAGCTGAGTTACCTCACTCCCAGGGGAAGAGCTTCTTTACTCTGTATTGTTCATATGTGAGTTACCTCCTTCCCAGTGAGAGAACTCCTTTACTTCATATGGTCTTCTATGTATACTTTCTCTAACTTCTGTTTTGCTGCTGATTTAAACAAAAGGATTTCTAGATTCAGTTCTTCATGTATTCATTGTCTATTGATATTTGGTAGTCATGGAGTTAAACCTTGGTTATGAATGTTGGGTTCTTGCTTATCCCATTAAAAAACTGCAATCAAAAATTTAGTTTGAATTTGGAAGCAGCAATCCCTACACTAGCATTATTTAAGGAAGCAAAGAGATATAATTCTAGCACAGTCCCATCTCTCTTTAAAGAGAGCAGAGTGACCCCAATTTCTTGCTTTCCCTCCTGTCAAAAAATAAAATCTCTGTTGTAGAAGAGTGAGAGAGAAGGGATTAGAAATAGCTGTTCTTCCTCCTTTATAAGTACTCAGTGATACCTCATGCTGCATATGAGGGGACAGTCCTTGTTATGTAACCATGTGTGTCTATCTAAGTTAATATACAGCTTATTGGGATCCTTTTGTATGGTTTAGTATCCTCTCAATTTGAGTTTGATACTACTGCATCTTATCACTAGATAGCAATTTATTCATCTATTCTCCAACTATTGGACACACCTCTCTTTTTTATTTTAACAAAAAGTATTTCTAAAAATGTTTTGGTACATAAAGGTTTTATGAAACTATAGTTTCATAAGTGAAATCTCTGTGTTAAAGGATATGAACAAGGTAATAGATTTTCTTGTATATTTGAGATGGAAGGATTTGAAAAAAATAATCTATTTTCAAAATGTCATTCAATTTCACCCCCAACCTCCACCTTAACACTCCATTTTATTGAAGAGAGGGGATATTTCAAGCTATTCAAGAAATGAAAGTAGTGTTATTCATCATTTTTCTGTTTCTTTGTTTGAAGAAACATGAATGAGTTTAGATAGGCACAGCATCTGCTCCACCAGAGACCCAGTAAAGGTGACAAGAATGAATTGCTGGAAGTTTATGTGGATCTGAACTTCTCTTTGCAACTATTGAATGTTCCAAGAAATTTAAAAGTGGTAGGCTGCCTATCTACTAAAAGTTGCCATTTCTTTTCATTCTTGTCACAGTAGAGTCCTAGCTCCAGTCAGAGGACTGTGTTCAAATACAGTCTCTGACAGTACCTGTGTGACTTTACTCAAGTTACTTAATTCCTAAATCTCTTTCTCTTCTGTAAAATGAGGAAATAAAGAAATCCTCCAAGGTCCCTTTTTAGTTCTAAATCTGTGAACCCATCATCTACATAAGTTTCTTAGGACTTAAAATGACTATACAATATAATATAGAAAAGCTGCTTTTAGTTTTACTGTTCCACATAAAAATAATTCCATTAGCTTTTCTCATTGTAGTGATGGTCAAATCATATAGAAAAGAAAGCAAATACAGACTATGCTCTATGTATGGAGAGGGGGAAGGAAAAGAGAAAAGCAAGTTACATTGATAAGGAGGAGATTACTGTATTGAAAATTTCAATCAGAAAGACAAAACTACCAATCAAAACTCTTCCTGAAACTTAAAGGAGTTTAGTAAAACTAGTACTTCCTGCAACTGAGGTATGAACATAACAGTGCCAACATGAAGTACAAGTATAAAGCAATTTAAAATCAAGATTTAAGAGGAAATAATTTTATATGGTTTTATATAGATAATCCATTCTTTCAGGTATCATTTATTAAATTATATTACTTTCCAGGGGTTATTAGGTATGTCAAGTAGAAAAAGTAAAAACAAAATATAATCAAAGTAGAAATGAATTTATATATTTTGGAGGAAGAGCACCAGAAGCTGGAAGGTTCAAGACAAGCTTCCTGAAGGAGTTGCTGAATACTGAATGCTAGAAGTCATTATTTAATTATTTAAATTTGATTCACACTAAATATCATCGTCATCATCATCATCATCATAGCAACAATAATAGAACAATAATATCTTGTACTTAAAGGTGCAAAGTTCTTTATAAATATTATCTCATTTTATCCCCACAACAACTCTATGAGATAAAGTAATATTATAATTCATATTTTACAGATGAGGAAACCAAGGCAAATGGAGGTTTGCATCATCTGAAATCACAAAATTAGGGTCTGAGGATGTTGGAACTGGTCTTCCTGAATCTAAGCCCAATTCTCTTTCTACTGCTCAATTTGGATACTCAACTGTTGACTTCTTTATATTTGCAAGTTTAAATTTCCTTTCATCCTAGTAATAATTTATTGTTTACTTGAATTGCTGATTGTCTTGAACTTTCAATACTATGCACCTCTACTTCAGTGGACAAAAGTAAAATGAGAGAAGCAAAAGAGGAGTGAGATTTGGGAGAACTCTGGAATCCACAGTTATAAGCTTTGATGTAACTATCTCCTTTCTCATTCCTGGAGAACTGCAGTAAAGAAGAAATGAATAAATGTACTCTGTTATATATAGTTGCTCGTCATTACTTCATTTTAGCATTTGGATTGATCATGAAGGCTGGGCAGTGCATATAGAAAGAAAGTTATTATTCCTTTTCTGCTTCTTGCCAAATCTCACCTCCTACCTTATAACATCTTAGGAAATCCCATCTCTGATTCATTTTGAAACTGAGGGGAATAAAATGTGTGTAGTTGACAGCTATACAAGCTCAATCTTCCTCTGTGTGTGTGCATGTGTGTGTGTATGTGTGTGTACTACATAAAATTCACTAAAAATATCCAAGCATCATACAAAATAAGTAGGATTAAAGTGACCTAATTAAATTTATTGACATACATCAAACATTTTGCATTTATATAAATCTTTCAACATGTAATATGCATTCCAATCAACTGTTTTACCTTATCTGGCAATCTGCTATACAGTTTTAATAGGTAGACTTTAATTCTTCATGATCAAATTTCACTTTAAGCATTTATTTATTGAACAGTTCATTTTTCACAAGTCAAGCTTCAATCTTTTTTCCCCCTTATGGGATTTAAATCAGCCAAGTTCCCAGGTAAATTTCTTAACTTTTCAAAATGTGTGACATAGTACAAGGTCTTGCAATATTCCATCTTGATTTGAATTTAGATAAATTCAATATAAATCGACTTCTTGGCAATTTAATAAGTTTATTAGCATTCAACTTTATCTCAATAGTTAAAATACTTCTGTGACCACTGGAAGTATTAAAAAATTCTTTTAACATATTTTTGGATATGTGTCTAACAGACTTTGAAGAAGTCCAGATCTTTTCTAATTTTTTTTTTTTTTTTTTTTTTTTTTTGCTGAGGCAATTGAGGTTAAGTGACTTGCCCAGGGCCACACAGCTAGGGAATGTTAAGTGTCTGAGACCAGATTTGAACTCAGGTCTTCCTGACTTCAGGGCTGGTGCTCTATCCACTGCACCACCTAGCTGCTCCATCTTTTCTATTTTTGAAACTGGGTGTTCCTTTCTCATCTAGACTAGAAATGAAAGCCACCTATACACCTAATCCCCCTGCTGATTCACATGGAAACTTTCACTTGTTCCCATTTCAATTTGGACCATTTAACACATAGGTAGGCAGTTCTAGGGACTTACAATTAGCATTCATGCTAGTACAATTCACATCTTCTGATCTCAAGCAACCCAATACTTGCAGCCTTTTAGTAGCAAGGATTACAATTGGGTGCCATCATACTAGATGAAAATGAAAAATTGTATAAGGTCACTTAGATTCTTCTGACAATGATTTTGGCATAATCTTGACAAGAAATGAATTTTGTCATTAAAAATAACTTTTTATCCAATCTCTATGTATCACATATTTCTATTACCTTGTATATAACAATCATTGCTTCCATTTTTATAGAAACTGAAGCTAATACATGCTGAGACTTTCTCAAGAACAAACAGTTACTATGATAAGTTTAGGTTCTGATTCTAATTGCAGAGCACCCACATCCTACTCTACCTAGGAACTGAGAACTGAGAATTTGAGAAATTAGTTCAATATCATTTGATCTATTCAAGGTCTGACTTCCAAGTTGGCTTTTTTTCAGTAGGAGAATAGACACATAATCATGATTATTTCAAAATAAAATTATATCAAAATTATTTTTGTACACTAAGTATTTATTCACCCCAACTTATTTCACAGGCAATATATATGCATACACACACACACACACACACACATATATATATTTTAAACAACTTTACAAAAAGGAAAGAGATTAACATTGTATTAAATATAGCCACGATCATTTAAATATCAGATTACTTGGACAAATGGTTAAACTAATAATGATGGGAAAGGTTAAGTATAATTCAGGGTTTCTAGAACTGAGGAAAAACTTAAAGGCATCACATTCAATGTTCTTTGTTTTTCCAAATAAGGAAAATGAAGTTAGAAGGACAAATGATGAAATCAAAATCAAGATAAGGAAAAAAAAAATCTGTCAAAAGTCACTCTGTGTGTGTGTGTGTGTGTATGCACACTATATATTCCTGTACATCAGCCCATTGTAGACCACAGATATCTTCTGAGACGAATGTTCTTTTCACTCTTTCAGGGAGATTTATGCTTGTTTGTTTTGTTTTGTTTTGTTTTTGGCCACTATGTTATTGTTCTCATTGAATGATAAAAGAAATGGGAGCAAAGCATTCCTTGTTCAATGGAATAGAGCAATTGGTATTTAAGAATTATGATATTAGAATATTGCTTGTTATTCTGTCATTTTTCAGTTATGTTCCTCTCTTTGTGACCCTGTTTGGGGTTTTCATGGCAAAAATGCTGGAATGATTTACCATTTCTTTTTTCAGCTCATTTTACAAATGAGATAAGTGAGGCAAACAGAATTAAGTGATTTTTCCCAGGGTCACATCAATTGTAAGAGTCCAAGGCCAGCTTTGAACTTAGATTAGTGTTCCTGACTTGGAATGATATTCTGTCCACTCCACAACCTAACTGCCCTTGTATAAGTACATTCTATACTTGTATAAAAGCAATATCTAGATCCTGACATAGCAGAGCAGTTATTATGAGTTACTTTAATAGACAAATTAGATGGCTACAAAATTGACATTCATGACTGCTCACAAAGATGGATGAAATCAATTCATCAAATACTATTTCTGATTATTCATTCAGTGATAATATATGAATATAAAGAATCATATAGGATTTAGAGCTACCAAGGGACCTTAAAAATTAGAATTCAACTCTCATTTTGCAGCATAGAGAATTGAGGATTAGAGAGGATCAAAGATTTATGGAAAGCCACTGCAATTAACAGCCTAACTAGTCAGTTATGGAGACCTATCTAGAACTTAGATTCCCAGTTTTTTATGTAAGAATTTTCACCATGACCTTGCCCTGTCTCCCTCACAGGATTTGAATTCTTGGTGTGATTTCACTGTCCTTTCTAAGACTTGAGATAAAGGTATTCTTTGCTTAAATATGTATTTATTTATTTAATTTACTGGGCTGAACTTGTAACTTTGTCTTTATAAATATGTATAGCATCAGTTTATGAATCATCTGTCGACTGTGGATCATGTCTGCTTTTTTCTATTATTTCCTATAAGAATTATAATACCTAAGAGTATTGTGTCATTGTATCATTTTTAAAAGTTCAATATTTTCAGGTAGTTTTTTTTTTTTCTAAAATGTCAGCATTGACTTGTAAGACATCTAACAAAAGACTCTCTGTTTCTTTCTCTGGGGACAAAAATCAAATCTTCCCAACACTATTTAAATAGATATTTCAACCTTCACAGGCTTCTCTGCTAAGGTCTATCAAGATTTTTCATTGTCCTTGGTTGAGAACTTTCACTGCAATAAATCCTTCTGTAATGTATTCTCTTTTTTACATAAAATTGAAGTCTCCATAACAACCTATGGTGAGTATACTCAATAGAACCTCATGTATATTCCTTTTTAGAGGACACCTTATCAGCTCCACAATCCAAAATAATTATAGGTCAAAATGTATTGGGGAGCAGCAAATTTAGAATTATCTTTCTGGGTAGAGGTACTCATATATCTAAATGGACCTGTGATCTCATGGATTCAGGAGTTCCATGCAATAACATACGTCTTCATGCCTGCTTTTCTTTTGTGACTTTCTTCTATATTGTCCTAAAAGTTCAACACAAAAGGTCCACCCAACATCCTGGAAGCCTTCATTGTTTTCACCCAACTTTGTGAGTTAAAACTATAGTAAACTGTTTCACTGCTATCATATTCCTTGAGAGAGCCTACTTAACTTTCCTATTTCCTTGCCAGAGATTAGGAAGAATAAACAGAATAAGCATTGCAACATGTGAGACATTTCTTCCCAGGTGACAGGAAGTAGTGAGTTTGGCAAAGGAAAACAACAACAACAACAACAATAACAACAAATAAAAAAAAAAATAAAAACGTCAGCAGAACAGCATCTTTACAAATAGCTCCATGAAGTTTGCAAGTGAGAAGACACTGAAAGCAAAGGATCCATATAATCTGATAGATGTTAGGATGGCAGAAATCTAGCTGCCCTTTGTCCTGTCTCTGTAGAAAGCTGACTTACCCTAGACTATAATCTTGCCTGGGCAAGCATGGAGTAAGGAAGGAAAAAAGAGTGTCATTACCTCAGAATAAGCCACACAGATTTCTCTACTGTTGAGTCATGCAGTAGATAGATACTGAACCTGAAGTCAGGAAAATCCAAGTTCAAATCTGGTTTCAGGCACTCATTAGCTGTGTGACCCTGGGCAAGGCACTTTATTCTGTTTGCCTCAGTTTCCTTATCTGTAAAATGATTTGGAAAAAGGTGAAATGTTAAACCACTCCAAGGCCTATGTCAATAAAGTGGGTCGGAAGAGTCAGATACAACTAAATAGCAACAATAGTTCTGACATCGATTAAAAAAAAAAAACAATTGAAATGAAAAAGTGTTAGGTGTGATGTGAGATACAGGATTTGAGATAAGACATTTAAAGAAAAGAATAATATTGAAAAATATATAAAGAGATAGATGTAATCAACAAATACTTATTAAGTAAAATTTGAATGCTCTCTCTTTTTTTTTTAACAAATCCTTCCTTCCTATGACCACTAATAATACTTTGTTAATGGCTCCCGACAATAATAATTTATTATTTTAATGGCATTTAATATATTTATTTAGTACCTGGCATATGAATTAAATTGTGATAAACTTGGAACAAATATAGAATATAGGTGACACATAATCTCTGATGTGTGCAACTATTTAAATCAATATAATATCAATAACTCACATTTTAATAACATTTCAAGATTTACATAATTGTTTCTTTGAAAACCACACTGTGAGAAAGGGAGAGTGAATTTTTTTTATATATCTATTTTTTAATTATTTATTTATTTTTTTTATTAAAGCTTTTTATTTGTATAACATATGTATGGGTAGTTCCCCAGCATTGATCTTTACAAAGTTTTCCATTACAAATTTTACCCCCAACCCCCTTCCCTCCACTAGATGGCAGGTAGTCCACTACATGTTAATAATGTTGAAATACTTGACAAGTTATGCAAGAAAAATCCTATCTACAAGAAAAAAAAAAAGAAAATCAGAGAAAGGCAACACAATGCAAGCAAATATCAATAGAGATCATGAAAATGTTACGTTGTGGACCATATTTCATATCCCTTTCTCTGGGTGTATATGGTTTTCTTCAGTGAACAATTGGAACTGGTTTGAGACAATTCTTTGTTGCAGAGAGCCATGTCCATCAGAATTGATCATCATATAGTCTTGTTGTTGCTGTGTATAATGATCTCCCGGTTCTGCTCATTTCACTCAGCATCAGTTCATGCAAGTCTCTCCAGGCCTCTCTGAAATCGTCCTGCTGGTCGTTTCTTAGAGAGCAATAATATTCCATAACATTCATATACCATAATTTATTCAGCCACTCTCCAATTCATGGGCATCCCTTCAGTTTCCAGTTTCTAGCCACTACAAAAAGGGCTGCCACAAACATTCTTGCACAGGTGGGGCCCTTTCCCTCCTCTAAGATCTCTTTGGGATAGGGGCCCAGTAGAAACACCGCTGGGTCAAAGGGTATGCACATTTTGATAACTTTTTCAGCATAGCTCCAAATTGCTCTCCAGAATGGTTGGATCCGTTCACAGTTCCACCAACAATGTATTAGTGTCCCAGTTTTCCCACATCCCCTCCAACATTCATCGTTATCTTTTCCTGTCATTTTAGCCACTCTGACAGGTGTGTAGTAGTACCTCAGAGTTGTCTTAATTTGCATTTCTCTGATCAATAGTGATTTGGAGCAACTTTTCATATGACTAGAGATGGTTTTAATTTCATCATCTGAAAATTGTCTGTTCATATCCCTTGACCACTTATCTATTGAAGAGTGGCTTGAATTCTTATATATATGAGACAATTCTCTATATATTTTAGAAATGAGGCCTTTATCAGAACCATTAAATGTAAAGATGATTTCCCAATTTGATGCTTCCTTCCTAATCTTGTCTGCATTATTTTTATTTGTACAGAAAATTTTTAACTTAATATAATCAAAATTATCCATCTGGTGTTCAATTAGGAGTTCCAGATCTTCTTTGGACATAAATTTATTCCATCTCCACAGGTCTGAGAGGTAAACTATATTACGTTCCTCTAACTTGCTTACAAAGTCCCTCTTTATATCTCGATCATGAACCCATTTAGATCTTATCTTGGTATGTGGTGTTAGGTATGGGTCAAGCCCTAATTTCTTCCACACTAGTTTCCAATTTTCCCAGCAGTTTTTGCCGAATAGTGAGTACTTATCCCAAAAGCTGGGGTCTCTGGGTTTATCACACACTAAATTGTTAAGGTTATTGCCTAGATTGTCCTGATAACCTATCCTGTGCCACTGATCGACTGCTCTATTTCTTAGCCAGTACCAAACAGTTTTGATGACCACTGCTTTATAATATAGTTTTAGATCTGGTACAGCAAGGCCACCTTCATCTGCCTTTTTTTTCATTAATCCCCTTGAAATCCTTGACCTTTTGTTCTTCCAAATGAACTTTGCTACTATTTTTTTCTAGATCTGTAAAATAATTTCTTGGGAGTTTGATTGGTATGGTAATCTACTAAATAAGTAGATTAGTTTGGGTAGTATTTTTTTTATTATGTTTGCTCTGCCTACCCATGAACACTTAATATTTTTCCAATTGATTAGGTCTGATTTTATTTGTTTGGAAAGTGTTTTGTAGTTTAGTTCATATAGTTTCTGACTTTTTCTTGGCAGATAGATTCCCAAATATTTTATGCTATCATCTGTTATTCTGAATGGAATTTCTTTTTGTATCTCTTGCTGCTGAACTTTGTTGGTAATATATAAAAATGCTGATGATTTATGTGGGTTAATTTTGAATCCTGCCACTTTGCTAAAGTTGTGAATTGTTTCTAGTAGTTTTTTAGTTGAGTCTCTTGGGTTCTCTAGGTATAGCATCATGTCATCTGCAAAGAGTGATAATTTGGTTTCTTCATTACCTACTCTGATTTCTTTTATCTCTTTTTCTTCTCTTATTGCTAATGTTAACATTTCTAATATAATATTAAATAGTAATGGTGACAGTGGGCAGCCTTGTTTTACTCTTGATCTTTTTGGGAATAGTTTTAGTTTGTCTCCATTACATATAATGCTTACTATGATTTTAAACAGATGCTACTGATCATTTTAAGGAAAAGCCCATTTATTCCTATAATCTCTAGTGTTTTTAATAGGAAAGGATGTTGGATTTTATCAAATGCTTTTTCTGCATCTATTGAGATAATCATATGTTTTTGTTAGTTTGTTTATTAATATAATTAGTTATGCTGATAGTTTTCCTAATATTGAACCAGCCCTGCATCCCTGGTATAAATCCTACTTGGTCATAGTGTACTATCCTGGCAATGACTTTCTGTAATCTCATTGCTAAAATCTTATTTAATATTTTTGCATCAATATTCATTAGGGAAATTGGTCTATAGTTTTCTTTCTCTGTTTTCACCCTACCTGGTTTAGCTATCAGCACCATATCGGTATCATAGAAGGAATTTGGCAGTATACGTTCTGTTCCTATTTTTTCAAATAGTTTGTATAGTATTGGAATTAATTGTTTTTTGAATGTTTGGTAGAATTCACATGTAAATCTATCTGGCCCTGGAGATTTTTTTTAGGGAGTTGGTTAATAGCTTGTTCTATTTCTTTTTCTAATATGGTGCTATTTAAATAATTTATATCCTCCTCTGTTAACCTGGGCAATCTATATTTTTGTAGATATTCCTCCATTTCATTTACATTATCAAACTTACTGGCATAAAGTTGGGCAAAGTAACTCCTAATTATTGCTCTAATTTCCTCTTCATTGGAGGAAAGTTCTCCCTTAACATTCTTGAGACTAACAATTTGATTTTCCTCTTTCCTTTTTCTGATCAAATTAACTAAAGGCTTATCTATTTTGTTGTTTTTTTCATAGAACCAACTCTTAGTTTTATTTATTAATTCAATAGTTTTCTTATTTTCAATTTTATTAATTTCCCCTTTTTAGAATTTCCAATTTAGTATTTAATTGAGGGTTTTTAATTTGTTCTTTTTCTAGTTTTTTCAATACTAAGCCCAATTTGTTGATCTTTTCTTTCTCTATTTTATGCAAGTAAGCATCTAGAGATATAAAATTGCCCCTTATAACCACTTTGGCCGTATCCAACTAATTTTGGTATGTTTTCTCATTATTGTCATTCTCCTGGATGAAATTATTGATTGTGTCTATGATTTGGTCTTTCACCCAATTATTCTTCAGGATTAGATTATTTAATTTCCAATTAACTTTTGGTTTATTTTCTCCTGACCTTATACTGCATGTGATTTTTATTGCATCATGATCTGAAAAAGATGCATTTACTATTTCTGCCTTTCTGCATTTGATTTTGAGTTTTTTATATCCTAACACATGGTCAATTTTTGTATACGTTCCATGGACTGCTGAGAAAAAAGTAAACTCCCTACTGTCTCCATTCAACTTTCTCCATAGATCTATCATACCCAACTTTTTCTAACAATTGGTTTACCTCCCCAGTTTCTTTCTTATGTATTTTGTGGTTTGATTTATCTAATTCTGAGAGAGCAAGGTTGAGATCCCCCACTAGTATCGTTTGGCTGTCTATTTCTTCTTGCATCTCTCTTAATTTCTCCCCTAGGAATTTGGATGCTATTGCACTTGGTGCATATATATTTAGTATTGATATTGCTACATTATCTATGGTACCCTTTAATAAAATATAGTTTCCTTCCTTATCTCTTTTGATTAGATCTATCTTGGCTTTTACTTGATCTGAGATAAGGATTGCTACCCCTGCTTTTTTGTGTTCACCTGAAGCATAATATTTTCTGCTCCAGCCTTTTACCTTCATCCTATATGTGTCACTATGTTTTAGATGTGTTTCTTGTAGACAACATATTGTGGGATTCTGGTTTTTAATCCAGTCTGCTATCTGCTTCCGCTTTATGGGAGAGTTCATCCCATTCACATTCACAGTTAGAATAACTAATTCTTTATTTCCTGCCATCTTATTTACCCAAGTGTTATGTTTTCCCCTTTCCTTTCCCCTTTCTCCCTTCCCCCCTCCTCAGTACTTTGCTTTTGATGACCCCGTCCACCCCAACAATACTCCACCCTTTAGATCCCCTCCCCCTGTTTTTACTCCTTTCCCCTGATTCTTCTATTTCCCCTTCTATTAGTTTATCCCTTTCTTTTCCTCCTTTCCCTCCCACTTCCCTCTAGCAACAGACAAGTTTCTCTGTGAATTCAAGTGTCTGATATCACTTTTAGAGCCCAACCTGATGAGAGTAAGATTTACACAATGCTCATCTCCCTCCCCTCTTTCTCTCAATTATATTAGGTTTTCTTTACCTCTTCAAGAGATTTTACCTTGTTTTTATCTCCTTTTTTTTTAGATCCTATTTTACCACTTTTTCCCTCTTTTTCCCAGTATGACAACCTTTCCCCCTCTAGTTTTCTTTTTCATATTATCAAAGTAATATCTAATTGATTATACCCCCAAACTTTAAGTATCCCCATAGTAGAAATAAAATTCTCAAGAGTCCTTTCCTTTTTACCTTTTTATGCTTCTCTTGAGTTCTGTGTTTGGAGGTCGAATTTTTTGTTCAGATGTGGTCTTTTCATTAGAAATAGATGAAATTCACCTATATCATTGAATGATCATCTTCTTCCCTGGAGGATAATGCTCATTCTAGCTGGATAGGTTATTCTTGGCTGTAATCCAAGTTCCTTTGCCCTTTGGAATATCTGGCTCCAGGCCCTTCGATCCTTCAGTGTGGAGGCTGACAGATTGTGTGTGATTCCAATTATTGATCCTAGGTATTTGAATTGTTTCTTTCTAGCTGCTAGCAGAATCTTTTCCTGGGTGTGATAGTCCTGAAATTTAGCCACGATATTCCTTGGGGTTTTAATTTGGGGTTGTCTTTCAGGAGGTGATCGGTGAATTGTTTCAATGGTGATTTTGCCTTCTGATTGTACAATCTCAGGGCAGTTTTCTTTCAGGATTTCCTGGAAGATAGTGTTTAGATTCTTTTTTTCATCATGGCTTTCAGGAAGTCCAATAATCCTTAAATTGTCTCTCCTAGATCTATTTTCCAAATCAGATGTTTTTCCTAGGAGATATTTCATATTTTCTTCTAATTTTTCATTTTTTTTTGTTTTTGTTTGACTGATTCTTGAAGTCTTATTAAGTCATTCGCTTGCATTTGTTCAATTCTTATTTTTAAAGTGTTGTTTTCTTCAGTTACCTTTTTAAGCTCCTTTTGTAACTGGGCAATTGAATTTTTTTGTTCATTGCACTCTTTTTCCACTTCACTAATTTTATTTTTCAATAAATTGGTGTCTTTTTCATGTCTCTTTTGCAGGGCATCATATCCTTCTTGCACTGATTTCAGTTTATTTTCCCATTTATCCTCCAGCTCTCTTTTGAGGTTCTTTATGTAACCTTCCAGAAAGGCCTTTTGAAAAAGTGACCAGTGGGGCAGCTAGGTGGCGCAGTAGATAGAACACCAGCCCTGAAGTCAGAAAGACCTGAGTTCAAATCTGGTCTCAGACACTTAACATTCCTTAGCTGTGTGACCCTGGGCAAGTCACTTAACCCCAATTGCCTAAGCAAAAAAGCAAAAAAAAAAAAAAAAGTGACCAGTGATGGTCCTTAATAACTTCTTCTGGAATTTTGTGTAAAGGAACCTCAGGATCTGGGATCATCCCTTCTTTTTCTCAATAAAAGCTGTCTATGGTGAGAGCTCTCTTTTGCTTCTTCATTTTTTTTTTAGATAGAATAGATATATCTTTAAGGTAGGGAAAAAAAAACGGCGGCTGAAATGGAGGCAGAAGATCTTTGCCCTGGGGCACTTTGGTGAATTAACTTAAGGTGCTGGGCCGGTGGGGCCTAGGACTAAATCCAAATTACTCCTTAAACAAGGCAAGTCTGCAAGAACACCTGCCCCCAATCAGGGCAGAGTGTCCCGAGTGCCTCAGATTAACTCCAGGTGTTTGGAATTTGGAGTTTGGAATTTCTACCACAATGAACTGAGTCCCACCCTCACTTCCGGCCTACACCGGAGTCCTCTTTTTATCCCTCTGTCCGAGTTAGACAAACCTGATGTGAAGTTCTTCAGAGATATCAACAAGCAGTGTCCAAATATTTCTGGATTCATTAACTTGAAGATCAGTTCAAAGGCTTATTTTAGTGTTGATTTGAGAGAAGATCGGAGGAGGATGCAGAGAGTCATCTTGGCTCCACCCCCCTATATATCTATTTTTAAGATTAGAAAACCAAGGTTAAGAGAAGGGATCTGACATGGCCAGTATCATACATATAGTAAAATTAGAGTAACCAGCTAAACCTGAATCTCGAGACTAGATGTGCGGTATTAATTTCACTATTAAATTGGAGATTTTAGGGGCAGCTAAGTGGTGCAGTGGATAGAGCACCAGCCCTGAAGTCAGGAGGACCTGAGTTCAAATCTGATCTCAGATACTTAACATTCCCTAGCTGTGTGACCCTGGGCAAGTCACTTAACCTCAATTGCCTCAGAAAAAATAATTGGAGATTTTATTTAAATAGCATTGAAATATACAACTTCAGTTACTTAAGTAAAAGTCTATACTACAAAGGGCAGCATCACTAATGATATTCCTGAAACCCACTACTGAAAACAATAAGAGAGCTAAGAAAGCAGAGTAAAGCCAAGTAGCTACTGAAGTTCTCCTAGTTTCCCTCAATAAACCACATAAAACCAAATCTCTGAACAGAGTCTGGAAAAACAGAGTCTATAATAGAATGAAACAATTTTCCATCTCAGAATAGGTTGGAAGGTAAGTCTCACTGGGTTGAAAGGTAGACACAGTCCAGCTCACATGCTTTGGTGGGGAGGAAGGAAGAAGCCAGTGGGAGGCCACAGCAGATCAGCAACAGAGACCCTCTATTCTGACTCAGCAAAACATTAATAGAGCAGATCAGTGGGGCAGACCATAGTCCCAGAGCAGAAGGCAAACTTCTAGCCTTGGAAACCTGGCAACAGCAGACAAGACTAGGTTGGGTTTCCCCCAGTACTGTGGGAAACAAACCAAACACAAGGTCCCCTGTGCTCAAAGTCAAGGCTTAAAACTTCAAATGAAGCTTCTAATACCACCCCCTGTGCCCCAGGAGCAGAGCTCCACTTTAAAAGTCACACAATAGGAAAAAGAAAAAGAGAGAAAGAAAATGAAGGAGAAACAAAAAAAGAACCTTGACCATAGAAAGTTACTATGGTGACAGCAATGATCAAAACATCAATTCAGAAGAAGGCAAAATGTTCACATGCAAAACTTCAAAGGGGGATATAAATTGATCTCAAGTCCAAAGGATTTTAAAAGTCAAATGAGAGATGTAGAGAGGTAAAGAAATGAGATATAACTAATCATCTTGGAAAAGGAAAATAATTTCTTAAAAAATACAATTTATCAAATGTAAAAATCAAATGCACTGAAGAAAACTACACTTTTAAAAGTGTAATTAATTAATCAAATAGATACGGAGATACAAAAACTAACTGAAGAAAATCATACATTAAAAACTAGAACTGGGCAAATGGAAGCTAATGACTCTATGAAACACCAAGAATCGGTCAAACAAACTAAAAAGAATGAAAAAGAAAGAGAAAATGTTAAATTCTTCATTGGAATTTTACAGCTGACATAGAAAATAGATGCAAGAGAAACTTTTAAAAATCACTGAACTATCTGAAGGACACAACCAAAAAGAAGAAGGAAGAAGAAGAAGTAGAAGAAGAAAAAGAAGAACCTGGACAGCATTTTCAAGAGATAAACAAGGAAAACTTCCCTGATATAGAAGAGTCAAAGGACAAAATAGTCTATGAAAGCATCAATCCATCACCCAAGGAAACTTTTAATAATCACTATTGCAAAACTCCAGAACTACAATCTCAAGGAAAAAAATAGGCTGCCAAAAGAAAAAAAAATTCGAGCATCAAAGAACCAGAGTAAGGATGGACTAGGATTTGGCAACTTGTACAATAAAGAATCAGAGGGCCTGCAATACCATATTTCAGAAGGCAAAGGATCTTGGATTATAACCAAGAATCAATTATATAACCAAGAATCTTTCAGGTGAGGAGGTGGACCTTCAATAAAGTAAGGAACTTTCAATAATTTCTATTAAAAAGATCAGAACAAAATAGAAAATTTGATTTACAAACACAGGACTTTAGAGAAGCATAGAAAGTTAACCAGTAAAAAATATTTATTATTTAAAGATTAAATTTTTACATAACTATATGGGGAGAGGATACTTGTAACCCTTAAGGACTGTATGTTTTATTAGGGCAGTTAGAAGGGAGTGGGGGTATAAGTTGAATTTGATGTGAACATATTAAAGAAAAAAGACCTAAATGTGTGGAAAATGGATTGTACTGGGAGAAGATAGGAAAGGAAATGGAGTAAATTAGATCACACAAAGAGGCGCAAAAGACCTACCAGAATAGAAGGAAAGAAGGGAAAGAGATAAGCATTATCTGAACTAATCATGTCAGTTTTGACTCAAAGAGGGAATAATATACACACTCGGTTGGATATAGAAATTTATCCTACCCCACAAGAAAGTAGGAGGAGAAAGAGGAAAGAAAAGGGAGGAGATGAATAGGAAGGAGAGCAGAAACAACAGAACTGGTGATAGAAGGAAGGAAAAGTTGAGGGAGGGATTAGTCAGAAACAAAGTGCTAATGAAAAGAGAGGGGAGAAAGTATATACATGATGTATATATAGGAAGGAAGGAAATACACATCTGATAATTATAATTGTGAATGTGAATGGAATGGAGCATTCCATAAAACAGAAGTGGATAGCAGATTGTATTAAAAACCAGAATCCTACAATATCTTGTTTACAAGAAACACATTTGAAACAGAGATATTCACCCATAATAAGGGTAAAAAAAACTCGAGAAGAATATATTATACTTCAGTTGAAGCAAAGAGGGAAAAAAAGAGCAGAGGTAGCAATTCTGATTTCAGATAAAGCAAAAGTAAAAACATCTAATTGAAAGAGTTAAGGAAAGAAGCTGCATCTTATTAAAAGGCACCATAGACAATGATGTGATATCAATATTAAACATATATACCCCAATTGATACAATATCCAAATTTTTAGACAAAAAGTAGCCAGTTATAGGAAGAAACAACAAAACTATATTATTGGGAGACCTCAAATTTCCCCCCCCTCAGAATTAGATAAAACTAACCACAAAATAAACAATAAGAAAATTGGGGAGGTTAACAGAACCTTAGAAAACTTAGATATGATTTCTGGAGATAACTGAATAAGGATAGAAGGTAATATATACTTTTTTCTCAGCAGTACATTGGAATCTACACAAAAATGGACCATGTATTAGGGCATAAAAACCTTACAGTCAAATATAGAAGGGAAAAATAGTAAATGCTTTTTTTTCAGATCACAATACAATAAAATTACATTCAATAAAGGGCCAAGGAAAGATAGATTGGAAACCAATTAGAAATTAAATAATTCAATCCTAAATAATTAGTGGATTAAACAACAAATCATAGAAACAATAATTCCTGGGAGCCAAGATGACAGAGTGTAGCCAAGAAGCTACTCAAACTGTTACAGTTTCCCTTGAAAACCATATGAAACCAAGCTTCGGAATAGGGTCTGATGGAATGAAACCACTCTTCAGCTCAATAGATTGGGAAAAAATTCAAGAAAGGTCAAGTCTCAATAGGTCATAATTGTGTTCAGCCCAGCTCAGATGGAGTTTGGGAAAGTCGGTGAGAGGGCCTTAAATATCTGATCTGCTGATCAGCAACTGAGACCATTGGTCCTGGTTCACTAGAGGAGAAGACCAGTGGAACAGTCTCTAGTCCCATTTCAGAAGGCAAATTCTGGGAGGCCAGGCAGTTTCCTGGAAAAAGCAGATACAGTTACTCCCTACAGACAAAAAGGGTCAATATGTTCAAAGGCAAGGCTCAGAACTATACAGAAAGCTTGGGATAGTACCCCGTTTACTCTAAGAGCAGAGTTTGACCATAAAAGTAAAAAAAGAGGAAATACCAAAAGAAAAAGAAAGAAAATGAGTAAGAAATAGAAAAGAATCTTGATCATAGAAAGGTTCTATGGTGATAAGAAAGACCAAAATACCAACTCAGATAAGACAAAATATCCACAGAGGAAATCTCAAAGAGTGTTTTGAACTGATATCAAGCCCAAAGAGGCTTCTTGGAAATGCTTATAAAAGACAACAGAAGGCAAATCTGAGACATAGAAGAAAAAAATGAGAAAGGAAATGAGAGATATGCAAGAGAGAGTCCATATCTTGGAAAAGGAAGGCAAATAAAAGCTAATGACTAATATTATACAAATGTCAATTCTTCTTAAATTTGTCTAGTTACTCAGTGCTATAGTAATAAAACTGGTAAAATATTTCATAGAGTTAGAAAAAAATAATAACAAAATCCATCTTGAAGAAGGAAAAAGTAATAAATATCAAAGCAATTAATGGAAAAAAATGAAAATGAGAGTTATCTTGCAAAAGCAGACCTAAAGCTCTATTTTAAAGCAGCAGTCATCAAAATCATCAAAAGTATCTGGTACTAGATAAGAAACACAGTAGTGAATCATTGGAATAGATTGGATACTCAAGACACAATAATCAATGACCATAGTAATCTACTGTTTGATAAATCCCCAAACCCCAGCTTCTGGGATATGAACTCACTATTTGACAAAACTTTCTGAGAATACTGGAAAATAGTATATCAGAAATTCTGCATAGATCAAAATCTCATTCCCCATACTAAAATAAGGTTGAAATAGGTATATGATTTAAGCAGAAAAGGGTGATACTATAAGGAAATTAAGAGAGCAAGGGATAATTTCCACATGAGATCTTTAGGCAAGGGAAGAATGTATGACCAAAGAATATCTAGAGAACATTATGAAATGCAAAATGGACAATTTGTATTGCATTAAATTAGAAAGGTTTTCTACAGATAAAATCAATGCAACCAAGATTAGAAAGAAAACAGAAAAGTGGGAAACAATTTTTACAACAGTGTTTCTGATAAAGGCCTCATGTCTAAAACATAGAGAACTGACTCAAATTTATAAGAATACAAGTCATTTTTCAATTGATTAAGGATTGAAGAATAGGAATAGACAATTTTCAGATGAAGAAGTTAAAATCATCTATAGTTATATGAAAAAATGCTCTAAATCATTATTGACTAGAGAAATGCAAATTAAAATATTGCTGAGCTAGCATCTCATACCTATCAGATTGTTAAGATGACAGAAAAAGATAATCCAAACATACTAGTCATATCTTATACAAGTATAATGAATATTATATGATGCATCTTTTTTTTCTTTTTTTAAATAATAGCTTTTCATTTTCAAAATACATTCAAAGATATTTTTCAGCATTCACCTGAGGCATATTTGAACAAAGTCATCAACTTCACTCTCACAATCACCTAAGTTCAGTGGCAAGACAAAAGTCAAAATAATTGGTAATGGCTGGGAGATGACTTTAGCATGTTTGATGCCTGGCCAAACTCTAAGAACTCTACAAACTCAGCTTCTGGCCCCTTCATAGCCATTGAAAAAATTTTTATCCATCAATTCTGCTGTGTATAGACACTTTGTTCACTCACTGACACATTTGGGGCTCATTTGGCTACTCTTAACCTGGTTTAGCTTCACTGTTTACATAGTTAAATGATGTGTGGTTGCTGTGCCTGCCACAACTTCTTGGAGCCACAGGTGAGAGTTGAGAGCCAGGTGGACTCCAAAGGCAAATGCAGCCATGAATAGGGTTCAGCCAGCCCTTACACCAGAAGTGCCATTTCTTCTAACTACACCATATCAAGAGTGGCAAGTATGGTACATGGAAAGAAAATTGTCTTTGGAGCCAGAGGATGTCATGTCAAATTTTACCTCTGATAGTAAATATTCACCCAATATTCTGAAAACTTTTTTTTATTGTTATCATAATGACTTAGGAGAAGGGGGATAACTTACAAACAAATTACAAAAAATTAAGAATTTATATCAAAGATAATGATAATGCTGAAGAAACAGCAAAACTTGAGGAATAAAATTGAAGTAGTCTTCAGAGAAAAATTTGTATCTCTCAAAACAAATTAACAGTGCAAAAAGAAAGAATCAATAAAATAAAAAACATATAAAGAAATCTGAAAATTAAAGGAGATATAAGGGAAATTGATAATAAAAGATGATATAAACTAATGAAACTAAGAGAAAATATCTTTTAAAATGTTTTTTAAAATAAATTCTTATCTAACCTGATGAAGAAAAGAGAAAGGGAAATTAAATTACTGAAACAAAAAATGAACAAGAGGAAATTACATTTAGAAAGTAAATTATCAGAAACTACAAATATGAAATTTTTTACCTCTATAATTCAGAATTCAAAGGAAACCAAATAATGCATATATATGTAAATATGCATATATAAACATATACATATCCACATATAATACATCTCTATATATATCATATAACTTTTATGTATAGAAATTAACATGTACATCTTTTATGTCTTATTAAGTTATAAATTCTTTGATGTAAGTAGTGTCAATCATATTTTTAAATCCACAAGGAGCTTAATTCAATTCCTTGCACCCATTAGGTACTTGTTAAATTAAAAAAAAAAGAAAGGAAAGAAGGAAGAAAGGAAGGAAGGAAGGAAGAGAGGGAGGGAGGGAAGAAGGGAGAGAGATAGGAAAGAAGGAAAGAAAGGGAAAAGGAAGGAAAGAATGAAGGAAGGGAAGAATGAAGGAAGGAATGGAGGAACAATGAAAGATTTAAGGAAGAAAAAGAAATAACTGATTTTCTTCATATCCAGGAAGCTACTGCTTACAAACAGAGCAGTTGTTTCAGAATCCACTAATGCACGTATTTAACAAAATCGTTTATTAGTTAAAGCAAGGACAACAAATTAGAAGACATTGTTTGCAATTAATGCTGCCCTAACCCAATCTGTTAAGACAAGTTTGAAAATTAAGAGATGGAGAAATAAAATTAGCATTGATTTTATTACTGTTAACTAGGAAAGTTTAAATAAATTTTAGATACCAGAATCAGAAGGCTCAAAGCATCATGAAAATACTCTAATCAGTAAACCAAGTCCTAAGTTGAGGAGAGAAACATAATAGCCAATAGTTATATCCATTTCAAGTAAAAAATTGACACTGCAGAGGAGGAAGATGGAAGATTTTAAGTAACAACTCTTTATAAAACAGTGGAAAAAAACAGTTGAGAGAAAAAACAGCTCTGCAAAACTCATGGTCAAATTATCCTCAGAGTTTTTGTAGAAGAAACCAGAAGGATACCAAGAGACAGATATGAAATAGAATAGATTTGGTGGAATTTTTATATCCATTTTTCTTTTCTCATTGTTATTTCATCTCTGCATTTCAATAAATCTTTATTAAGTGCCAAAATATTAGGTATATAAAAAGAGACAAAATACAGTTTTCAAGGAGCTCAATATGTAATGAATAACAATACTAATGAGAATAATATTTGCATCTCCACATTTAGTCCCTATTATTATTTTCCCCTATATATTAATAATAACTAGCATTTACATAGTAATTTAAGATTTGAAGCATGCTTTAATATATTACTTTACTTTATCCTCACAATATCCCCCAAAGACAGGTGTTATTGTTATTCCTATGTTCAATGAGGAAATTGAGACAGATACAGTTAAAGTGATTTGCCCAGGGTCATATAATAAATAACCATCTAAGACAAGATCTGAGTTCCGATTTTCTGGAATCTAGGTCCAGAATTCTAACTGCTGCACCACCAACTGACTAGTATATAAAGAAGTGACAATGGTATTCAAAATGAAGTTAGAAAGATTATACAGACTGATCAAATATATGCAGATAAATCTATGGTATAATATGTACTTTTTAAAGGCACTAGAGAACTTTTTGTTTGATTTTGTTTGATTTCTCCTATGAGCTTAAGATGTTTCCACCTCCCTTCACTCTGTAAAAGAAACCTATTTTTAAATGACTGGTATATGCAAAAGGCTATATTAGGTGCCAGAGAAACAAAGAAAAATAAAAGAAGCATTCTCCTCAATGAGTTTTCATTCTATTGCAATGAATTCCAAGGTCAAAGATTGGTTGGCAGGACTTACTAAGAGTCAGACCAGACTTGGACAAATATGATATGACAAGTTTTCTCCTATACCATTTTCTGTTTCTTACACTAGTGCTTACAAACTTATTATTTCTAATTATTACTTATTACTTCTGAAATAGTTCATTTATACCTTAGTAATAATGCATTTAACAGAAGTCAGGAAGACCTGAGTTCAAATCTGGCCTCAGACATGTAACACTTCCTAGCTGTGTGACCCTGGGCAAGTCACTTAACCCCAATTGCCTCAGCAAAAGAAAAAAATGCATTTAACATCATATGATCACTTTCCCAGATATATCAAATATCCAGGCTCCTATTAATTGCAGTATAAAATTATTTTCTTTATAAGAAGAATTTAAGGCACAAGATAGGGGATGAAGTTATTATCTTAGTGTCCCAGAAAAGGATTGTTTGAAAATAAAATACAACAGTATAGGAAGGAAAGAAAAAAGGAAGGAAGGAAGGAAGGAAGGAAGGAAGGAAGGAAGGAAGGAAGGAAGGAAGGAAGGAAGGAAGGAAGGAAGGAAGGAAGGAAGGAAGGAAGGAAAAGAATAAAATGGATGCTGAAAGACTATTAATTAAGCTCTGAAGTCATAATGAGCTACACTTAATCTCTCCCAATATTGAAAAATTTTATAGTAATTTCATCAAATTTAAAACATCTCTTAATATTTGGGACTTGTTTCACTTTATTCAAACAGTGGAAATTGCCTCATATCCAAAGATAAAGTTTATTTCACCATAAAGATTATGTGTCTCACTAATTCATGAGCAAATTATGCTTGTCTACTAAAAACTAAGACAAAAGAGAAGTGGTTTTCTTGGATCAGATTCATATGTAACCATCTTATCTATATGAACTAGCTTGAACTGATTTTCTGTGAGAAGCTGAACAATTTGTTCTTACAAAATGAATAGTTAACTCTACTTATAAGGCAAATCCTGTCACTTCAGTAGCTTGTAGGTCAGGAAAAACATTACATCTCTTTGTAAGTCTGTCAAGGTTCTATTTTGGATGATGCATTATCCTGATCAACTACACAAGGTGCTGGACTGAAATGCTTAGAAACACAAGTGATATTTCAAGAACAATACCCTTAGCTTAGAGTAATAAACATAAGAATGAACACTTAAGAATATGCTGTACTTTGAGGAAAAGAGTGAGCATGATTCAATTTTAGATACTAATAGACACATATGTACTCACATATACATACAAAGGGATATATGGATCAACAAGCACAGATCTTAGAGTCATAAAAGACAGTAGAGATCATCTGCCATTTATTCCATATAACCACATATAAATGATGATGATAATAACATACCTATACAACTAACTTTTAAGATTTTCAAAACTTTTTTTTTTCATATGAGCCTATAGGCCAATCATGGAAGACACAAACCTCAAGTTATTGTTCTCATCCCCATTGTGCATTTGAAGAAATTTTGGCACAGAGAGGTCAAGTGACTTACTAATATTAACACTACAAGATTAAAATTCAGGTCTTCTGATTCTACTATGCCAGTTTATACAGTGTAAAACACAATGTTTGTTGACCTGACTAGTCTTTGGTACTGTCGTAGTGAGGACTCTTGGAAGATCATGGAGAAGTTTAGTTGCCTGGGGAATTTCTATGCACTTATATGCATGCATATGCTTCTGAGGCAACTTACTATAGTGGATAAAAAGCTAGATTCAAATCCTGCCTCTCTCACCTGGGTGATCATGGGCAAGTCATTTAAACTTTTAACACTCTGGGAAATTCTCTAAGACTATAAGTTCTAGAAAAGGTACTTTACTTATATTATTAGATAGAGGAACTTTCCTCACCTGGCAATATCCAATACCAAGGCTATTAGAACTTCAGTTGTTACTCCTATAAATAAATATATATATACACATGCATATATATTATGTTTAAACATAAATGCATCTTTGGATGGGCAACTAGTTGCCTCAATGGAGAGGGTGCCAAGCTTGATTCAGAAAAATTCATCTTCCTGAGGTCAAATCTGGTCTCAGATACTTACTATATATGTGACCCTGGGCACTTAACCCTGTTTGTCTCATTCATCTCTAAAATGCTGAAGAAGGAAATGGTAAACTACTGCAATACCTCTGTCAAGAAAACACCAAAATTAATCATGGAGAGTCAGCTATGGCTGAAACAACCAAACCACAACATACTTACATATCTATATATCCATCTGTAATTCTGTCAATTTCTCTCTTTCCCTCCCTCTCTCCCTTTTTCCCTTCCCCCCCTCTCAAAAATTCTGCTAATGATGCCTCTATTCTCTAAATGTACACATCCTGAAAATACAGAATCTCTTCCACAGATCAAAGACACATAGTTCATTTGGGATGGGAATATCTCTATATTTGTGAATCCCATATTTTCTTTATGCTACTATAATTCTTTATAATATTACCATGCTTCTATTATGCTACTTTATTTATAAAGCACAGCACCTCCTTTGATGGCATTACCCTATGTTGGACAGTCCTGTGCCATTGTCTCCCATGTCTCACAATTGATTTCAAAGTTCTTCAGAGACCTTGAGAACGTCCTTGTATCACTTCTGATCCCCATGTGAACACTTATTTTTTGTGAATTATCAATAAAATAGGTTTTTAGGTGTTTGACATTCAAACAACATTGCTAGTCCACTGGAGTTATACTCTCTGCAATAGATTTTGAGTGCTTAGCATATTCAGCTTGTGAAAGGATCTGTTTTGTTTTGTTTTTAATTTTGCCAGGTGATCTTCTGAAACTTCCTATGACAATTTAAATGAAAATAATTCAGTTTCCTGGCATGGTGCTGGTAAATGATCCAGCTTTCATAGGCATACTATTACTAAGAGAGCAAAAGAGCTCTGCAGTTCTTCAGTTTTGTAGACAGCCTGATACCTCTCCTTACCCACACTTTCTTTTGGAGCCTCCCAAATGCTGAGTGAACTCTGGCAATGCTTGTGTGACCTTCATCACCTATGTGGACAACTCTGCAAAGTATATAGTCAAGGTAATTGATCTTATCCACAGCATTCAAAACTTCTTCATTTGCTGTAATCAATGGATAGTGTAATGTTGGCTGATAGAAAACCTTTGTTTTCTTAGTGTTGATTTTCAAGCCAAATTTAGGAGAAATGCTAGAGAATCGATAGATACTCTTGCATCTTAGCTTCAGAGTTTGCACTGACTTCACAATAATCTGCAAACAAAAACTTGTGCACCACCTTTCTACTTTAGTTTTGTCTTATAATCTTCTCCTGTTAAATAGTTTACCATTAGTTCAGTAGCTACTCTGGATGCCATTTTCATCCTCCTTGAGTTATTTGACAACATTAAAGAAAACATCATACTAAAAATCATGGAAGCAAGCCCACAATCCTGTTTCACGGAATTAGTGACTAGTAAAATGTGATAGCAACATACCTTTATCCAGAATCTCTACAAGTATACCATCAAACACTGGTGTACAATACAGAAGCTGACTTAAATCTTTGGGTTGCATGGCAAGAATTTATTCTCCCAGTATATCAAGAATGCCTCCTTTGTCCCACTCTAAGAAGAAAAAGGAAACAGGTTGTTCTGTGACAATCAAAGTGGGGTCTCTCTTATGGGCATTTCTGGCAAGATTTTTGCCAAAGTCTTCTTTAATTGGCTGATCAAGTAAAAGTGGTCATCATCTACCTACAAGCTAGTGTGACTTCAAAAAAGGCCAAAGAATAGTGTTTGCTGACAGATGACACCAGTGGCAATGTCAAAAGCAGAACAGAGGTCTATACACAATGTTTGTTGACATGACTAGTCTTTGGTACTGTCATTGTGAGGGCACTTGGAAGATCATGGAGAAGTTTGGTTGCCTGGGAAATGTTTGTAACAGCTTTTTTATAATGGCAAGGAATTTGAAAATGAGGGGATGCCAATCAATTGGGGAATGGATGATTAAGTTATGGTATATGAATATAGTGGAATATCATTGTTCTATAAGAAATGATGAACAGTCTGGTTTCAGAAAAGCTTGTAAAGGCTTACATGAACTGACACTGAGTGAAGTGACCAGAACCAGGAGAACATTGTATATAGCAACATAAAGATTGTATGATGGGGCGGAGAGGGGGGACGGAGCCAAGATGGCGAACTGCAGACAGCGTTCTCTGTGAGCTCCTGAGACCCAGACAAATTGAGCCTCCAAACTGGTTCTGAAGTGAGGGCTCCACCAAACACTTGGAGTACAATGCACTTCTCTCAAAAATCTACTTTGAAAGAACTCCGGAGGTCAGTTTTAGATGGGCAGAGGATCAAGCAGCTCCCAGTGCTCAGACGCCAGCGCTTAGACGCCAGTGCACAGCCAGGGTGCAAGTATGGGGCTGGGAAGGACCAGAAGATTTTAGGCTGCCAGGAAGGCCCTGGGAGACGCTTGGGCCACTTTGCTCTGCTTGCGGGCAGGTGCTTTGGCACATCTGCCTTTGGTAAAGGGTGAATTGAGAGCAGCTGAAAGCGTGGTCCTAGTGCAGATCTACCCCGACCAGCCTGAGACTGGAAGTCAACTCGGCAAACTGCCCCAGGGCAAATTGAAACTGCTTCAGATTTCCCTGCTGGTGACTGATACCTCAGCTCAAAACCATGAGCATGAAGCAGAAGAGAGCTCTCACCATAGACAGCTTTTACACAGAGAAAATAGAGAAGTCTCCAGATCCTGAGATTCTGAAAACAATCCCAGATGAAGCCACAAAGGCAGGCTTAAGCTGGTCTCCCTTTCAGAAGGCTTACCTGGAAGACTGCATAAAAAATTTCAAAAGAGAGTTAGAAGAAGAATGGGGAAATAAATTGAGAGCAGTTCAAGAAGGAAATATCGCCCTGCAACAGAGATGTGAAAAACTGGAAAATAAGACTGGTCAATTGGAAAAAGTCAACAACTCACTGGAAAATAAAAATAGTGAATTGGAAAAAGACAACAATTCACTGAAAAACAAAATTGGTGAATTGGAAAAAGACAACAATTCACTGAAAAACAAAATTGGTGAATTGGAAAAAGACAACAATTCACTGAAAAATAAAACTGGCAAAATGGAAAAAGAATGTATTGAATCAAGAAATTCAATTGGCCAATTACAAAAGGAACTAAAAAAGAGAACTGAAGGAAATAATAACTTAAAAAATAAAATTGAACAAATAGAAATGAATGGCTCAATAAAACTTCAAGAATCAGTCAAACAAAACCAAAAAACCCCCCAAAAAATAGAAGAAAATATGAAATATCTCCTAGGAAAAACAACTGACTTGGAAAACAGATCCCAGGAGAGACAATCTAAGGATTTTTGGACTCCCTGAAAGCCACGATGAAAAAAAGAATCTTGATGCTATCTTCCAGGAAATCATGAAAGAGAATTGCCCTGATGTTTTAGAATCAGAAGGCAAAGTTGGCATTGAAAGAATTCACCAATCACCTCCTGAAAGAGACCCCAAAATTAAAACCCAAGGAATATCGTGGCCAAATTTCAGGACTATCACACCAAGGAAAAGATATTGCAAGAAGCTAGAAAAAAACAGTTCAAATACCGAGGAACTGTTATTAGAATTACACAGGATCTGTCAGCTTCCACATTGAAGGATCAAAGGGCCTGGAATCAGATATTCTGAAAGGCAAAAGAACTTGGATTACAGACAAGAATAAGCTATACAACTATAATGAGCATTATCTTCCAGGGAAGAAGATGGTCATTCAATGATACAGGAGAATTTCACCTATTTCTAATGAAAAGACAAGATCTGAACAAAAAGTTTGACCTCCAAATACAGAACTCAAGAAAAGCATAAAAAGGTAAAAAGGAAAGAACTCTTGAGAACTACATTTCTACTATGGGTATCTTTAAAGAATGGGGGTATAATTCGATTTTTCTTTGATAATGATGGAAAAGAAATTAGAGGTGGAAGGGATACCATACTGAAAAAGAGGGGGGAAGGAGGCAAAATAAAGTAAAAATAAGGGAGGTAAAATAAGGCAAAATCTCGTAAATAGACATAGAAGATCTAATATAATTGAGGGAAAGAAGGGAGGGCGATGAGTATTGTGTAAACCTTACTCTCATTAGATTGGGCTCTAAGAGAGTATATCAGACACATTTGGCTTCAAAGAAAGGCCTGACCCTCCTTGTGGGAAGGTGGGAGGGAAAGGAGGAAAGGAAAGGGATAGACTAATAGAAGGATTAGGGGAAAGGTTTAAAGGGGAGGGAGTGGTTCTAAAGGGGGGAGGACTGTTGGAGGGAGTTGGTCATCAAAAATAAAGTACTGGGAAGGGGGGGGTAAGGGAGTAAGGGGAAAGGGAAGAGAAAAATATAACTTTGGGTAAATAAGATGGCAGGAAATATATAGTTATTCTAACTGTGAATGTGAATGGGATGAACTCTCCCATAAAACGGAAGCGGGTAGCAGACTGGATTAAAAGCCAAAATCCTACAATATGTTGTTTACAAGAAACACATCTAAAATATGGAGATACATACAGAGTGAAGGTAAAGGGATGGAGCAGAATCTTTTATGCTTCAAGTGAACAAAAAAAAAAAAGCAGGGGTAGCAATCCTTATCTCAGATCAAGTAAAAGCAAAAATAGATCTAATTAAAAGAGATAAGGAAGGAAACTATATTTTACTAAAGGGTACCATAGACAATGAAGCAGTATCAATACTAAACATATAGGCGTCAAGTATTATAGCATCCTAATTCCTAGAGGAGAAGCTAACAGAGATGCAAGGAGAAATAGACAGTACAACTATACTAGTGGGGAATCTCAACCTTGCTCTCTCAGAATTAGATAAATCAAACCACAAAATAAATAAGAAAGAAGTTAGGGAGATAAACAAAATGTTAGAAAAGTTAGGTATGACAGATCTCTGGAGGAAATTGAATGGCAATAGAAGGGAGTATACTTTTTTTCTCAAGGGTTCATGGAACTTATACGAAAATTGATCATGTGTTAGGGCATAAAAACCTCAAAATCAAATGCAGAAAAGCAGAAATAGTAAATGCATCCTTTTCAGATCATGATGCAATAAAACTCACATGTAATATAAGGCCAGCAGAAAATAGAACAAAAGTTAATTGGAAATTAAATAATCTAATCCTGAAGAATGAATGGGTGAAAGAGCAAATTATAAACAAAATCGATAATTTCATCCAAGAGAATTACAATAATGAGACAACATACCAAAATTTGTGGGATATGGCCAAAGCGGGTATAAGGGGTAACTTTATATCTCAAGATGCTTACTTGCATAAAATAGAGAAAGAGAAGTTCAATGAATTGGGCTTACAATTAAAAAAACTATAAGAAGAGCAAATTAAAAACCCTCAATTAAATACCAAAGTGGAAATTCTGAAAATAAAAGGTGAGATTAATAAAATTGAAAATAAGAAAACTATTGAATTAATAAATAAAAGTAAGAGTTGGTTTTATGAAAAAACCAACAAAATAGATAAGCCTTTAGTTACTTTGATCAGAAAAAGGAAAGAGGTGTTCTCTATTGATGTTTGCTTGCATTGTATTTCCTTTATCAGATTATTCTCTCTTACAGATACGATTTCTCCTGAACAAAAAAATGATGTGTGGCAATAACTATACATATATTCGATTTAAGTATTCTAACATAATTACCATGTAATGGATATCCTGCTATCTAGGGGAGGGGTGGGGAGTAGGGGGAAAAAATTTGTAACAGAAAGCTTTGTAAGGGTTAATGATTAGGAATTACCCATACATATGTTTTGCAAATAAAAAGTATTAATAAAATAAAAAAAGGAAAAGGAAAGAAGAAAATCAAATTGTTAGTCTCAAAAATGATAAGGGAGAACTTTCCTCCAATAAAGACGAAATTAGAGTAAAAATTAGGAGTTACTTTGCCCAACTTTATGCCAATAAATTTGATAATCTATATGAAATGGAGGAATATCTACAAAAACATAGATTGCCCAGGTTAACAGAAGATGAAATAAATTATTTAAATAGCCCCATTTTAGAAAAAGAAATAGAACAAGCTATTAATCAACTCCCTAAGAAAAAATCTCCAGGGCCTGATGGTTTTACATGTGAATTCTACCAAACATTCAAAGAACAATTAGTTCCAATACTATACAAACTATTTGAAAAAATAGGGACAGAAGGTATACTACCAAATTCCTTCTATGATACAGATATGGTGCTGATAGCTAAACCAGGTAGGGTGAAAACAGAGAAAGAAAACTATAGACCCATTTCCCTAATGAATATTGATGCAAAAATTTTAAATAGGATTTTAGCAACGAGATTACAAAAAGTTATCTCCAGGATAATACACCATGACCAAGTAGGATTTATACTAGGAATGCAGGCCTGGTTCAATATCAGGAAAACTATCAGCATAATCAATTATATTAATAACCAAACTAACAAAAACCATATGATTTATCTCAATAGATGCAGAAAAAACATTTGATAAAATTCAACACCCATTCCTATTAAAAACACTAGAGAGTATAGGAATAAATGGGCTTTTCCTTAAAATGATTAGTAGCATCTACTTAAAACCATCAGCAAGCATCATATGTAATGGAGACAAACTAGAACCATTCCCAATAAGATCAGGAGTGAAACAAGGCTGCCCACTGTCACCATTATTATTTAATATTGTATTAGAAATGTTAGCTTTGCCAATAAGAGAAGAAAAAAAGATTAAAGGAATCAGAGTAGGTAATGAAGAAACCAAATTATCACTCTTTGCAGATGACATGATGGTATACTTAGAGAACCCTAGAGACTCAATTAAAAAACTACTAGAAACAATTCACAACTTTAGCAAAGTTGCAGGATTTAAAATAAATCCACATAAATCATCAGCATTTTTATACATTACCAACAAAGTTCAGCAGCAAGAGATAAAAAAAGAAATTCCATTCAAAATAACAGATGATAGTATAAAATATTTGGGAATCTATCTGCCAAGAAAAAGTCAGAAACTATATGAACTAAACTACAAAACACTTTCCACACAAATAAAATCAGACCTAGTTAATTGGAATAACATTAAGTGCTCATGGGTAGGCTGAGCGAATATAATAAAAATGACAATACTACCCAAACTAATTTACTTATTTAGTGCCATACCAATCAAACTCCCAAGAAATTATTTTACAGATCTAGAAAAAATAGTAACAAAGTTCATTTGGAAGAACAAAAGGTCAAGAATTTCAAGGGAATTAATGAAAAAAAAAAGAGAGATGAAGGTGGCCTTGCTGTACCACATCTAAAACTATATTATAAAGCAGCAGTCATCAAAACCATTTGGTACTGGCTGAGAAATAGAGTGGTCGATCAATGGCATAGGACAGAATATCAGGACAATCTAGGTAATAACATTAGCAATTTAGTGTTTGATAAACCCAAAGACCCCAGCTTTTGGGATAAGTACTCACTATTTGGCAAAAACTGCTGGGAAAATTGGAAACTAGTGTGGAAGAAATTAGGGCTTGACCCATACCTAACACCACATACCAAGATAAGATCTAAATGTTTTCATGATCTAGATATAAAGAGCGATATTATAAGCAAATTAGAGGAACATAGGATAGTTTACCTCTCAGACCTGTGGAGATGGAATAAATTTATGTCCAAAGAAGATGTGGAACTATTAATTGAACACCAGATAGATAATTTTGATTATATTAAGTTAAAAAGTTTCTGTACAAACAAAACTAATGCAGACAAGATTAGGAGGGAAGCATCAAATTGGGAAATCATCTTTACATTTAAGGGTTCTGATAAAGGTCTCATCTCTATAATATATAGAGAATTGTCTCATATTTATAAGAATTCAAGCCATTCTTCAATTGATAAATGGTCAAAGGATATGAACAGACAATTTTCTGATGATGAAATTAAAACTATTTATAGTCATATGAAAAGGTACTCCAAATCACTATTGATCAGAGAAATGCAAATTAAGACAACTCTGAGGTACCACTACACACCTGTCAGATTAGCTAAAATGACAGGAAAGGATAATGACAGGTGTTGGAGGGGATGTGGCAAGGCTGGGACACTGATGCATTGTTGATGGAACTGTGAACGGATCCAACCATTCTGGAGAGCAATTTGAAGCTATGCTCAAAAAGTTATCAAACTGTGCATACCCTTTGACCCAGCAGTGTTTCTATTGGGCTTATATCCCAAAGAGATCTTAAAGGAAGGAAAGGGTCCCACATGTGCAAGAATGTGGCAGCTCTTTTTGTAGTGGCTAGAAATTGGAAACTGAATGGATGCCCATGAATTGGAGAATGGCTGAATAAATTATGGTATATGAATGTTATGGAATATTATTGTTCTGTGAGAAATGACCAGCAGGACGATTTCAGAGAGGCCTGGAGAAACTTGCATGAACTAATGCTGAGTGAAGTGAGCAGAACCAGGAGATCATTTTTCACAGTAACAACAATACTATATGATGATCAGTTCTGATGGACATGACTCTCTTCAATAATGAAATGCTTCAAACCAGTTCCAATTGTTCAGTGAAGAAAGCCATATACACCCAGAGAGAGGGATGTGAAATGTGGACCACAACATATCGTTTTCATGCTCTCTATTGATGTTTGCTTGTATTATATTTCCTTTATCTGATTATTCTTTCTTGTAAATATGATTTCTCCTGCACAAAAATGATGTGTGCAAATAAGTATACATATATTCGATTTCTTAAGTATTTTAACATAATTAACATGTATTGGATATCCTGCCATCTAGGGGAGGGGTGGGGAGTAGGGGGGAAAATTTGTAACAGAAAGCTTTGTAAGGGTTAATGTTGAAGAATTGCCAATACATATGTTTTGCAAATAAAAAGTATTAATAAAATTCAAAAAAAAGATTGTATGATGATCAACTATGACAGACAACTCTTCTCAGTGATTCCAAAAAATTCCAATAAACTTTGAATGGAAAATGCCATCCACATCCAGAAAAAGAACTATGGAGACCGAATGTGGATTTAAGCATACTATCTTCACCTTTTTGTTTGTTTGCTTTGTTTTGTTTTTATTTCTTGTGGTTTTCCCCTTTTGTTCTTATTTTTCTTTCCCAACATGACTCAAATGAACATATGCTAAAAGTATAATCTATATCATATTGCTTCCTGTCTTGGGGAGGGGGGAAGGAGAGGAAGAGAGGGAAGAAGGACAAAAAACCTGGGATTCAAAATCATATAAAAATGAATGTTGAAAACCATCTTGTAATTGGAAAATAATACACCGTTAAATTAAAATTTTAAAAAGGATTACTAAAGTGGTGATCATTTAATCACTGTCTTTAAACTACAGCTGATGGAAACCCCACTTTCTGGGAAAAATGCCTCTTTTCCTTTTGGATAATTGGACATGTTAGGAATTTTTTTCTTTTACTATAGCTGGATATACCTTGAAATTTCTACACATTGCTCCTAATTCAGCCCTAGGGAACTATATGAAATAGTTATTCTTATCTATAACATGAAATACTTGATTCAGTATCTAGTTTTTCCTACCCATTTAAAAATACTAATTTCCTTCCATCTAAACTCATAGGGCATAAACTTGAGACTCTTCACAATCATGTTTGTTCTTTTCTGAATGGTACCCAGAATGAAAAAAAAAACTCCATATGTGATCTGGCCAAGGAAGATTAACTTGAAGTTATCATCACCATAATTCTGAACACAGTCTGCTTAATGCCCTCAAATATGAAATAAGCAAAAATTCTGTTGCTTCCTTAAGCAACTATCAAAATAAGTTTATATGCCTTTTTTAAGCCACCCTTTTGTTCTCTTTATTGTTCCCTGCCAGGCTCACATAATTATACATAAGTACAATTAAAACAATTCTTACTAAAATGATCTAGGACTCTCCCCTTGCTTATATAATTATTCAGTCTTTAAGATAAATTCTTCCATTATGATGTACACTTTGTTTGTTCTTTCTTTTTCATTTATAATGTTACAACACTGATTTAGACCCATGTAAAGACCATTTTAATTTCTCTCTTAATTGTTTTTTTTCAATTCTGCTATTTTATCTTTCCTACATACTTCTGTCAGAAAAATCTTTTAATTTATCTCTTTATTATGTAAACCTTCATATATTATCCACTGCCTACCATAAATGTGATAACTCTATAGCTTGACTTTCAAATTCTTCTCCAATTAGTATTATTCTGGTCTTGCTTTGCGAACCACCACTTAACAAACTTCCACTCCATTCAGAATTCAAGGTCATTCAACTTGTTATCCCCCCAAATATACTTTATGTTTTATTGAATTCACATAATTTTTCATACCATACTCCTTGTTTCCCCTGCCTTCTGTCATTTCTACCTATTGGAATTATATCATCAATCAACTCAATCTATGCCTCTTCTCTATTTCCTCAATTTAAATGATTTTTTCTTTCCCCATATATCCTGTAAAACTTATTGTTTGCTTTTTTATTGAATAATAACTCGCTGTTTTAATTGGTAATCATGTACCTATTTTGTCCCCATATCTAGAGTATAAATTCCTAGAGAGGCTGTAATTGGCATTTCTACATAGCCAATAGATAGTAAATGTAATTCTACTTATTTTAATTTAGATTAATGAAGAAAATTCTACTAGGCAACTACTATGGAAGGAACAGGAATAAGTATAAAGTACCTAAAGTTGATAAATAAAATTATTCTTTTCCTCAAAGAATAGGGAAGATACTAAAAATGCACAAAGAAATAAGATAGAAAAATAAGAGCAAAAGACACATTTAGTTAAAATATACTAGGATGATTTGAGGAGGAGATTACTGCCACTTTCTTTTTATTTTTCTACTTATATTTCTATGTTAACTTTTTAATACACATTTCTTTATGAACCATATTGGGAGAGAAAAATCAGAACAAAAGGGAAAAGCCACAGGCAAGGAAAAAGCAGCAACAAAAAAGAAATAAATATAGCATGTGTTGATTAAATTCAGTCTCCAAAGTTCTTTTTCTAGATGCAAATAGTGTTTTCTATCCAAAGTTTATTGGGATTGCCTTGGATCACTGAACTGCTAAGAAAAGCAAGCCTTTCATAATTGATCATTGCACAATCTTGCTTTTACAATGTATTTTTCAATGTATTCCTGGTTTTGCTTATCTCGCTTAGCATCAGTTCATGTAAATCTTCCCAGGCCTTTCTAAAATCAGCTTGTTCATCATTTTCATATAATAATAATATTCCATTACTTTCATATACCAGAACTTATTCAGTCAGTCTCCAATTAATGGGAATCCCCTTTTCTGATTCTTTGCTACAAAAAAAAAAAAGAGTTGCTACAAATAGGAAATGTCATTTCTAGATGAGGAAATAAAAAAACCTTCCTAATGGAGATAGCACTCTAGTAACTTTTTAAGTAAGAGAAGGATTTAAATGGGCAAAGAAGAGTAGGTTATGCATTGCAGACAAAGGTGACAAGCTATGCAATTGCATGGAAATGGGTTAGCAAGATGAGATTAAAACAAACAAACAAACAAAAAACCTAGTAATTTTGTTGACTGCAACATATGGTGAGCAAACGAGAAAAATGTGGGAGGAAAATTCCTAAAAATAAAAATTTGGACTACATTGTAGAAGACTTCAACTACCAGGCAAAGTTTACATTTTATGAAGGTGCCATAGAAGATTTCCTTGCAGTAGAGTGGAAAGGTTAGGACTGTGCATTACAAAAACTGGCTTTTCAGCTAAATGAAGACGCTCTAGAAAGGGGAGAGACTAAAGGCAAAGATATCAGTTTGGAAGCTATTATAATACTTGTTACATAGTGCAATATTTTTAGATGTGTAAAAATGTATTTGGAGACATTTTCACACAAATTTAGCCACCTACCACTGATTATTAATAGTTTCTAATCAGAAATTTACTCTCTGTGAAGAGTAAAGCTAATATAGCTTATCTAAAATAAAATAAATGAAGTTTACAGATAGATATAAATCAGGTATGAATATAGGAAAATAGCAAAACAAATTGTATAAGTGGGAAGAACATTGTACTACATTTTCACACACCTGGATTATCTTGCTATAAATGACCTTGATTGGGGCATAACTTCTTGGGGCCTCATAAACTTATTTCAGATGATCTCTTCTAGATCTGATATTATGTAATTGTATGATTGATATTCTGAACTGATACCCATATGAGAGCTTTATTTCTAAAAAATCCTATAAAATGATCTTCTCTCATTTTGGGGAGGTTGAAAGCCTTTCTTTCATTTCTTATTCATCAATTTGTTTCCTTCCCTGTTTATATGTAAATATTTCATTAGACAACAGTTTGATGGTATATATGTAGACAAATTTGGTTTTAAATGAATAGTCAGATTTTGTCACTAAGTAAACCTTTTAATACACATGTCATTTAAATGTCATGAACCTCAGTTTCTTTTAACCTGTAAAATGAGGATAAATAATCATTCCTTAATAAATATATGAACAAGAATTATTATTATAGTCACATAACATTCAGAAATTTTTATAGGCAAAATACAGTTTATGAAGAAATCACCACATAAAAGTAGATGAGGTAAGAGTGGAGAAAGGGATACCAGAAAGGTTACTAAAATGTATTTGTCTGAGGCCTTGAAAATTTAACATTTTTATTGATTTTTTTTTTTACAAACATTTTCTGACTATCCACACTCTGGTAAAAGTTTAATACAAAGACAAAGAGTTTAATAAAGCTAATAAAACATATGAAAGTGCATGCAATATTTTACATAGATAGCACTCTCCCACTTTATTTAAAAGAAAATGCCCATTGGAAAAAGAAGGAAAACCATATTTTTCACACAAATATCCAAGATAAAGCAAAGCAACTTTTCTCAATGGCTGTAATGTATATGTATGTGTATGTGTGTATACACATTTATGCATAAATGTAAGTATATGTCTACATTTGTGCATATGCATGAATGCAGACATATTTCATTGTGCACCCTAAATATATCACATCTGTGTAATGGGTAGCATGTTTCTTTAGTCCTTAGGAATCCTAAATGGTCATTGTATCAATCGTAGTTCTTCTAGTTTTCAAAGTTATTTTTATATTTTATATTTCTAGCATTTTAGCACCTGCACTCTTCTAAATTTATTCATATTCTTAAATTGGGTATCCTCTCCCTTTTTTCTACTTCCTTTCATCTGTTGTTATTCTCCACTAAATTACGAACTCTTTACGAGACTGTCTTTTGCATTTTTTTTTTTGTATCCCTATCACATAGCATAATTCCTGGCACATAATAGGTGTTTAATAAATGTTTACTGACAGTGTAGATGTGATTGTATAAATTCTTCTCCTAATTCTGCTCATTTCATTTTTCATGTCTCCAAAATCTTCATTTTCATAAAACAATGTTTATTAAAATAAATAAATGCATTTTTAAAAGGTAAAAAATATATATATATATAAAAGGAATTGCCATCTTTTTCCAGGCTGTTGATCCTTTCTTGCATATCTCTCATTTCTTCTCTCATTTTTTCTGTTTTAGATAGGCCACCTTCCTTCACTTTTTTTTTCATTGAATCCCTTGATATTCTTGACATTTCATTCTTCCAGATTAATTTTCTTATTATTTTTTTTTGAGATCTATAGAATAGTTTTTGATACTTTTATTGGTTTGGGACTGAATAAGCAAATTAATTTACAAAGAATTGTCAATATTAGTATATTGGCTTTTGGCAATTAATTGCCTCTCTATGTGGAAAAGGTCTTTTAATTGAGTTCATATAGTTCTTGGGTTTGTTTTGGAAGGTAGACTCCCAAGAATTTTATATGTTCTATGATTATTTTCCATGGAATTTTTCTTTCTATCTTTTCCTTGTAGATTTTGTTGGTGATACACACACACACACACACACACACACACACACACACACACAGAAATGTTGATGATTTCTGTTGATTTGTTTTATAACCTGAGACTTGGCTGAAGTTAATTAGTCCAATTAGTTTTGTTTTTTATCTGCAAAGCATGATAGTTTTATTTCCTATTTCAATTCCTTCACGTTTTTTCTTCTTTAATTGTTGTAGCTAGCATTTCCAATATAATACTGAATAATAGCAGTGATAATAAACATTCCTGCTTCAACTTTGATCTTATTGGGAAGGTTTTATTTTTCACTATTACAGAAAATGGTTGTTGATAGTCTCAGGGAGATATTAATTGTCATATCAAAGAAAGATTCCTATGCTTTCCAGCATTTTTAAGGGGAATGAATGCTATATTTGTCAAAAAATTTCCTGCATCTTAAGATAATCATGATTTTGTTATTTTTGTTATTATTATTGTCAATTATGTTCATGGTTTTCTTAAAAATGTATCAGCCCTGTATTCCTGGTATAAATCTACTTGGTCCTAGTGTGTAATATTAGTTATATATACCTAAGCTCCTTGCTAGTGCTTCATTTAAAATTTTTACCTCAATATTCATTAGAGAAATTGGTCTATAGTTTTTCTATGTTTTTACTTTTAATGGTTTAGGCATTAGTGCCATTAAAAAAAGGATTTGGTAGAATTCCTTCTTAACCTATTTTTTTTAGTAGTTTAAAAAGCATTGATATTAATTGTTCTTTAAATGATTGGTAGAATTCCTTCTTGTTTATTCTGTGTTTACATTTGTCTGCTTCTGAGAGGGGAAGATTGAGGTCCTTCACTAATATAATTTTGTTTTCTATGTCTTCCTGTAACTGGTTTAATATTTTCTCTAAGAATTTGGATGCTCTACCACTTGGTGCATATACACTTAGTATCATTAATTCTTCATTATTCACAGTACTCTTTAACAAGATGTATTTTCCTTCCTTATCTCTTTTAATAAAATCTATTTTTTACTTTTGCTTTATCTAAGATTATAATTGCTACCTCTATTTTTTTTTTGCTTCAGCTAAAGCATAATAAATTCTGCTCCAGCCTTTTACTTTTATTCTGTATTTGGTTTTTTTGTGTCAAATATGTTTGTTGTAAACTTTGCTATTGGGAACTTTGGCACAGTTCATTATTTTTAACTTTCTAATTCCTTAAATTCTAGGGCTATTGAGAGTACTTTCTGTGCCTATTTAATAGATCCTGTTTCTATATTTGTCACTTACACACATGAGAAAATATCAAAAATTCAAAAGAAGTTGATGACTTATCTCCCTTAATAACTGCCATGAAATCAAATTAAAATAATAAATTTTTTAATTTTACCTTATCTTTTTTAATGAAGTGGCTTTCAAAGATATCTTACTGATGGTAGCTATCAATTGCTATATGAAAAAATACTTCATAAGGCATATGGATATAGAAATCTATACTGTTTGACATTATTCACTTGTAGACATAAAATGGATAATGTAGATAATGTAGTCATATCAAAAAAAATCATATATAGACATATATTTGTAATGTATATACACATTACATACTTGTATATAGAGAGAAACAGAGAGACAGACACAGAAACAGAGAGAAATAAAGAGAAAAGGACAGAGAGACAGAGAAACAGAGAAATAGAGACAGAGTCACAAAAAGCTTACTAGTCTTTTAATAGTATTCATAAACGGTTTAATGTATTATTTATCCTTCTGGGAGGATTTTCAAATATATATATTCATTTTCCTTGTTTGAATTTTCCTAGGACATATTCATTAGAATTTTTTTTATGTGCTAGATCCTTCTGGATAGCTCCATACTTAAAGAAAACCTGTCAGATCAAAACTCAAATAAATGCATTGATCAATCTTCACTGCAGAGGACTGATAAGGAGACATATATTGTTCCTTTTAGTGGTGGACTTCGTGTCTGTGATGGGCCACATGCTGTCAGACATGATCGTTGGGTCAGTGTGGTTAATTACCTTCCTTATTTTTAAATGAGAGGTCTTGAGTGCAGTATTAGGAAATGACAACATCAACAATTGTTTTAAGTAAGTCAGATTTTGAAATTTTATTTTGACTTTATATGTAGATTATACATTGACTATCTTTTATGTATCTATGTGGAACATAGGATAACATATTCCTCTGCATGATTATGATGAAAATAATAATGCCAGTTGTCTCTGAGAGGAAAACAAAACACAACAACTGACAGTATTTTCACAGCAATAAATTTAATACCAGACAAATGTCATTTCTATATATCACTACACATTCAGATGATAACTGAAAAATGCACATATCTAGATGCATTTAGGTACCTAGATCTTTGCTATTTCCTTCTCCAGCTCATTTTATATCTAAGGAACTGACCCAAATAGCTTTAAGTGACTTTCCCAGAGTCACACAGTAAGGGTCTGAGGTCAGGTTTGAACTCAGGAAGATGGGTCTTTCTAATTCCAGTCCTGGCACTCTATCCACTGTGCTGCCCAGCTACTCTAAATCTTACTAAAAGAATTTTTAAATGAAGAACCACCTATCTCAGAAATATCATTTGAGATATAACACAATAAAAACAAGCAAAAAAGATTTAAGTATTATGAAAGATTAGAATTTGACCTCTGAATGTGAAACCTTTAAATCCACAACTACTATTACTTTGTTTATTCATGAAAAAATAAAATAGTGTTGGCATAGTTTTTTTTCAGTCTATTCTTTATAAGATGCATATAATTGATGACTCATTTAGAAATGTGATGTTGAATGAGACACTAAATTGCTGTACTTTTGTTTCTTTTCTTTTCTTTTTTTTTTTTTTTTTGCTGAGGCAATTGGGGTTAAGTGACTTGCCCAAGGTCACACAGCTAGGAAGTGTTAAGTGTCTGAGAGCAGATTTGAACTCAGATCCTCCTGACTTCAGGGCTGGTGCTCTATCCACTGTACCACCTAGCTGCCCCAATTGCTGTACTTTTGGAAACACGCATACATATACACATAGATCTATACAAAGTCAGAAAATCAATAGACAGAACTCAGCAAGCTGATTCACTCTGCATTTTCTAACTTAGTTCTTAGAAAATAGACTTCTAAAATAAGGTATTTCTAGAAATAAGTTTAGAAAGCACTTGACAGAAATTCTGGATTTGTGCTCTGATAGTTATGTATAATACCATTTACCACAAAATAACCATCAAATATAACCACATTGTTTTGATTTTTCAATCTTAAGGAAATATCCCATATTCTAGAACTATTGCTATTTTTACAAAATTCACATTTATTATTTACCCCACAAGAAAATATATTATGGAAATTTAGATAGGGACCATATGAAGTAGCACTGCTCAGATATAGTACTGGTAAATTTTTGTCAACTAGTCTCCAAGAATGCATGCATAATGCACTTTAATTTGCATTATAAATATTAAGCCTAGAAAATTGATAAAACAGTAAATGATTACTGATGGGCATTTTTATCAATAGTATTAAAATTATTGTTAGTTTTCAGGTAATAATAGGGTACCTTTTTATCTATATTTATCTTATCCCCAGATATTAACTGAAATTTCCTTAGAATTTATGTAAAATCAGTTCCTTCTTGTTCTACTCTCTAGTTCCCTAGAAAGCTAAAAAGTTCCCATGAGGGAATGAAAATAGTGGTTAGGTCGAAAATTAGAGAGCTTTGGAGATATTGGCTAACTCGTATCAGGAAATGTTGCTGCTCTCGGTGTGATTAGCAAAGTGTCATCATCATCATCATCATCATCATCATCATCAAAATTCACATTGATAGACTGCTTTAAGGTTTTCAAAGCAAACCTCATTTGATCCTCATAACCTTGTGATGCAGATACTATTATTTTCACTTTACACAAGAAAAGACTGAGACTGAGAGAACTTTCCTTAAGATCACCAAGCTAGTAGTTGTCTAAGGGTTTTCTGACTAGGAAGATTAAAACTCTTAGGTTTAGAAAGTACCTCTAGACTGGTACAGCTTGGGTCTGGCAGAGGCCATGGGTGCAGCTATGTGGTAATGTGTATTTATGATGTGATTTCAGGTTTAGGTTTTCTTGTTGATCAAGGAATATGCATAATTAATATAAATACTTTCATAGGAAAATTGGGAGATTCTAATAACTTACCAATTTGTTTATTCTCAAATCATGGCTTTATTTTCTTTGATTTTGCTCTTTTTTCTTATGATATCACTTCTTTCTTATGTGGATGTGTGTGCTGTGTGAATACAAGAGGACTACTTATAGCTTGGCAAAAGAAAATATTGGATGGTTGGAGTTATGCAATAGACTTGGAGTCAGAGGAGCTAGGTTCAAGGCTGGCTTCTGACACATTCTCTGTGGCAGGCAGATTAACATCTCACAGGGTCTTAGTTTCATAGTTCTTAAAATGAGGACATTGGACTAGAAGACTATTATGTGACCCCATTTGGGGTTTTATTGGCAAAGATACTAGACTTGTTTTCCATTTTCTTCTCTAGCCCCTTGTTCAGATGAGGAGATAAGATAAACAGTATTAAGAGACTTTCCTAGGGTCATACAGGTAATAAAAGTCTAAGGTCAACTTTTACTTTATTCATTGGATCACCTAGCTGACCTTAAATGTCTTTTTCTTCTCTTAATTTTAATCATCTAAATTTTAAATACTGTATATAGTATATATGTATGTATACAGATAGAATAGATATATATATATACATATGTATATATATATATATAGAGAGAGAGAGACTATAGATGATTCCATTTTACTACATGATGTGAAAAAAAGCACATTAAGATGTAATATATCTGAAAAGGTAGGCAGAGGTTTCGTGGTGGTTTGAAGCTCACACACTATTCTGATTAGATATATCTATACTAATTACACCAGAGTTCTGATTAGAGTACTGATACCCAAAGAAAGACAGATCTAAAAATCAGTGCATGTGTAGTCTGTGAAAACTATTAAAAAACTCAATACTTCCTTGGGGAATTTTGATGATCTTATATGGAGCTTAATTTTCACATTTAGTGTGAGACTTTAGACCATCTAAGAAACCAAAACATAATCTGGTGCTTAAATATGAATATGAGATATTATTATTATGGATATTACTATTTTTTTAAAGCAGCACCTATCCATTTTTATAAAATTCTTTTTCTTATGTTTCATCATTGAAATACGGCCTTAAATTCCCCAAGACAATGCTAGTGAATCAGAATTTGGGCAGTTGCTTAGCTGGAAAAATTTTTATTATTGACTATATGCTTTCTGTGTTTAGGTTTCTGAAAAAATTAAGTTAGTGATGATTATCAACCACCTTCAAAGAGTTGATGAAGAGGTCTGCCTTTACTGGAAGATAAAGAACCCACCACAATTAAATCAGAGATTTATGAAATTTTAAAATATTTCATATTGTCTTTGTATAAGTGTGATAACTTTGCATTTTAAATTTTCATAAATTGCCTATATGGAGTCAATAAAGGGCCCAAGAAAGTCTAGGAGAACAAATAAGCAAACCAAAAAATAATACTTCATTTATCAAGGCTGAAGAAAAATAAGTTTTAGAAAAATGCAGGGACATTGCTAGCAATAAATTGCAGTGCTGAAAAGGAAACTAAAAGATAAACATTAAGAAACTATTATATTTAACATTGGATTATGAAATAACATATACAGGAAAAGATCAAAAAAGAATGACAGATTTTACTTTAATTTTTTTTTTCCTTTTAAGATAACTAGAGGAAGAATTTTCACTGTAATTATTAGAATAAGTTACAATGAAAAAGATGTTTAATTTCAGTGATGAGAAACATAGCCAGTAAAGATTCAAGACAAATGTTTTCTTTAAGAAGCCAGTGTTTCAGGGAGACTGAATTGCTAGATTGAGAGAGGAACTGCTTGTCCTGGGGAAAATGATGACAAACAAAGCAACAACAAAAAACACCACAAAAATCAATAACAACAACATTAAACTAGTTCTTCAAATTGTGAACAGTTGATTCAAAATGATCAGATTCTTGAAGCTTTTCCAGAACTGTTCATATTAAGACTAAATCATAGATTCTTATTTTGACATATTCTTTATTTTTATATTTCATGGTTTAACATAAAATTAAGAAACATCTGAAGAGAAAACCACAGTTTCAACCTGACTCTAAAAATTATTCTGTGCATAAAAGGATACAAAATATGAAGAATTCAGAGAAAGTTGAGAAAGTTGATAAGGCTATTTTTATGCAGAATGAAATAAGCAGAAGACCAATTCCCAAGATTATCATTAGAATGAAAAAAAGGGGGGTGGAGCCAAGATGGCAGAGTGAAAATGTGACTCTCTGTTTCCTCCTCCGATCTTCTTTCAAACCAACAATAAAATAAGCCTCTGAAATGATCTTCAAGTCAACAAATTCAGAAATATTTGGATACTGCTTGCAGATATCTCTGAAGAACTTCATATCAGGTCTGTTTAACTCAGGTAGAGGGGTAAACAGTTTACTCAGTGCATCCTGGAAGTGAGGGTGGGACTCAGCTCACTGTGGCAGAAACTCCAAACTCCAAACTCCAAACACCTGGAGTTTATCTGAGGCACTCGGGACACTCTGCCCTGATTGGGGGCAGGTGTTTTGGCAGACTTGCCTTGTTTAAGGAGTAATTCGGGCACAGTCCTAGGCCCCATCAGGCAAAATCCTAGCCCCCACCGGCCCAGCACCTTAAGTTAATTAGTGGAATTGCTTCAGGGCAAACTACCTCAGCTGGCTTCTCTAGCCTTAAACAGACCCCCACACTATCTAAAAAAATGACGAAGCAAAAGAGAGCTCTCATCATAGACTTCTATCGAGAGAAAGAAGGGCAGACACCCCAGATCCTGAGGTTTCTTTAGACAAAACAACTCCAGAGGAAGTCATCAAGGACCATCACTGGTCCCCTTTTCAAAAGGCCTTTCTGGAAGATTGTATAAAGAATCTCAAAAGAGAGCTGGAGGATAAATGGGAAAATAAACTGAAATCAGTGCAAGAAGGATACAATTTCTTGCAGGAAGAATATAATGCCCTGCAAAAGAGATATGAAAAAGACACCAATCTATTGAAAAATAAAATTAGTGAAGTGGAAAAAGAGTGCAATGAACAAAAAAAATCAATTGGCCAGTTACAAAAGGAGCTAAAAAAGGTAACTGAAGAAAACAACACTTTAAAAATAAGAATTGAACAAATGCAAGTGAATGGCTCAATAAGACTTGAAAAATCAGTCAAACAAAAAAAAATGAAAAAAATAGAAGAAAATATGAAATATCTCCTAGGAAAAACAACTGACTTGGAAAATAGATCTAAGAGAGACAATCTAAGGATTATTGGACTTCCTGAAAGCCATGATGAAAAAAAGAATCTAAACACTATCTTCCAGGAAATCCTGAAAGAAAACTGCCCTGAGATTGTAGAATCAGAAGGCAAAATCACCATTGAAAGAATTCACTGATCACCTACTGAAAGAGACCCCAACATTAAACCTCAAGGAATATTGTGGCTAAATGTCAGGACTATCACACCAAAGAAAAGATTTTGCTAGCAGCTAGAAAGAAACAATTCAAATACGAAGAATCAATAATTGGAATCACATACGATCTGTCAGCCTCCACATTGAAGGATCTGAGAGCCGGGAACCCGATATTCCGAAAGGCAAAGGAACTTCATTACAGCCAAGAATAACCTATCCTGATAGAATGAGCATTATCCTCCAGGGAAGAAGATGGTCATTTAATGATATAGGTGAATGAAAAGACCAGATCGGAACAAAAAATTCGACCTCCAAACACAGAACTCAAGAGATACATAAAAAGGTAAAAAGGAAAGGACTCTTGAGAACTTTATTTCTACTATGGGGATACTTAAAGTTTGGGGGTATAATTAACTAGATATTATTTTGACAATATGAAAAAGAAAACTAGAGGGGGAAAGGTTATCATACTGGGGAAAAGAGGGAAAAGGTGGTAAAATAAGATTTTAAAAGAAGGTAATATTTCATGAAGAGGCAAAGAAAACCTAAGATAATTGAGAGAAAGAAGGGAGGGAGATGAGCATTATGTAAATCTTACTCTCATCAGTTTGGGCTCTAAAAGTGTATATCAGACATTTGATTTCACAGAGAAACTTGTCTGTTGCTAGAAGGAAGTGGGAGGGAAAGGAGGAAAAGAAAGGGATAAACTAATAGAAGGGAAAATAGAAGAATCAGGGGAAAGGAGTAAAAACAGGGGGAAGGGATCTAAAGGGTGGAGTATTGTTTGGAGGAGGGGGCCATCAAAAGTAAAGTACTGAGGAGGGGGGAAGGGAGAAAGGGGAAAGGAAAGGGGAAAACATAACTTGGGTAAATAAGATGGCAGGAAATAAAGAATTAGTTATTCTATCTGTGAATGTGAATTGAACTCTCCCATAAAGCGGAAGCAGATAGCAGACTGGATTAAAAACCAGATTCCCACAATATGTTGTCTACAAGAAACACATCTAAAACATAGTGACATATATAGGATGAAGTTAAAAGGCTGGAGCAGAAAATATTATGCTTCAGGTGAACAAAAAAAAAGCAGGGGTAGCAATCCTTATCTCAGATCAAGTAAAAGCCAAGATAGATCTAATCAAAAGAGATAAGGAAGGAAACTATATTTTATTAAAGGGTACCATAGATAATGTAGCAATATCAATACTAAATATATACGCACCAAGTGCAATAGCATCCAAATTCCTAGGGGAGAAATTAAGAGAGATGCAAGAAGAAATAGACAGCCAAACGATACTAGTGGGGGATCTCAACCTTGCTCTCTCAGAATTAGATAAATCAAACCACAAAATAAACAAGAAAGAAACTGGGGAGGTAAACCAATTGTTAGGAAAAGTTAGGTATGATAGATCTATGGAGAAAGTTGAATGGAGACAGTAGAGGTTTACTTTTCTCTCAGCAGTCCATGGAACCTATACAAAAATTGACCATGTGTTAGGATATAAAAACCTCAAAATCAAATGCAGAAAGGCAGAAATAGTAAATGCATCTTTTTCAGATCATGATGCAATAAAAATCACATGCAATATAAGGTCAGGAGAAAATAAACCAAAAGTTAATTGGAAATTAAATAATCTAATCCTGAAGAATAATTGGGTGAAAGACCAAATCATAGACACAATCAATAATTTCATCCAAGAGAATGACAATAATGAGACAACATACCAAAATTTGTTGGATACGGCCAAAGCGGTTATAAGGGGCAATTTTATATCTCTAGATGCTTACTTGCATAAAATAGAGAAATAAAAGATCAACAAATTGGGCTTAGTATTGAAAAAACTAGAAAAAGAACAAATTAAAAACCCTCAATTAAATACTAAATTGGAAATTCTAAAAATAAAAGGGGAAATTAATAAAATTGAAAATAAGAAAACTATTGAATTAATAAATAAAACTAAGAGTTGGTTCTATGAAAAAACCAATAAAATAGATAAGCCTTTAGTTAATTTGATCAGAAAAAGGAAAGAGGAAAATCAAATTGTTAGTCTCAAGAATGTTAAGGGAGAACTTTCCTCCAATGAAGAGGAAATTAGAGCAATACTTAGGAGTTACTTTGCCCAACTTTATGCCAGTAAGTTTAATAATCTAAATGAAATGGAGGAATATCTACAAAAATATAGATTGCCAAGGTTAACAGAAGAGGAAATAAATTATTTAAATAGCCCCATAGGATAGGATAGGATATCAGGACAATCTAGGTAATAACTTGAGCAATTAATGTTTGATAAACCCAAAGACCCCAGTTTTTGGGATAAGTACTCACTATTTGGCAAAAACTGCTGGGAAAATTGGAAACTAGTGTGAAAGAAATTAGGGCTTGACACACACCTAACACCACATACCAAGAAAAGATCTAAATGGGTTCATGATCTAGATATAAAGAGTGATATTGTAAGCAAATTAGAGGAACGTAGTATAGTTTACCTCTCAGACCTGTGGAGATGGAATAAATGTATGTCCAAAGAAGATCTGGAACTCTTAATTGAACACCAGATAGATAATTTTGATTATATTAAGTTAAAAAGTTTCTGTACAAATAAAACTAATGCAGACAAGATTAGGAGAGAAGCATCTAATTGGGAAATCATCTTTACATTTAATGGTTCTGATAAAGGCCTAATTTCTAAAATATACAGAGAATTGTCTCATATATATAAGAATTCAAGCCCCTCTTCAATAGAAAAGTGGTCAAGGGATATGAACAGATAATTTTCAGATGATGAAATTAAAACCATCTCTAGTCATATGAAAAGGTGCTCCAAATCACTATTGATCAAAGAAATGCAAATTAAGACAGGTATCACTACACACCTGTCAGATTGGCTAAAATGACAGGAAAAGATAGGAAATGATAGGAAAAGATAACGATGATTGCTGGAGGGGATGTGGGAAAGCTGGGACACTAATACATTGTTGGTGGAACTGTGAATGGATCCAACCATTCTGGAGAGCAATTTGGAGCTATGCTCAAAAAGTTATCAAACTGTGCATACCCTTTGACCCAGCAGTGTTTCTATTGGGCTTATATCCCAAAGAGGTCTTAGAGGAGGGAAAGGGACCCACATGTGCAAGTATGTTTGTGGCAGCCCTTTTTGTAGTGGCTAGAAACTGGAAACTGAAGGGATGCCCATCAATTGGAGAGTGGCTGAATAAATTATGGTATATGAATGTTATGGAATATTATTGCTCTGTAAGAAATGACCAGCAGGACGATTTCAGAGAGGCCTGGAGGGACTTGCATGGACTGATGCTGAGTGAAACGAGCAGAACCAGGAGATCATCATACACAGCAACAACAGTATTACATGATGATCAATTCTGATGGACATGGCTCTCTGCAACAAAGAATTGTCTCAAACCAGTTCCAATTGTTCAGTGAAGAAAACCATATACACCCAGAGAGAAGGATATGAAATGTGGACCACAACATAACACTTTCATGCTCTCTATTGATGTCTGCTTGCTTTGTGTTTCCCCTCTCTTATTTTCTTTTTTTTCTTGTAGATAGGATTTTTCTTGCACGTTATCAAGTATTTTAACATTATTAACATGTAGTGGACTTCCTGTCATCTAGGGGAGGGGAGGAGCCTGGGGATAAAATTTGTAATGGAAAGCTTTGTAAAGATCAATGCTGAGGAACTACCCATACATATGTTATACAAATAAAAAGCTTAAATAAATAAATAAATAAATAAGAATGAAAAAAAATCACTGAAAGACTTTCTAATTAGCCAGTGCAGTAACCAGTTATGACTTCAGAGGAAATGTTGATGAAATATGTTCCCTATCTCTCAGTAAAAAAGTGGTATTCTACAGGTGAGGAATGAAGTATGCATTTGTAGATGTGACCAATGTATTGATTTTTTTGCTCAATTATGTTGATTAGTTACAAAAGGGGAATGGGGGAACTCAATAGGAAGTAATTATGATATAGATAAAGATATAGATAATCTTGAGAGAAAAAAACAATATCTATTGAAAAAATTCTCTTCCAATTTTTTACTGGTTATGGGTGCAATCCATAGTCTACATGTTCCATTTATATTGCCACAGAGCCAGAAAAAAGGCCAAAAAGAACCTTACTATGTTGGGTAGAATCACTGAGATAAATTCATTGGAATACATGGATGAAATTGGTATAGGATGAAGAGGCATGAATTGATTGTGATAAAAATCATCGGAAGGGATAATATATTCACAGATGAACTCAACTATTGTAGTATGAAAGAAACCATTATTCTTGTTATTTCTCACCATGAAAAATTATCAGTTGATTTAATGGCCTAATGAATAAAGCAAGATGTAGGTCTTGACCTAACTTTGCTAATGAATTATTGTAAAATCTCATATCTTAATAACATAAGACTTGATTTCTTCTAGAGAATAATTATGATAACCATCTTTTAAAAAAATTCATAGGAGAGATCTCCTCATGTGGATAAATTGGATGATTTAATAAGTTCATGAACTTCAAGATAAATGGTGAATAAAAATGTTGTACGTTAAGTGTCTTTTCCTTAGTTGTCAATAATGCTGGGACCCTTGTAAGATCAAAATATCCTTGGGGCAGAGAAAATTTCTGTTGGGTAAAATTTCTGCTAATTTAATATATTCTGTAATAAATATGATCAAGTTATAATTTAATTTAAGTTGTAATAATGTACAATTCTGGTGAAGAATTAAGGCCACTTACTGGAGAATTTGAAATGAAGGCTCTTTGAGTTGGAAAAATCATGGTGGTGTAACAACTCCAAAGATGGATTCCTTAGCATTTAAAAATGAAAAGAAGATTAATCCAGTTTCTCCTACACACTCCAATTCCTTCAATTGAAGGAAAATGTCTCTCCAAAGGAGTGATTATGCAATAAACCACTTCAACAATAGAAACAGGAAAAGAAGTTCACACATAAGACCTAACATGTCCAAAGAGATTTATTCAAAAGTATTCCTTATATTCACTGGAGATACTAGTAGAGTAATCTGGATGTTTAAATATGAATCCTGATTAAGACAATAGTTTCTTAGATTGGTAGTATAGAAGCTCCAATGATAGCTTCCCAGTTTTCTCTTTTTGTAATGGAAAAGTTCCATGTCTGATGCATTACAGAAAAATACTCCTTTCTTCAAAGTAGTGGGTACAGAGGTGGGAGGGAAGCAGTCATTAATATGAATTGTTAGAGATTAAAGCATTATCAGCATCTTCTACTTTTAGAAAACTCTTTGTGATCTTTGAGCACAATACATGATTGGCAAGGATGAGTTTGTGTCAGGCAATAGAATGTTTCACCAATTTATTCATGGTTATCTAACAAGGCACATATAAAGGGTGTTATCTATGAGGTCAGATAATTAATAGACTATCTGAACCCAAATAGAAACTTATAAAGTTACTTAGGAAAAGAGGGGGGAGAATTCAGGGTTTATTTTAGGGATAAATTCAAAAATCAAGAGAAAATAACATAAGATACATGCATATATGATATTCATAATATAAGGAAGAATTTTTCCAAAAAATTCTGTCTTTTGAATGATATGACAAATACCAGGAAAATGGCATTGAAATGTTTTCTCAAGTAAGTAATTAAAAACTGATATAGGCACTTATGTTTGTTATTTGTTTCTTTGTTTTTTTTTTTTTTTTCATCATTTGGTTTGGTTTGGTTTTATTTGGAAAAATACATGTGAAATTGTATTCCACTACACAAAGATGCTGTCAAAGCTTTGTTTACCAAATAAATCATGTGTGTATGTATATATGAACATATATATTCTGCAGCAAATAACAGTGATTGATTTGCATTCCTCAAAGGGAAAAATGATGGCACTTTCAATTGAAAAAATTTAAGGCATAAAACCATATCCTTAAACTGCATCTTAAGGATTATGAAAATGTAGAGGCCAGATATCATAAAAAGAATTGCAGCAAGTAAATTTCATTGGCCCTACCAAAAGAAATCAGGGTAAAATTTGGAACTGTAGGGCCAACCCATACTTAGAAAAGAAAATGTAAGTTGTTCCAATTGAACTAATATTGTACTTCTCAATGCACTCAAATGATATCTACTCAGTGCCTTCTGGATTTTGTAGTTACTTCTTTTTGTGTGTTTATACATTTATAAGAAAGAAAAATAATAGACAGCGATTTCTAGAAAATTTACCTAGCAGTTCAGCTTAAGAAAAAAAAATTACACTTTTAGAATGGAGTCCAATGCTTACCCATGTAACTAGTACTCATACTTTTTGGCATGTCTGATTATGCATTATACCTTGGACCTAAATTGGCAAATCCTGACATGCTCTACTAAAAACTGCATTGACAGGCATTAAGGAAATTACATTCCAACCAAGATTATGATATGGTGCTCAAGATCTGTCTGTGCTGCCCTGTATAAAATCATTTTATCTATACTTGCCCTCTAAATTAAAGTATAACACATTACAACTTATAATCCTATGACCATTGTAAGAAAATTTATGTGAGATCCAATGATCTAAGATAATTATGTAATAGTCTTTTTTCCCTAAACACCTGGAATAATCTTAAAATTCCAACTCTTATTTAATGTTTCAAATTAGTAATTAATGTATGGAAAGCAAATGTACAAAAACCCATGTAAAATTTATGCCAATTACTTCCTTCCAGACTGAATTTGTTGTACTGCACCCTGTCAAGACACTGACAAAAGGATAGAACAAAATTCTGTAGCTGTAGTTTAGTTAAATTATAGAGCCATATTGATTTATGCTTCTGTCTAGAATCATTGGCACCTTTTGAACCCTCTTCTGAAAGCTCAGCTGTACAGAATATATTAGTTGGCAGAGAAAAGTCAAATGTTGCACTTGTTTGGGAGATCTAAGTGAATTAGAAAATTTAAAAGGTTGTGCAGACTTCTTTAATACCAATTCAAAGTATACTGAGGTTGAATTTTGTAGACAGATGTAACTGTTTTATGGAGGTTTCTCAAGAGCCAAATGTAAGGCTAAGACTTAATGGTTAAGTAAGGCCCTGTGAGACAGACTGTTGGTGCAATGCCTTAGCCTGGCACTGTTACTGCTTATCAATCTTTTAGGTTCCCAGTTAAAAGATGAAAATGAACCTGTTTGCTTTTATATATAGCACTACATTTTATAAATTTGCCTATATGTAATCTTTAGTTCTACCTCAAACACCAAAGCAGGTGTTCTTGAAATTTTAAATATCATGGTCTAATTTTGAGTCTGATGAAGTCAACAAAATACACAAAACAAAATAACTACAATGGAAACCATTTGTGTTGAAATAAATTTATCAAAATATTAGAAGAAAAAGCAAGTTAACAAATCTCAAATTAACAACTCCTATAAACACTTAAATTATTCATAACAATAATGATTATTGAATAAATTAGCATCATTTCAGGCAAACTAACTAATCAGATATACTTAAATTTAACTAAAAGTATTTCAATACAGAGATCTGATGAGTAAAAAAGGTCTTTTCATGCCTCTGAAGCTGGCCCATTATAATCAAGTTTGCTGATCTAATGCATTCAATTAAACAAAAAATCCTTAAGAACAGATGTGTTTTACAAGTCCTTGCCCATGTAATAGTTAAGCTATGGAATAAAAAATGCTATTGTTTTGGCTTAATGTCTATGCTTCTGGATGTAAATGCATTTGTGTACTGGGGTCTCAGTGGGGGTGCAGAGAGGAATGATAAGCAGAAAGAGCAGTTAGCATAACCAGACAGATGGAGACAGGGAGATGAGGAAGAAATTTTTTATTTATGCCAAAACATGAACTATTCTCTATGCACTAAAGCAACCAGTGCCCACAGTTTTTATTTCTTTCATTTCTTTAACCGCCATAATATGATAGGTTCACACCTCTCTTGAAACTTGCCCCTTGAAAATCCTCCTTCTTACTAAATTCAGTGACATTCTACTACCACATAATTGAAGGTTTTGACAATGATTCCATTAAGATGTGAACTCTTTGAGGGAAGGGAGCATATTTTTGCTTTTCTTTGACTACGTAGCACTTAACACAATGCACATATAATAATCATCTAATATATACTTGTAGACTAATTGAGTGACAATAGTCATTGAAACTCTTGCTTTGGCTCATCATTATTACTTTTACCCTATTTTTAAAAATTACTTCTTTGAGTGGCCTTCCTAATGCTTTCTAAATAATTTTCATTCTCCTGCACAATTATTCAATTTAAGCTTGAATCTTTGGCCCTATTTCTTTTATCTTGTCTTCAAGAATCTATTTATCACAACTCAACATCTCACAATACAATTCGATATTGATAAGTGGCTAGTACATGCTTAATCTCTATCTTCAATAGTCTTCTCATCCTATCTATAATTTCATAGCTTCAAATAAAAAAAATCCCTTATTATTTCTCCCCTAAAATGTTACCTACTCCAACTCCTCCTTTGACTATAACTGAGATCCTAGAGTCATCTTTGACAATTCTAAGATCTTTTTAAGCTTTAAATCTATTATCCTGGACCTGGAGATAAAGAAATATAATATACAATCTATTTCTGATGATTTCTCCCTCTATGATCTCTGTTAAGGCACTCAGTCTTAAAATGAGAGAGCTGAATTAGTAATTTTTGAGATCCACTAGTCCTGAGATTTCAACTTCAGATTTAATTCAACTAAGGTATATGTATAATTATCCAGTTATGTCAAATCATTCTTTGAAATGTTTCCTATATTCATTCATTTCACTTCCAGTGGTCAAACTACATTTCAGTGGCCTACTTCCTGCCCTAGGATCTAGAAAATTCATGTCCAAAATTCCACACTGATGGATCTCCCTTTAATACTGATTTATTGACTTCATCGTGATTCTAAAGAAAATAAGAAGCCTCTGAAGACATCTGAGCAGAAGAGTAACCTCATTATGATTGTCATCCCGTTGTTCAAATGTCCTCAATTTCAGTCAGCATCTAATCCTTTGCTCACCTTTCAAGTTCTTCCATAATTTGATCTTACTAATAAAATTCACCATATTTCTCTTTATTGTCCTCACCTTCTGTTTTAGCCAAACTAGTCTCCCCATTATGCAATGAATACAAATACTTGCTCCATACTCATTTTTGCATTTGTACTTTTGATTATACTGTTTAATTTTTTTTTAAGAATTTTCTTCTTTTCCTGTCATTTTAGCCAATCTGACAGGTGTGTAGTGGTACCTTAGGGTTGTCTTAATTTGTATTTTTCTGATCAATAGTGATTTGGAGCACCTTTTCATATGACTACAAATAGTTTTAATTTCATCCTCTGAAAATTGTCTGTTCATATCCTTTGACCATTTATCAATTGGAGAATGGCTTGAATTCTTATAAATATGAGACAATTCTCTATATATTTTAGAGATGAGACCTTTATCAGAACCCTTAAATGTAAAGATGATTTCCCAATTTATTGCTTCCCTCCTAATCTTCACTGCATTGGTTTTGTTTGTACAAAAACTTTTTAACTTAATATAGTCAAAATTATCTATCTGGTGTTCAATTAATAGTTCCAGATCTTCTTTGGACATAAATTTATTCCATCTCCATAGCTCTGAGAGGTAAACTATATTACGTTCCTCTAATTTACTTATAATATCACTCTTTATATCCAGATCATGAACCCGTTTAGATCTTATTTTGGTATGTAGTGTTAGATGTGGGTAAAGCCCTAATTTCTTCCACACTAGTTTCCAATTTTCCCAGCAGTTTTTGTCAAATAGTGAGTACTTATTCCAAAAGCTGGGGTCTTTGGGTTTATCAAATTCTAAATTGCTATAGTTATTGCCTAGTTTGTCCTGATAACCTATCCTATGCCACTGATCAACTACTCTATTTCTTAGCCAGTACCAAATGGTTTTGATGACTGCTGCTTCATAATATAGTTTTAGATCTGGTACAGCAAGTCCACCATCATCAGCCTTTTTTTTCATTAATTCTCTTGAAACTCTTGACCTTTTGTTCTTCCAAATGAATTTTGCTACTATTTTTTCTAGATCTATAAAATAATTTCTTGATTAATGATGAATGTTGGAGTGGATGTGGGAAGGCTGGGACATTGATGCATTGTTTATGGAGCTGTGAATGGATCCAGCCATTCTGGAGAGCAATTTGGAGCTATGCTCAAAAAAGTTGTCAACTGTGCATACCCTTTGACCCAGCAGCATTTCTATTGGGCTTATGTCCCAAAGAAATCATAAGGGAAGGAATGGGCCCCACATGTGCAAGAATGTTTGTGGCAGCCCTTTTTTGTAGTGGCTAGAAACTGAAAACTGAATGGATGCCCTTCAATTGGAGAATGGCTGAATAAATTATGGTATATGAATATTATGGAGTATTATTGTTCTGTAAGAAATGACCAGCAGGACGATTTCAGAGAGGCCTGGAGAGACTTGTATGAACTGATGCTAAGTGAAATGAGCAGAACCAGGAGATCATTATACACAGCAACAACAGTATTACATGATGATCAATTCTGATGGGCATGGCTCTCTTCAACAATGAAATGTTTCAAACCACTTCCAATTGTTCACTGAAGAAAGTCATATACACCCAGAGAGAGGGATGTGAAATGTGGACCACAACATAACATTTTCATGCTCTCAGTTGATGCTTGCTTGCATTGTGTTTTTTATCAGATTTTTCTTTCTTGTAGATACGATTTTTTTCTTGCACAACAATGATAAGTGTGGAAATATGTATACATATATTCGAATTGTCAAGTATTTTAACATAATTAACATGTAGTGGACTTCCTGCCATCTAGGGGAGGAGTGGGGACTGGGGGTAAAATTTGTAAAGGAAAGCTTTGTAAAGATCAAGATCAATGCTGAGGAACTACCCATACATATGTTATGCAAATAAAAAAATAAAACAACAAAAAAAAACAAAACAACAAAAAAAAGAATTTTCTTCCTACCTTCAACTTACTCAAATAATACCTAAACTTTAAGGTTCAGCTTAAGTCCTGCCTCATCCTTCACAAAACCTTTCCTAATGTATCCTAGTTTCATAATTTCCTTTCCACTAAATTCCTTCAAGATTTAGAATTTCTATTGTCCTATTTACCACTTCATGCTGTGAGTTATTTCATGTTTGTTGATTTTCTCTTTCTGATAATACTGAAAGTTCCTTGAGATCAGGGATCAAGTGTTATACTCCAATGACCCTCTTCCTCCTCCCTTCCCCAAGCTGAGAACATTAGTAAAAAAAAAAAAATTCCATTAAATGAGGCTCATTTAAAACAAATGGTGCTTCATCAGGTTGGTTAAAATAGAAATTTATCTGAACAAAATGATGTCAATTATAAAAGCAGCAACCTGCAAAACAATCTATTTTACTATAGCCATATGTCTGTCTGAGAAATGCACAATCATGAGTAGTACAAATGTGTCTATTTATGACTCAACCTAACATTTTTTTTAAAAAAACAAGAAGCCTTTCCCGATCTCCTCAGCTGCTGCTATTCTACCTCCCAAAATTATCTTCTATATTTGGTATTTATTCATGAAAACATTCTCTCCCAAGAATAAAAACAAACAATAAAATAAGGTCCTTAAGGGCAGGAGATGTTCATTTTGTATTCATTTACCTATCATTCTCTAACAGTGTTTGCTGTCATGTAGGAAGTACTTAATAAATGCTTGATGATTGACTGCTTATGGAAAGATCAAAAATACATGTCTTCAAATAAATATGGAAACTTAAAGTGGATACATTTAGATGATATGCCTAAAGCTGGGGAAGAAAACAAGTAATAAAGTGAATGAAAATGGAGTTAAGGAAGAAGGTTGGAGATTCAGAGGTTTTAAGGGGGGAACTAGAGCCAGAAAACATCATCCTCAATAAAAGAGTAAAATAAAAAATAGGGGAGGGACAGTGATGTGTTAGAGCCGATTAAACTTGCTTGAGATCGAAGATTAATATATTCTCAGTTAGAGCATTTATATTACAAAAATCACTACTACAAACCAGAGCTTGAATTACAGTTTTGTTGATTGTGTAGATTTTAAAAAGTGAGAGAATATATTAATATTGGAGATTTTAACTTAAAATTATGCTGAGCATACTTTTTTCCTCTAGAGCTAATTGTTAAATAAATACATTTGCCAGAATATCCTTGGAGAGGAGGAAGTTGAAAGTCTGAAAGAAATACAACAGAAAATAGATGGGAAAAGAGTTTAGTGGCATAGTATTCCTGAGGTCAACTGATCTTATACATGATATGTTATATTATTTTATAAAGAACCATAAGACCATAGCTCAACTGGGAAGGACCTGAGGGACTAACTAATTCAACTCTTTCATTTTAAAAATGAGAACCTGAGACCAAATTCAGCACTTATTCAAGCTCACAGTACTAATATGTATCCAAGATAGAATTTGACTCCTGGTCTTCTTCATTCCAAGTACAATATTGTACTATCTTGAAGCCTTTCTAATTATATACATATAAAAAATTGGACAGGATGGGAAAAAAAAGGAAAAGCAGTGGATTGAACATCATAAGGTTGAAGGCCAAAACTGAGTTCCACTCATTTTACCTATATGACTAAGAGAAAGTCACTTAATTTCATTAGGACCAGAATTCCTTACATGTAAAAACAGAGGCTTGACTAGATGGTATCAAAGGTGACTTAAAGATGTAAATATATGAAACCTCTTTTATTTCTACATTTCTTTCACCCTTGGGTCATTTTCAGATGTTTCAGATTTATTATATTTCAGATTTCTCTTTTCAAAGCTACCTTTATTCCTGATTTTGCAAAGCAAACAATTCTTCCTCCTCCTCATTCCTTAAGCAAGTACATAAGTAAAATTTAGTATGGCCAACATGTGTTATATATTAGTTATAGCACCATTAGAAGATCTAGATTAAAGAAAATTATGGCATTCATAAGCTTGTACTTTTGCTTTTTTTTTAAAAGACAAAAATCTTAGAATAATATTTCCTTTTTTGCTGTTTGCTTATAAGAAACAGCTGGTAGATAGAATATAGGACTGAATCAAAAATTAATTAATTAAAATTAAATCTTGCCACAGACACATACTAACTATGTGACCTTAGACAAGTCAATTTACAATGATCACCACCAATTTCCTGATGGATAAAATGAGAATAATATGTATATCACAGAGCTAATATGAGGATTACTTTCACTTTATGCATCTTAAAGTAATATAAAATGATTTATTATCATTACTATTTCTACTATTATCACTAACACTTCTACTACTACTATTATTACTACTACAACTATGACTACTACTATTACTATAATACAAGGGCTAAAGTCTCTAAAGCCTATTCAAAAATAGGAGGAAGCAAGGTTCCTCAATACAAAGCATGAAAATGGCAATACAATAAAAAGTGATATCATTATTTAAGAACTTAATTTTATAGAAATTTAATTTTAAAGAAAACATAAGGTTCTCTGTCGAAATTTCACTCTGGCAAAAAAAAAAAATTGGCCTTAAGGATAATTGTTTGTGACCAAATAGTAGGAAAGATGACATAAGAGGGAGAAGAAATGAGGCTACTATATAGCTCATGTATGATAGGGAGTAAGTTTTAAGACCTGCCACTAAAGGCAATTTGCATGATCAATGATGTATAAAAATGCTTGTGGTTAATTATATAAGTACAAAAGAGATAATGTGTGTTCTGAGGTCCTGGTTATGACTGGAGGAGATAATAAGCATGACTGGAGGTGTTTCTCAGTAATATAGAGTTCAAACAAACACAGAATTGAATTGGTTGTAAATTATGATTTTACTTACACTCCAGCAAATAGCAAATAAAACTATACCAAATGTTGTCCAAATTATTTTGGGGGCCATAACTTTAGTTGAACTAATCATCAGGTAATGATCAAAGCTAAAATTAATATTATGCTAGCTTTCAAGAACCTACCTACCCATTCTATTGCTATGTCCTAGATTCTATTGCCTTTTCTGCTATAGTATCTTTGTTCCTGAAAGACATTTTTAGCCATGGGAGAAAGCTTCAACAGTATTAATATGACTAAGTTAATGGAAAATTGGAAATCTGGAGATTTTCCAAAATCTTCTATTGTCATTTATTTCTTCTATAGCCATTTATTACAGTTGTATTCTTTGGGATACTCATGGAAATGTATTCTAATTAGAATAGCAATTACAGGCACATGAGAGACACTACCAGTATCTCGTCATCACATTATCTGCTACTGAGTGAAATTCAGTATAATACAGACCATTTTGGATTCCATCCAAGGAGACTTTTTGCATTTATTTATTTTTATCAGAAATACCAAAAATCTCCACAAAAGTTTTACACCAATGTGAGATTGTATAATGAAGCTGACCCTATGTTTTTAATGCAGTGAAAATCCTTACAGATTATATCAAATTGATAAAACTTGAAAAGAATGGCCCCAAATAAATATTGAGTCTGCTCTTCACTCACACTCATTCCACTTATCTAAACCATCGTTAATTTTCACAGTATCTCTTATATCCTTTTCCTCTCCATTCACAGTCATCATTTCGGGGTAGGCCCTAATCATCTCACATCTGTACTCTCTGCAACAGCCTTGAAATTGATTTCACTGTCATAAGTCTCTCCCCACTCTAATCTCCACTTGATTATTAAAGTGAATTTCCTAAAACATGTCTGATAATATTATCCCCACCAACATTTCAGTAAACTCCAATGGTATCCTGTTACCTCCAGGATCAAGTATAAAAACCCCTGTTTGATTTTTAAAACCCTTCACAACCCTTCTGATCATATTACACTTTTACTCTCTTCCACATACTCTATGACTCACTAACATTGGACTTCTTGTTGCTCCTAGCACAAGACAATCCATCTCCTGAAACTGTGCCTTTTTATTGCCCGCCTAGATCTAGAAGAATCTTTCCTCTCACTTCTGCTATCCTGGATTCCCTTGTCTCAAAATGAAAATGAAAGGATATTAAGGTATTAGAAGTTAAAATGAGTTGGGATAAATGCAGAAAAAATGAAAACTTAAAATTCTGGAACCCTTGGATGTTTTCCTTAAGTGTTTATGAGATGTTGTTCTCCAGTCATTCCAGTTTTGTCTGACTCTTTGACCCTGTTTGGGGTTTCTTGACAAAGATACTGAAGTGATTTGTCATTTCCTTCTGCATCTCATTTTACAGATGAGGAAATTGAGGCAAACAGAATTAAATGGCTAGTAACTGATGTCAAATTTGAATTCAGGAAGATGAGTGTTCCTGGTTCCAGGTTCAGCAGCCTATGAACTGTGATACTTAGCTTATGATGACCATACCATAAAAATCACTATCAATTAATCAAATGTTTTTTGAATATTTACTATGAGTGAGGATCATAATGTGTTGTGCACACAGAAAAAAATTTTACAGGAGGGTATCAGAAAGAATATTATAGAATAAGAAAGGGTGTTGGCTGATTATTTTGATCATAAGAAAGCATACACTCATCAGTGAGATTGCAGGCCAATTAAATCATAGAAAAAGAAATTATCATATGATCTTAATTATAATATATTTACAAGAATGAATCAATGGAAAAAAACATTTATTAAATGTTTGTTGTACAAATGTTTTGGAGTTTTGTTGTGGATATAAATACAAATGTAAGGCAGTGCTTAATTTTAAGAGTTTTGTATGCTATTAGAGGAGAAAATGCATGTAGGGAGTGGTAGCCAAGGATTGGAATCTTGGGCTAGAAAATCACAATGGAAGTAATGTTGACCAATAAAACACTTAATTGAGGCACTTGTTCCAAAAACAATGATGGAGTGGTCAATTCAACCAGGCACTCTCCCTCCCTCCCTCCCTTCCCCTTCCTCTCCCTCTCCCTCTGTCCCTTTCCCTGTCCCTTTTCTCCTCTCCTTCTCCTTCCCTCTCTTCCTCCCTCCCTCCCTCTCTTCTTCCCTCCCCCCCCATCTGTCTATGTCTGTCTGTCTCTGTCTGTCTGTCTGTCTGTCTCTTTCTTTCTGTGTATGTGGGTATATATATGTGTGTGTGTGTGTGTGTGTGTGTGTGTGTGTGTGTGTGTGTGTAATATTTGAAGCCCAGATTACAATTCAATAGAAGTGATGTATAAAAATATAGCTTGCATTTTAAACAATGTATCTACTAAAATGTATTAATGAAATACTTCTGCATTTCTGTTGCCACAAATCACAATGGCTGAGTCATAGGACAGTGACTAACTTCCAGTTTGGTCTTTTGAATCTTTCCCAGATTGGTGGTGATCAAAATCTGTTTCTATCTACTGGGTATTATGCAAAATGATTGAATGGGTCCTTGGGTAAGAATGTTCACATTAAGTTAATCATTCAGTGTTCTTTGTCTACAAAAATTCTTACCACTGCCAGAAGCTGCTTCCTTATCACTTGAAGTAGTTTTCTTATGTAAAGATTGGGATAAAATAAAAAGTAACTTGTGGGTTAAGTTCTTTTTTTTGTTCACAGAGGAGCTGTGCAACTTAAATTATGTGTATGGTTATTTTACATATTTTAATGCTTAAATTTACACTGCCAATTATATTAATGTAGAGAACTTCTGGTATAGAAACAACATCCACTAATGCAAATTAAGGAATTTAAATTCTTGAGATTTGCTTAGGATCATGGTCTTGAAGGGTTTTTCATTAAATAGCATTAATTGTTTTTCCCCTGGTGGTTCTGAGAAGGTGTAGGGTGTATTTTTCCAAGGCATTTTCCCACCTGATACTTTGGGTACTTGAATTTGGCCATAAGTGTCCTAAGGAAGCCAACACTTGTCTCATAAAAGGGAAAGGTTAGAAGCTTGCAAAGCATTGGGCAAAGAATGTGGATAAGGAGTATTAGGTAACAGTAGATTAAGGATAGATACAGTTATATTGAAGAAAAACTGTAAAAGTGGCTTCTCTAGAGAAAGTGATATATGTCCAAATCTTCCTAGGCTCCAATTGGCCAATCACATACCCTTGGGGTCATTGTAGTCCCCACTTTGGACAACACTGGTCCAATTAATTAAGAAGTTAGTAGCCAATGGTCACACAGTTAGTTTAGGGCAGAATTTGGACTTGAACTCAATTCTCTTTCTAATGCAGATCTTCTAGTTTTATAAAAGCAATAATCTAAATAACTGTCCTAAAACTTTCCCCTCCTCCTTGAGTTCCCAAATGCATTCCTTTAAGCTTAGCCTATAAATGTATTTCCTACTCTACCAAGAAAATCAATGTGAGTTCCCCTAACTGCCTTTAAAAATGACCTAATTTTTAGAAATGAATGAATTATTTATTTTATACCCTCTAAATTCAATCTAAGTTAGTAATCGAGCATGTAAATATATTTATGATACTGTAAACTGTATATATGATGAAAAAGCAATAAACTTTCCAGAAACAAACATTTCCTTAGAGTCACTGAAAAACTGAACATTTACTAGAGTTTTATGGTATCATTTTTCTTAATAAAGTTCAATTTTATTATAGAAATTCATATACAATATTTAACAATGATCTTTTAATGAAGATTAATGTTCATATGCTTTTTCCCAGTTTTAGACATTCATTTTGGAAAGGAAACTGGAATTTGATTATAGGAATTATGTATCACTTTGTGGTTTCTTTTTACGATTGTTCATAATTCATTTATTCATTCAACTATGGTCTGTAATTGAGTACAGTGATATAGAAATTCATGTAAAATTTAAACAAAAAGTATTCTAACTCCAACAGAGCAAGAAATTAAATAATATTAACAATTATTTTGACACCCATCTATTAACATTAACCTGAAGTAAGATTACAAATATTAACACTTCCTGAACTTGAAAAATATTTAAACTTACCCACATTTTTAGTTATCATTATTAGTATCAAAAGACATTTTTAAGGTATTCCTATAAGATATTCAATGATTCACAGTCTTTTTCCCTTCTACATCCCACCTATGTACCTAATTGAAATCATCTCACAGTATCACAGACTTCAAATGAGATAATATACATAAAACACTTTGTAAATTACTCAAGACTATGAAGGGGCAGGTAGATGGTACAGTGGAGAGGGTACAAGACCTGGAGTCAGATTTACCTTCCTGAATTCAAATCTTGCCTCTTGACACTTACTATCTGTGTGACCCCGGGGCAAATTACCTAATCCTACTTGCTTCAAGTTGATAATCTGTAAAATGAGCCAGAGAAGGCAATAGTAAACCATGTCAGTATTTTTACCAAAGAACAAACAAACAACAACAACAAAAACTAAATGGAGTCACAGAGAGCTGGACAGGACAGAACAATGGGGCTATTGTTATTGTTATGTTTCTGATTTATACATGAACTTTATTAGAAAGAGTTGAAATTTTTTATTCCCAATTTTTCAGACTTTTTCAACATTTAGTGGTTGGGGGAAAGGAATAGATGATGACTTAACATAAAATTAAAACCTCTCTATTTCATTTGAAATAAATGCAACAGAGGCGGAGCCAAGATGGGGGAGTGAAAAGGTGACTCTCTGCGTCCTCCTCCGAACTTCTCTCAAATCAACAATAAAATAAGCCTCTGAACTGATCTTCAAGTCAACGAATCAGGAAATATTTGGACACTGCTTGTAGATATCTCTGAAAAACTTCACATTAGGTTTGTCTAGCTCGGACAGAGGGATAAACAGAGGACTCCGGTGTCAGAGAACTCTGGTGGAGGCCAGAAGTGAGGGTGGGACTCAGCTCAGTTCAGCTCAGACAGGCAAAAAACTCCAAACTCCAAACTCCAAATTCCAAACACCTGGAGTTTATCTGAGGCACTGGGGACACTGTGCCCTGATTAGGGGCAGGTGTTCTGGCAAACTTGCCTTGTTTAAGGAGTAATTCGTACTTAATCCTAGCCCCCACCGGCCCAGCACCTTAAATTAATTCGCCGAAGCGCCCCAGGGCAAAATCTTCAGCCGGCCATTTCAGCCACTGTTTTTTTTTTTTTTCCCCTATCTTAAACAGATATCCACGCTGTCTAAAAAAAAAAAAAAAAAAATGAAGAGGCAAAAGAGAGCTCTCACCATAGACAGCTTTTATAAAGAAAAAGAAGAGAAGACCCCAGATCCAGAGGTTCCTTTAGACAAAACCCCAGAGGAAATCAGCAAGGACCATCACTGGTCCCCCTTTCAAAAGGCCTTTCTGGAAGATTGCTTAAAGAACCTAATAAAAGAGCTGGAGGATAAATGGGAAAATAAATTGAAATTAGTGCAAGAAGGATACAATATCTTGCAAGAAGGATATGATGCCCTGAAAAAGAGATATGAAAAAGACACCAATCTATTGAAAAATAAAATTAGTGAAGTGGAAAAAGAGTGCAATGAACAAAAAAATTCAATTGGCCAGTTACAAATGGAGCTTAAAAAGGTAACTGAAGAAAACAACACTTTAAAAATAAGAATTGAACAAATGCAAGTGAATGACTCAATAAGACTTCAAGAATCAGTCAAACAAAAACAAAAAAAAAATGAAAAATTAGAAGAAAATATGAAATATCTCCTAGGAAAAACAACTGATTTGGAAAATAGATCTAGGAGAGACAATCTAAGGATTATTGGACTTCCTGAAAGCCATGATGAAAAAAAGAATCCAAACACTATCTTCCAGGAAATCCTGAAAGAAAACTGCCCTGAGGTTGTAGAATCAAAGGGCAAAATCACCATTGAAAGAATTCACCGATCACCTGCTGAAAGAGACACCAAAATTAAAACCCCAAGGAATATCGTGGCTAAATTTCAGGACTATAGCACCAAGGAACAGATTCTGCTAGCAGCTAGAAAGAAACAATTCAAATACCTAGGATCAATAATTGGAATCACACACAATCTGTCAGCCTCCACACTGAAGGATCGAAGGGCCTGGAACCAGATATTCCGAAGGGCAAAGGAACTTGGATTACAGCCAAGAATATCGTATCCAGCTAGAATGAGCATTATCTTCCAGGGAAGATATTGGTCATTCAATGATATAGGTGAATTTCACCTATTTCTAATGAAAAGACCAGATCTGAACAAGAAATTCGACATCCAAACACAGAACTCAAGAGATGCATAAAAAGGTAAAAAGGAAAGGACTCTTGAAAACTTTATTTCTACTAGGGGGATGCTTAAAGTTTGGGGGTATAATTAACTAGATATTACTTTGATAATATGAAAAAGAGAACTAGAGGGGGAAAGGTTGTCATACTGGGGAAAAGTGGTAAAAAATAAGATCTAAAAAAAAGGGAGGTAGAAACAAGGTAAAATCTCTTGAAGAGGCAAAGAAAACCTAATATAATTGAGAGAAAGAGGGGAGGGAGTTGAGCATTGTGTAAATCTTACTCTCATCAGGTTGGGCTCTAAAAGTGTATATCAGACACTTGATTTCACATAGAAACTTGTCGGTTGCTAGAGGGAAGTGGGAGGGAAAGGAGGAAAAGAAAGGGATAAACTAATAGAAGGGAAAATAGAAGAATCAGGGGAAAGGAGTAAAAACAGGGGGAAGGGATCTAAAGGGTGGAGTATTGTTTGGAGGAGGGGGCCATCAAAAGTAAAGTACTGAGGAGGGGGGAAGGGAGAAAGGGGAAAGGAAAGGGGAAAACATAACTTGGATAAATAAGATGGCAGGAAATAAAAAATTAGTTATTCTATCTGTGAATGTGAATGGGATGAACTCTCCCATAAAGCGGAAGTGGATATCAGACTGGATTAAAAACCAGAATCCCACAATATGTTGTCTACAAGAAACATATCTAAAACATAGTGACACATATAAGATGAAGGTAAAAGGCTGGAGCAGGACCTATTATGCTTCAGGTGAACAAAAAAAAAAGCAGGTGTAGCAATCCTTATCTCAGATCAAGTAAAAGCCAAGATATATCTAATCAAAAGAGATAAGGAAGGAAACTATATTTTAATAAAGGGTACCATAGATAATGTAGCAATATCAATACTAAATATATATGCACCAAGTGCAATAGCACACAAATTCCTAGGGGAGAAATTAAGAGAGATGCAAGAAGAAATAGACAGCCAAATGATACTAGTGGGGGATCTCAACCTTGCTCTCTCAGAATTAGATAAATCAAACCACAAAATAAACAAGAAAGAAACTAGGGAGATAAACCAATTGTTAGAAAAGTTAGGTATGATAGATCTATGGAGAAAGTTGAATGGAGACAGTAGGGAGTTTACTTTTTTCTCAGCAGTCCATGGAACCTATACAAAAATTGACCATGTGTTAGGACATAAAAACCTCAAAATCAAATGCAGAAAGGCAGAAATCGTAAATGCATCCTTTTCAGATCATGATGCAATAAAAATCACATGCAGTATAAGGCCAGGAGAAAATAAACCAAAAGTTAATTGGAAATTAAATAATCTAATCCTGAAGAATGAATGGGTGAAAGAGCAAATCATAGACACAATCAATAATTTCATCCAAGAGAATGACAATAAGGAGACAACATACCAAAATTTGTGGGATACGGCTAAAGCGGTTATAAGGGGCAATTTTATATCTCTAGATGCTTACTTGCATAAAATAGAGAAAGAAAAGATCAACGAATTGGGCTTATTATTAAAAAAACTAGAAAAAGAACAAATTAAAAACCCTCAATTAAATACCAAATTGGAAATTCTAAAAGTAAAAAGAGAAAATAATAAAATTGAAAATAAGAAAACTATTGAATTAATAAATAAAACTAAGAGTTGGTTCTATGAAAAAACCAACAAAATAGATAAGCCTTTAGTTAATTTGATAAGAAAAAGGAAAGAGGAAAATCAAATTGTTAGTCTCAAAAATGATAAGGCAGAACTTTCCTCCAATGAAGAGGAAATTAGAGCAATAATTAGGAGGTACTTTGCCCAACTTTATGCCAGTAAGTTTGATAATCTAAATGAAATGGAGGAAGATCTACAAAAATATAGATTGCCCAGGTTAACAGAAGAGGATATCAATTATTTAAATAGCCCCATATCAGAAAAAGAAATAGAACAAGCTATTAACCAACTCCCTAAGAAAAAATCTCCAGGGCCAGATGGATTTACATGTGAATTCTACCAAACATTCAAAGAACAATTAATTCCAATACTACACAAACTATTTGAGAAAATAGGGACAGAAGGTATACTGCCAGAATCCTTCTATGAGACCGATATGGTGCTGATAGCTAAACCAGGTAGGGTGAAAACAGAGAAAGAAAACTATAGACCAATTTCCCTAATGAATATTGATTAAATAAGATATTAGCAATGAGATTACAGAAAGTCATCCCCAGGATAATACATCATAACCAAGTAGGATTTATACCAGGAATGCAGGGCTGGTTCAATATTAGGAAAACTATTAGCATAATCAATTATATTAATAACCAAATTAATAAAAACCATATGATTATCTCTATAGATGCAGAAAAAGCCTTTGATAAAATCCAACACCCATTCCTATTAAAAACAATAGAGAGTATAGGAATAAATGGGCTTTTCCTTAAAATGATCAGTAGCATCTATTTAAAACCATCAGCAAGCATCATATGTAATGGAGACAAACTAAAACCATTCCCAATAAGATCAGGAGGGAAACAAGGCTGCCCACTGTCACCATTACTACTTAATATTGTATTAGAAATGTTAGCTTTAGCAATAAGAGAAGAAAAAGAGATAAAAGGAATCAGAGTAGGTAATGAAGAAACCAAATTATCACTCTTTGCAGATGACATGATGGTATACTTAGAGAACCCTAGAGACTCAACTAAAAAAACTACTAGAAACAATTCACAACTTTAGCAAAGTGGCAGGATTCAAAATTAATCCACATAAATCATCAGCATTTTTATATATTACCAACAAAGTTCAGCAGCAAGAGATGCAAAAAGAAATTCCATTCCAAATAGCAGATGATAGGATAAAATATTTGGGAATCTATCTGCCAAGGAAAAGTCAGAAACTATATGAACTAAATTACAAAACACCACACAAATAAAATCGGACCTAATCAATTGGAAAAATATTAAGTGCTCATGGGTAGGCAGAGCAAACATAATAAAAATGACAATACTACCCAAACTAATCTACTTATTTAGTGCCATACCAATCAAACTCCCAAGAAATTATTTTACAGATCTAGAAAAAAATAGTAGCAAAGTTCATTTGGAAAAACAAAAGGTCAAGGATCTCAAGGGGATTAATGAAAAAAAAGGCAGATGAAGGCGGCCTTGCTGTACCAGATCTAAAACTATATTATAAAGCAGCAGTCATCAAAACCATTTGGTACTGGCTAAGAAATAGAGCAGCCGATCAGTGGCACAGGATAGGATATCAGGACAATCTAGGAAATAACCTGAACAATCTAGCATTCGATAAACCCAAAGACCCCAGCTTTTGGGATAAATACTCACCATTTGGCAAAAACTGCTGGGAAAATTGGAAACTAGTGTGGAAGAAATTAGGGCTTGACCCATACCTAACCCCACATACCAAGATAAGATCTAAATGGGTTCATGATCTAGATATAAAGAGGGACTTTGTAAGCGAGTTAGAGGAACGTAATATAGTTTATCTCTCAGACCTGTGGAGATGGAATAAATTTATGTCCAAAGAAGACCTGGAACTCCTAATTGAACAGCAGATGGATAATTTTGATTACATTAAGTTAAAAAGTTTCTGTACAAACAAAACAAATGCAGACAAGATGAGAGGGAAGCATCAAATTGGGAAATCATCTTTACATTTAATGGTTCTGATAAAGGCCTCATTTCTAAAATATATAGAGAATTGTCTCATATATATAAGAATTCAAGCCACTCTTCAATAGATAAGTGGTCAAGGGATATGAACAGACAATTTTCAGATGATGAAATTAAAACCATCTCTAGTCATATGAAAAGTTGCTCCAAATCACTATTGATCAGAGAAATGCAAATTAAGACAACTCTGAGGTACCACTACACACCTGTCAGAGTGGCTAAAATGACAGGAAAAGGTAACAATGAATGTTGGAGGGGATGTGGGAAAACTGGGACACTAATACATTGTTGGTGGAACTGTGAACGGATCCAACCATTCTGGACAGCAATTTGGAGCTATGCTCAAAAAGTTGTCAAACTGTGCATACCCTTTGACCCAGCAGTGTTTCTACTGGGCCTATATCCTAAAGAGATCTTAGAGGAGGGAAAGGGACCCACCTGTGCAAGAATGTTTGTGGCAGCCCTTTTGTAGTGGCTAGAAACTGGAAACTGAAGGGATGCCCATCAATTGGAGAGTGGCTGAATAAATTATGGTATATGAATGTTATGGAATACATTGTTCTGTAAGAAACGACCAGCAGGACGATTTCAGAGGGGCCTGGAGGGACTTGCATGAACTGATGCTGAGTGAAACGAGCAGAACCAGGAGATCATCATACACAGCAACAACAATATTACATGATGATCAATTCTGATGGACATGGCTCTCTGCAACAAAGAATTGTCTCAAACCAGTTCCAATTATTCACTGAAGAAAGCCATATACACCCAGAGAGAGGGAAATGAAATATGGACCACAATGTAACATTTTCATGATCTCTATTGACATTTGCTTGCATTGTGTTGCCTTTCTCTGATTCTTTTTTTTTCTTGTAGATAGGATTTTTCTTGCATAACTTCTCAAGCATTTCAACATTATTAACATGTAGTGGACTTCCTGCCATCTAGGGGAGGGAAGGGGACTGGGGGTAAAATTTGTAATGGAAAGCTTTGTAAAGATCAATGTTGGGGAACTACCCATATAGATATATGTTATACAAATAAAAAGCTTTAATAAAAAAATTAAAAATAAAAATTAAAAAAAAATGAAATAAATGCAACAGCCCTGTCAAGTTAGCATGCTACTTCAAAATAAGCTAGCCTCCATATTGGTTGAGATTTATTACACCCTTCCTACCTGAACACTCTCCTTGTGCTACCAAGGAGAAAGAAGCTTCAATACAGGGTAGTGGTTAAACTTAGGATTATCTGCCTATTTATAGCGTATGCCGCACATTTGAAGCAAACACAATACAATAAAAATCTTTTGATTTTGATCTAGAGATAATAGCCATTAAAAATTGAAGACAATAAAGAAAGTCAGCAATGTAGGATGAAACAGGGTGAGAGAAAAAGCAGAGGATATAAATTCACCATATTCCAGTGACTATTAAATAATTTGTCCTAGTAGATTATATCTCAAGTGGATCAATGATCCAGGCAAGGGTACTTAGGACTATATTCAGCATTGGTTAGCAGATACTTTCACTTGTAATGATCTGGTTGTTGATACATTATGTAGATACCTTCCCTTATGGAGCTTCAAAGTTTGGGGACATTTCATCATCCTTCAGTCCAACCTTCCATGGGACTCTTACATTATAGGACATTATAACCCTACTAAATTATAATATTAGCATTTTATAGAATTCCATGACATTCATATACCATAACTTATTCAGCCATTCCCCAACTGATGGGCAGCTATTCAGTTTCTTGTTCCTATTCTCTACAGAAAGGGCTGCTTACAAATATTTTTGCACATGTGGCCTTCTTTTTTATGATCTCTTTGGGATACAGACTCACTAGAGATAGTGATGGATCAAAGCCCTTTGGGCATAGTGAGGAGCTTATATTTTAATGGATAAATTTAAGCATCAAATCCCTAAACTGGACAAAGTTTAATGAAAGCATCCCCCATTACCATAGGAAGACATAAGCAGATGCCACATCATGGATTTCGTTTCCAGTCTTTTCCAGCTTCTCCATATTTATTCATTATTTTCAGGGCAATCTGCATAGTTTACCATACTCCAGACTATCCACAACAGAAACCAGATTCCATTCACTAGCAATGTGCCTATTGCCTAATGTCCTTAAAGATAATTTAGGGAATTGAATACCATCACCCTTCACAGCAGTTTCTATAGTGAAAAGGACAGGGAGGGAATTACCTTATGGAGGAAATTATTGCCAAAATAAAGTGCCAGAACCTCCTTAATTTTTCTGTATTGGCCCATTTTCCTATTAACTCCTTTGTTCAAAAGTTTTTAAAGTAACTTCCCAATACCTACCAAATAAAATTCAAAATTCTTTCTCTAGCATTACAGGTCCTCAATAATCTCGTATTACCTCATCTTTGAAGACTTTTGCTGTCCCCTGCTATATCATTTACACGCTAAACAAATTGAACTATTCTTTTTATTGAGAACAATCTATTTTTCACCTCACTACAAATATCTTCATTTTCCTGTTGAATGTTCATCTTACCCTTCTACACCCAAACTTTAAAATCAAATGCTTCTTCTTCCACTAAGCATTCTTTGATCCCCTCCAATCAATAATAACCTTTCCCTTCATTGATCTTAAATATCATTAATTTTTTACCTCTTTAACAAATTTATTGTACATTGTTTTTCTTTATTATATGGCCAAGCATACAATGGTTTATATATTATTTGTAGTTTTCCCAGAACCAACAGCAATATTCGTACAAAGTAGACACTTACTTAATGATGTTTTAACTGAATTCAATGGAAGGTAGACAGAAGGATAACCTAAGCAGAGAGAATAGTTACAAAATTAGATCCCAGAAGAGCTAATAGCTGGACCACAATAATAAGGGAAACAGAATAGAGTGAAACAAGCCTGAAAAGTTAGGTTAGTAATAGAATATAAATAGCATTAAATATGAAGTTAAGCAGTTTTGTTTGCTCTTATGTAACTTCTGCCTTTTGTAGTCATAGCCTCCCAACCACTTCCTAGTTACTAAAACCTTCCTATCTAAGGTTACATTCCAGCTATTCTATATTCTATATTCTCTATATACATGCCCCTTTAAATTTTCTCTCCACTTAAACTATAAGTTCCTGCAATTCAGATTATGTTTCTACTTTTCTCTGGATGCTCCTTACTAGGCATAGTAACTGGTACATAAAAGGTTAATAAATATTTTTGATTGACTAAATCATGTTGAGAATATAAAGAAACAGGAAAGGAAAGAGAATATTTTCAAAAGATATAAATTGTGTGGATATTGGAAGAAGGTATAAATATCTCCTAATGATTAAAGTTAGAAAAAAAGCATAATGGGCTATATTGAAGGGTACTTGGTTCCCCTATTTGGAGGCCTTCAAGCAAGGACTGGAAAACTTCTGGTTGGGGGATTTTGCATAAAGGAATTTTGTTCAACTATAGGTGGGCTGATATTGCCTTGAACATCCTTTTCACCTCTAAGATTCTGTGATTCAATGGTTTCTGAAATCTGATCAATTGCTAGGGAAAGGAAAGATAAAGAGTTGAAAGTGACAGATAAGTGAATTTGTACATAAAATCTTACAGACAATAGCTGAGGGCAGCTTCTGTTAACATTAGACCTTTGACAACAAATAGGTAATTATTGCTATTATTCTTCTTGCTGTTCTTTTTGTCTCTAGAAGAGAAAATGAGAGTAATGACTTTATGTCACTCTGCATCACTTAAATCCAATTCACGAATGAGTCAAAAAAATCACCCAACAGCATCACTGGTGCTCTTCAAAAATGACAATAACATAAAGTTTTGCAGATAACAATTGAGGGAAGATTCTGTTAACATTAGGTTTTTGACAAGAAGTAGGTAATTATAAATCAAATAAAGCCGAGAAATCCATGGAACCAGACATCAGAAGAAAAGGCAGGGCAAGTCTCCCTATAGTAGCTGTTCCAAATCTTATTTCTTATCAACCTCCTAATTTGCCCTGCCCCCATCATCTTGTTTTTTATATTATTGAGGAAATTTAGGGCTTCCTCCCTCAAATACCTTCCCTGGTACATAGCTCAAAACTTCTTTTTATCTGTTCATTCCTCCTTTGTTTCAGTCAATGAAGAGGTATTCCTCATATTCATGATCCCATTCTTTTCAGACTTTTTGAAGATCTAGTTCCAGTATTCATTTTTTTTTCTCTCTTCTCTTTTGCTTATTTAATCTCACTATCTAGTATTTTCTTCAAGTGAGACATCATATGTAGGGGACTTTTTAAACTTTAGGGGTGCTATATAAATGCTATTGTTTTTACCCTATGCCCTAAAAATAAAAAAAAATTAAAAAATAGGCCTTCCTTATCCTAAGAAACAAAAACAAAACAAAACAGCAACAATGTCCAATACTTGGTTGTACTATATCTTATGATGTTCAGTCATTTCAGTGCCAAGATCTTAGTAATGGCCATCTACTCCTAAGGTCCTCACTGCCTAAAGATTTATTCACTTCTCACTTGAGATCTAATTTCTGAACTCTGTTCAGAAATACCGCTGCTAGAAGCAAAGGAGAAAAACAAAGAATAAAAAACAGTCAAGAAGTCTAATTCACCTTGGCTAATTTTTTATGTTTCTGGCCTCTGGAAGAAAATAGCAGTTATCTTAATCTAAACTCTTAATTAATGAATCATCAGTTACAAATCCTAAGCTCAAAAAACACAACCCTGCTACTCTATCTTCTTACCATCAGTTTTGCAATTTGTATGCATGTGTGTGTATTTTAGAGGATTTTTAAAACTTTAATAAATCAAAATAAAAGACATATCTAACTCTAAAATATCAGACTTTTTTTTTAAATTAAATTTCAGGAAGAAAAAAATTTTTTTTCTGAATGTCTCAAGATACTGCATTACTATTAAATAAGATATCAGACATGTGAGGATAATTTACCAAAAAATTTTTTTCTTTACCAATATAGTGTAAGAAATAGGAATGCTAAATATGAAAACAATTTTAAAAAATACATTGGATTGAAAAAGGCCAAGAACTTTTAAAAATCTATTTTGTAAATCTTAGAAAAACCTTTTAGTTACTTATGTGACCTTAGATCAGGTACTTTAATGTCTCTAGGCCTCACTTTCCCCTCTGTAATATTTTTTCTAATTCCAAATTTATGGCCTTATGCTATTGTAAAGAAGTTAGCAACATAGAAAAAGTGGTTGTAAGAAAGAATATATCAGGAAATAATTCATTTATGTAAGGTTAAATAACATGTAAATGGGCCAAGACTGATTCCAATCTCTAATGCTCTATTTCATCTACCTACTAAAAGATTTCTACTGATGCATGCAAGTCTAAAATCTTTAAAGTCTTTAAATGTCAACCAAGCTTTTGCTGTTTATCTTTTTATTGCTCTTATTCTGATTGTAAGAATCATATTGTAAAATTCTGGCAAACTGAGTTAGTTTCTAAGGCTGCTTTGATCAGAGCAAGACAAGCACTGAAATGTCTATTGGTGGTCAAATATTGTTAAAATGGTTAAAACATTCTATTCTCATGTTTTCACTGTAGCAATAATAGATATAAGATAATATACCTATTGTTTTAGTTACAAGTTGATTAAGCAACAGGAATTTATGTCTCTATCACCAAATTGTCTTTTCTTTCTTCAATTTTTTTTCCCTGAGGCAATTAGGGTTAAGTGGCTTGCCCAGGGTCACATAGCTAGGAAGTGTTAAGTGTTTGAGGCAGATTTGAACTCAGGTCCTCCTGACTTCAGGGCCATTGCTCTATCCACTGTGCCACCTAACTAATTCCAAAATTATCTTGATACTCTTTCTCTTTTTTCCTCTACTAGTAATTACTACCCTAGTTTTTGTCTTTCCCACATCACTTATATTTTTCATAAACTTCCTACCTAATTTCATTAGTATAATTTTCTTCCCCTTGAAATTCAGTATTTTCTTGTATACCAGACATCATCTTAAAACACTATTTCAATTCTCTGATCAAGAAGCAACAGAGATAATCACATCCATCATATTTATGATGATTTAAAAAAAAAGAAAGAAGAAAAAACCAATTGTTGGAAGGTGTGTGGATAGACAGACACTGATATACTATTATTGAAGCTATATAATGTGATCTAAACATTCAAAGGAAAAAAAAGTAACTGTGCTTATTTTTTGATCATGTGATTCCACTAATAGATATATACTTCCAAAAAGTCTAAGACAGGGAAAAGAAACCCCATAAACACACAAAAAATTTATATTAAAATTGTTTTCTTGCAAAGTACTGAAAACAAAATAAATCCTTTTCTTTTGGGAGAATGGATGAGCAAACAAGCTATACTTTACTTCTGAATGCTTACCATTTGCTGTGCCATCCTTTTTTGGTTTTAAAAGCATTTTATAATTTTTTTTCTTTTTTTTAAGATGGCAGAGAGAAACTAAGAAGTTGCCTGACCTCTCCCTAGATTCCCTCAGAAACAATGTTAAATCAGGCCTCTAAATGGATGCTAGAAAAACTAAATCCACAAAAAGACAGAGTGAAAAAAAATTTTGACCTTGAGATAATTTAGAAGGACTTTAGGAAAACTCTGGCTCATTTGGGTAAAAGGGGAGCACAGCCCAGCACAGATGTTTCTATAAGCTAGTGGGAGGTTCTTAACCTTAGCAGGCCAATGGCATATCAAATCAGCTGTGAGGCCTCCAATTCCAGATCAGAAGGCAAATTGCTAGCCCTGGAACTCTGGAACAACAGATACAGTTAGGCTGGGCTACCCCAGCACAGTGGGCAATTCAAGCACCTGAAGCTCTGTTTTGTAGCACCAGTGACCCTTGAACCCCAGGACAAGCAGATTGGAGCAGTTCTTCCAGTGTTCTAGAAGCAGGGGTTAACTTTTATTTTTTTTTTAATTTCTTTTAATAAAGCTTTTTATTTACAAAACATGATTTTTCTACATTGACCTTTGAAAAAAAAATTTTTGCCCCAAGCTTTTCCCCTCCTTCTCCCCACCCCTCACACCTAGATGACAGGTAATCTAATACATGCTAAATAGGATAAATTATATGACAAATACAATACATGTATACATATCAATACAATTATTTTACTGCACAAGAAACATCAGATCTAGAAAGAGAAGAAGAAAAAAACATCTAAGAAGGAAAACAAAATGCATGGAAATATTCATAGAAAACGTTAAAATGCTGTGTGGTGGTTCACACTCAGTTCCCACAGGCCTCTCTCTGGACGTATATGACTATCTTCATCACTGAACAATAGGAACTGGTTTGAATCACATCATTGTTGAAGAGAACCATGTCCATCAAAATTGATCATCGTATAGTCTTGTTGCTGTGTATAATGTTCTCCTGGTTCTGCTGATTTCACTCAGCATCAGTTGCAAGTCTCTCCAGGCTTCTCTGAAATCCTCCTGTTGGTCGTTTCTTACAGAGCAATAATATTCCATAACATTCATATACCATAATTTATTCAGCCATTCTCCAATTGATGGGCATCTTTTCAATTTCCAGTTTCTTGCCATTACAAAAAGGGCTGCCACAAACATTTTTGCACATGTGGGTCCCTTTCCCTCCTTTAAGATCCCTTTGGGATATAGGCCCAGAAGAAACACTGCTGGGTCAAATGGTATGCACAGTTTGATAACTTTTTGAGCATAGTTCCAAATTGCTCTCCAGAATTTTTATATCCATTCACAGTTCCACCAACAATGTATCAGTGTCCCAGTTTTCCCACATCCCCTCCAACAGTTATCATTATCATTTCCTGTCATTTTAGCCAATCTGACAGGTATGTAGTGGTATCTCAGAGTTGTCTTAATTTGCATTTCTCTGATCAATAGTGATTTGGAGCACCTTTTCATGTGACCAGAAATAGTTTCAATTTCTTTATCTGAAAATTGTCTGTTCATATCTTTTGACCATTTATCAATTGGAGAATGGCTTAAATTCTTATATATTTGGGTCAATTCTCTATATATTTTAGAAATGAGGCCTTTATCAGAACCTTTGGATGTAAAAATATTTTCCCAGTTTACTGCTACCCTTCTAATCTTGTCTTCATTCATTTTGTTTGTACAAAAACTTTTTAACTTGATATAGTCAAACTTATCTATTTTGTGATTAATGATGACCTCCAGTTCTTCTTTGGTCACAATTCCTTCCCCCTCCACAGGTCTGAGAGGTAAACCATTCTACATTGTTCTAATTTGTTTATAATATCATTTTTTATGCCTAGATCATGAATCCATTTTGACCTTATCTTGGTATATGGTGTTAGGTGACTTTATGATTATTATCATAATATATAATCATAAAATCACAATAAACATAACATAATAATCATAAAATCACAGTAATCATATCATAATAATCATAAAGTCACAGTAATCATATCATAATCATAATGTAATAATAAATTCATAAAATCAACCCTCATTCTATAAGTATCTATAACATAAATATAGTTCTCAAGAGTTTTTTTTTCTTGTTACCTTTTTATGTTTCTCTTGTGTTCTGTGTTTGTAGATCAAATTTTTTGTTCAGTTCTGGTCTTTTCAGTAGAAATAGGTGAAATTCTCCTATATCATTGAATAACCATCTTCTTCCCTGGAAGATAATGCTCATTCTAGCTGGGTAACTTATTCTTGGCTGTAATCCAAGTTCCTTTGCCCTTCAGAATATCTGATTCCAGGCCCTTCGATCCTTCAAAGTAGAAGCTGCTAGGTCCTGTATGATCCTAATTGTGGCTCCCTGATATTTAAATTGTTTCTTTCTGGCTCCTAGTAATATCTTTTCCTTGGTGTGATAGTTCTGGAATTTAGCCACGATATTTCTGGGGGATTTAATTTTTGGGTTTCTTTCAGGAGGTGATCGGTGGATTGTTTCAAAGAGTATTTTGCCTTCTGGGTCTAAAATATCAGGACACTTTTCTTTTATGATTTCCTGGAAGATAGTGTCTAGGTTCTTTTTTTCATCATGGCTTTCAGGAAGCCCTATAATCCTTAGATTGTCTCTACTAGATCTATTTTACAGGTCAGTTGTTTTTCCTAGGAGATATTTCATGTTTTTCTCTATCTTTTCATTTTTTTGTTTTTGTTTTACTGATTCTTGAAGTCTTGATGAGTCATTCATTTCCAATTGTTCGATTCTAATTTTTAATGTCTTATTTTCTTCAGTTACTGTTTTTAGTTCCTCTTGCAATTGACCAATTACATTTTTTTGTTCATTGCATTCTTTTTCCATTTTTTCTATTTTATTTTGCAGTGATCTCATTTTGTTTCCCCATGTTTCTTCTAACTCTCTTTTAAGATTTTTTATGTAATCTTCAAAGAAAGCCTTGTAACATGGAGACCAGTTTATGTCTCTCTTTGGGGCTTTTTCTGGAGTTGCTTTACCTTTAGGGGCCTCAGGATTTGAGGTCTGTTCTTCCCTCTCTCCATAGAAGTTCTCTATGGTGAGATCTCTTTTTGGTTTTTTTATTCATATTTTTTTTAAAGGTGTGGGGTCTGTTTAAGGCAAAGGTGGGACAGCTGCTTTAATTTGCCCTGGGGCAGTTCTGCTGATTGAGTTATTTCAAGAACTGGGCAGTTCTGCTGATTGAATTATTTCTGGTGCTGATCAGTCCTGTTGATTGATTGATAGCCCTAGGGTGCTGTGTAATGGCAGCTAGGTCCGATGCTCATCAGGGGTTCCGTGGTTCACAATCTACCCCCCACAAAAGGCAGACCCTCCAAACCACCTGCCCACAATCAGGACAGATTGGCCCAAGAGGCCCCCAGAAGACTCCCAGGTGTGTGAAAAGCACAATGCTCCCACTCCTGTTCCAACTCCTGTTCCAGCTCCCTGCTCCAGGTCCCTGCCCTGGTCTCCCTGTGCTGCAGTCTGGGTTCAGCAGACCACCCCCCTGCCCAATTAAAACAGACCTGTTTTGAAGTTCTTCCAGAGTATCTTCTTCTAGAATCGTGTTGTTCTCCAGATATTGTGGATTTTTTGCTTCAAAATCAGTCTAGAGGCTTCATATTTTGTTGGTTTGAGGAGAGGTTAGAGGAGGTTACAGAGACTCCTGTCTGATCTCCGCCACCATGGCTCCACCCCCAGAAGGAAGTGCAGGGGTTAACTTTAAAAAATGAGAAAAAACAAAACAAAACAAAAACAAAAAGGGTCCTTAGCATAGAATGCTAATATGGTGACAGTGAAGATCAAAACACAAACTGATAATGGAATAACAATGTTAAAATGTTCATAAGTGAAACCTCAAAGGGGTTTCAAGTCCAAAAATTCCTCTTTGAAGAACTTAAAAAGAATTTTTAAAATCAATTAAGAAAGATAGAAGAAAAAAGAGAGAAATATATGGGAGTTATGCAGGAAAATTATGAAAAAAAAGAGCCAACAGCTTAGAAAAGAAAGCACAAAAATTGATTGAAGAAAGTAGTTTCTTAACAAACAGAATTGGCCAAATTTTGGGGGCCTAATACATTGAAGAAAATGGCTTCTTTAAAAATAGAATTTGCCAAATGGAAAAGGAGGTACAAAAGGTAAAGAAAGTAATTCTTTAAAAAATAGATCTGAATGAGTGGAAACTAATGACTCTATGAGTCATAAAGAATCAGCTAATCAAAATCAAAAGAATGAAAAATATAGAAGAAAATGTAAAATTCCTCACTGGGAAAATAACTGACCTGGAAAACAGATTCAGAAGAGATAATTTATGAATTGTTAGACTCTCTGAGGGCCACGATAAAAAAAAAATAGCCTGGAAAGCATCTTCCAAAAAATTATCAAGGAAAACTGCTTTTGATATTCCAGAACCAGAGAGTAAAACTATCTTTTGAAAGAAATTCTAAAATAAAAATTTTGAAGAATATTATAGCCAAATTCCAGAATTATCAAGTCAAGGAGAAAATACTACAAGCAGCCCAAAAGAAACAATTCAAATATTAAGAAGTCAGGATTATGGAATTTTTCAGCTTCTACATTAAAAGATCAAAGAACTTGGAATATGATATTGTGGAAGGCAGAGTAGTTTGGATTACAACCAAGAATCCATTACCCAGCAAAACTGAATTTAATCTTACAGTGTAAAATATTAATATTCAATGACATAGAGGACTTTCAAACTTTAATGATGAAAAGAACAGAACTGAACAAAAGAAAGATACAAAGGGAAACAGTAAAGAAAAAAAATTCAATAACACGAAATTGTTTATATCAGTACATATGAAAATGATTCTTGTAACTGACAATTGTATATCTATTAGACCACTTAGAATTATCTCTTGACAAAGGGTGTGGGTATAAGTTGACTTTGATCTGATTATATATATAAAAAAGATAAGAGCTGGAAAAAATGAGAGGGTGCTGATAGAGTATACATTGAGGGAGATGGTCAGAAGCAAAACACTCTTGAGGAAGGACAGGGTGAAAGGAGAAAGAAGAGTATGAAAAGGGGAAATAAGAAGGAAGAAAATACAATTAGTAATCATAACTGTAAATGAGATGAGCTCTTCTATAAAATTGAAACTGATAAAAAAGTGGATTAACAACTAGAATCCTTCAATATATTTTTACAAGAAATACATTTGAACCAGAGAGATATACCCAGGTATAAGGTAAAAGACTAAAGCAGGATATATTAATTAAACAATTTAACTAAAAGGAAAAATTCGACATCAGTGAAGAGGAAATTAAAGTGAAAAACAGGAGTTATTTTGCTGAATTATTTGCCAACAAATCTGACGATCTAAGTGAAATGGATGAATACTTACAAAAAATTAGATGCCTAAATAAACAGTAGAGGAAATAAAATATTTAAATAGCCCTATTTTAGAAAAAATATAGATTAAATAGACTTTCAATAAGCTCCTTAAAAAATCTCCAGAGCCAGATGAATTTACAAGTAAATTCTATCAAACATTTAAAGAATAATTAATTTCAATACTACAAAAAACTATTTTGGAAAAAATATGTAAAAAAAGAAGTCCTATATTCCTTATATTCCTTATTTGACATAAATATGATGCTGATATCCAAAACAGGAAGAGTAAAAACAGAGAAAGAAAATTATAGACTAATTTTGCTAATGAATAATTTTTAAATAAAATATTAGTGTGAAGAGATTATAGCAATTTATCACCAGGATAATGCATTGTGACCAAGTGAGATTTATCCTAGGAATACAGGGCTAGTTCAATAGCAGGAAAACTATCAACATAATTGACCATGTCAATAATAAAACTAAGAGAAATCACAGGATTATCTCAATAGATGCTAATTTTTTAAAATAAAATACATCACCCATTCCTATTAAAACCACTGGAGAGCATAGGAACAAATGGAGTTTTTCTTAAATTGATAAGCCTCATTTTCTAAAACCATCAATAAGCATTATCTATTAAGAGGATAAACTAGAAGCATTTCCAATGAGACCAGAGATGAAACAAGGATTCCCCACTATCATCACTATCATTAAATATTGTAATAGAAATGTTAGCTTTAGCAATAAGACCAAAAAAAAAGAAATTGAAGAAATTAGAATAGTCAGCGAGGGAACATAATTATCATTCTTTGCAGGGGATATGATGGCATAGAGAATCCTAGAAAATCAACTGAAAAATTACTTGAAACAATAAAAAAAGTTTGCACAGTTGAAGGATATAATATAAGCCTATATAAATCATGACTATTTTCAAAAAGTACAGGACTAAATGATAGAGAGGGAAATTCCATTTAAAGTAATTTTATACAATATAAAATATTTGGGAGTCTGCCTGCAAAGGCGAACTCAGGAACTATATGAATATATTTACAAAATATTTTTCACACCAATAAATATAAATCTAACTATTGGAACAATATCAATTGCTCCTGGGAAAACCAAGGTAATATAACAAAAATGACAATTGCCATACCAATCAAATTACCTAAAATTATTTCATAGAGCTAGAAAAAATAATAAAATTCACCTGAAGAATAAAATGTCAAGAATGTCAAGAGAATTAATGAAAAAAAATACAAAGGAAGGATGTCTAGCTATACCAGGTCTAAAACTGTATTATAAAGTAGCAATCATCAATTTGAAAATGGTTAAGAAATAGAGTGATGTGTTAGTGAAATATGTTAAATACACAAGAAACAGTAGTCAATAACAATATTAATCTACTGTTTCATAAATCTAGATTTCAGCTTCTAGAATAAGAACTCACTATTTGACAAAAGCTGCAAGGAAAACCAAAAAATAATATGGCAGAAACTAGTTATTGACATATATCTCATTCCCTATACCAAGATATGGTCAAATTGCATACATGATTTAGATTTAAAATGATACCATAAACAAATTAGAAGAGTAAGGGATAGTATACCTGTCAGGTTTATGGAAAAGAGAAGAGTTTATCAACAAACAATAGAAAAGCAATGTTATGAAATACAAAATGGAAAATTTTTATTATATTTGATTTTTTTAAAATATTGCACTGAACCAATGAAGCTAAGATTAAAAGGGAAGCACAAAGTTAGGAACCAATTTTCTATTGTCAGTGTTTCAGATAGGGGCCTTCTTTCTTAAATATATAGAAAAGTGAGTCAAATTTCTAAGACTGAGACATTCCCCAGTTGATAAATGGTCAAATGACATGAATGGGAAATTTTCAGATGAAGAAATTAAAGCTACCTATAGTAGCATGAAAAAAAAGTTCTTTAAATCACTATTGATTAGAGAAATGCAAATTAAAACACTCTGTAGTACCACTTCATGCCTCATAGATTGGCTAATATGATAGAAAAGGAAAATGATAAATGTTGGAAATGATATTGAAAAATCAGGACACTGATGTATCATTGGTGTAGTAGTAAACTGATTTAACCATTCTGGAGAGCAATTTGGAACTATGCCCAAAGGGCTATAAAACTGTAAACACATTGATTCAGAAATAGGACTACTTGGTCTGCAAACCAAAGACATCATAAAAAAGGAAAATAACCCATATGCACAAAAATATTTAGAGCAGTTCTTTCTGTGGCAGAAAAGAATTGGAAATTGTGGAGATGCCCATTAATTGGGAAATGCCTGAACAAGCTGTGGTATATAATGGAATGATATTGTGATATATAAAAATAGTGAGCAAGCAGATTTCAGAAAAAATAGGAAAGACTTTGATGAACTAATGCTGAGAGAAGTGAGCAGAAGCAGGAGAACATTGTATGGAGTAACAACAACATTTTGTAATGATCAACTATGATGACCTTAGTTCTCAGCAATTCCAAAAGATTCATGATGGAAAATGGTATCCACATCTAGAGAAAGAACTATGTAGTCTGAATGCAGTTTAAAACATACTGTTTTCATTTTGTTTTGTTTTGTTTTTTCTTTCTCATTTTTTCCTTTTGTTTTTATTCTTCTTTCACAACATGACTAATATAGAAATATGTTTAACATGATTGTACATGCATAATCTATATCAGATTGTTTGCTGTCTTGGTGAGAGGGGAGGGAAAAAAACTGAAACTTAAAATCTTACAAATATAAATGTTGAAATTTATCATTACATGTAATTAAAAATAAAAAAGGGAAATACTATTAAGTAAAAATCTCAACATATATAATATGTATACATACACATATGTATATATGTATGCATATGCTTATAGATATGTATATTTGTTTATATGTATATATGAATACATATACATGTATATATACATATATATGGGTGCATATACATATATACATACCTATACATGTGTGTGTACATATACATATACATATATATATATATATATATATATATATATATATATATATATATATAAAATGTTCACCTAATCCCTTGGAAAGTACTGAAGATACTGAGAAGATAATAACTTGGTCTGAGTCATGCAACTAATAAGTACCTGGAACCAGATTTAAATTCATATCTTCTCTCCACCAGGTCTGCCACTTCTACTAGATGACACCAAGATTACAAACATTCGCAGATATATACATGATAATGACATGTATGAATATTTGAAGTCACAAGGAAAAAATTACCTTTGCTTTGGACATTTTTAGGCACATTTCAGCTTGAGGTGTCAGTGGGACATACAGTTGAAGATGCCGGTTCAGAAGTTAGTGATGTGTTTGGTATTCAGAAAAGAGGTCAAGACTATATACACATATACACACATACATACGTATACACATATAAAATATACATACACATTTGTATACATATAAATTTAAAATTATATACATATACATTTATATACTTGTATACACATAAAATATAACATTTTATTTCCCCAATTACTTGCTGAAACCATTTAAAACTTTTTTTTTTTATAATTTTGAGTTCCTACTTCTATCCCTGCCTATATCTTCCTCTTCATGAGGGGTAAACTATCAGATATAATTTATGCATATGCAATTACATATTACATTTTCATATTGGTCATTTGATATAAGAATCAAATTTTTAAAGAGTGAAAGAAAGTGAAAAATAACTTGAATTCAATCTATATTCAGACAATATCAGTTTTTTTCTCAGAAGGCAAATTAATCCTTTTGAATTGTTTCTGATTATTGTATTGCTGAGAATAACTGAGCAATTCAAGTTCATCATCACAATATTCCTGTTTACTGTTCTCTTGGTTCTGCTTACTTCATCTCCTTCACCCTTTCCCTCTCTCTCTCCCTCTCTCCCTCCTTCCTCTTTCCTCTCTCCCTCTCTCCCTCCTTCCTCTTCCCCCTCTCCCTCCCCTTCCTCTCTCTCTCTCCCTCCCTCCCTCCCTCTCTCTTTCTCTGTCTCCTTATCCATATATACATATATATATATATATATTACTATAAATATCTATATTAATGGGAGTTGTCTGCATATAACTCATAATAGAAAACAATATGATGAATGATATCACCAACAGCAACAATATAAATAAAGGACTTTATTCCTGGGGAGAAACCTACCCCAAAAGTTTGGGGGAAGAATAAGGAGTTACTGAAGGAAAGATATGGAATAGATCCTTGTGATTTTACTATCTCTAAGCCAAAGAAGAGGCAGAATAAAGAAGCATCGATATTCAAAATGATTTTTCAAAAAGTCTAAGGAGAATTAAGTCAGAAGAAATATCCTAGACATGGTGATTAAGAGGTCCATAATAACATTTGAGAAAGGAATTTCAAGAGTGGTTAGGAAGGTAGCCATATTGCAAGGGACTGAAAAGATCATTAAAAAAAAAAGATTATATATGTGTGAGTATATATACATATATAATATATATATATATATTTACCAGAAAAAGGAAGGAATAAGTTGGAGCAATTGGTATAAAATGGTCAAGAGGAAGATTATTTTATTTTTTTTAATCTTAAAATTATCAAATTTTTGGCTCAGAGAGGTGAACAGATTTGAACCAAAAGCATACAATTAATAGTAGAACTGGGAAGAGAATCTATGTCTTCTGAGATCCATTGTTGTCCTCTTTCCATCAGACCATTATTATTCAACTACTTTTATTTGTGGTAAGCTGTTGAGTTTTTCCCTGAAAACTACCAATTAAAAACATAACTACAATATGTTCACAAAAGCAATAACTATTAGTTTGTATTTTTAACAGTTTAAAAATCATAATATGTTCTTTATTCTGTTTTGGTACACAGCCTACCATAATTATCCTTTTTCTTAGCACAAGTAGGTATCTATTAAAAAACATACCCTCTCATTAGATAATTATCATTGTAAAGTAGAGTCACAGATGCAGCCATTCTAGTTGATTAATTTATTTCTATAGCTGCATATGTAAAAATAAATGCATATGCACACATTTATATATATATATATACATATTATATATACTGTTTCTCTTATTTTATGTGTATATGCCACTCTGAGTGCAAAAAAAAACCCTTCTTGTTTCTGTGCAGATAAAGAAAAAATGTCTGTTTTATTAATCTATAGGCAATTCAGAAAAGAAGTCACCTGTATATCAAGTAATATGGAAATCAATATAGGGACATCAACTTGATTATACACCAATCCCCTTTTTGGGGAACTTGATACAGATGGAGTTTCTAACCACGATATGCCTTCATTTTATGTTGTTTTTTCTTGTTTTGCTTTCTCTCGTAAGTTTTCACCCACAGATTAATTCACTGGACAGTAGATATAAAAATAACTCATTTATAAAACACTTTAAGTTTTGCACACACAATCCTTCCAACATCTCTATGATTTAAGTAGTACATTTGTTCCTACAGAATCCCAAGCTCTCATCAAAATTCAGTTCAGGTAAAACATCCCATAGAGGACCTTTCCTTATCACCCTAGTCATTATTGCCCTGCACACACCACAACATTACTTTTTGTTTATTTGGTTTATATTTTGCATTGTCCTTTTTATATGTATGCTCTATCCATTTAGGATGTAAAATAGAGGCTATGTCATTTTTTAATACTAGTTCCTGCAAGTATTTACTGGAGTATCTTGAACAAAGCAGATAAATTCTTTTTGCATTAATAAAAGTAACATTATCCTAATTTTAATGATGAGGAAACCAAGGCTCTAAAAAGTGATTTGCCCACAATCAATTATTAAATGCCTCATATTTGGTTTCAGATTTCTGGACTCCAAATCTAAATGTAGAAAAATATACCTGAGACAATAAGACTAAGGAGAATTTTTTTTAACATTGAAAATATTTTTATATCTTTTGTTATATCTTTTGTTAAATGTGTACATCCAAGTATTGCAAAGTAACCTAGGAAGTTATACAATATGAATTATTTTTCTTCTGTTAAATTATATAAACTAAAATGGTTCTGATTAAAAATATTTAAAAAGTTATTGGAAGAAGCTTATTACAATTAATATGATTATTTGATAGGTAACTAAGCTGGAACTTTTTTTTTAATTTCACAAAGATGATAGACTGGTATTTAAATTTAATAAGAACCAAATCTAAAAATAATATTTTTGATTGATAAGGATGTTCTTTTCTGCTCAACAAGTTTTTACTATCTTGTTTCATCATGAAATTGAATGACATAAAAAGAAGTAATTTCAAGCAAGAAGAAAATCAGTAAATTTGTTGAGGTAGAAAAAATATTAAACTTTGAAAGCAAAATTATGGACATGTAATGACCAAAGAAAAAATGGTAGAAAAATTGAAGGCGCAGGGGATAAGCAAGTTGAAGAAAGCTCTAAAATTACTCATTTGCTACTCTAAAAAATGAAGTACAAAAATTAAATCTGATGATTAATGAATGAGGAACAAAAGTAATTTTGACATTTTGAAGGTGCTTCAAAAATATGAGAAATGTGCATGATGTTTTGAATTTGAAATTCAACAAAAATATTTTTAAAAAATAAAATATACTCTGTTTTTTAAAAATAAAATTGGATCTCAGCAAGATTTAATTGAAGAAAGGTAATAGCTCTTAGTTTAAAATACTGAATAACAGTATTTTAACATATTTCTAAGCTTGAAGATATGTTTGAAACTTTTAAATAAAATTTTTGAACTTGGGATATATTCCATATAGCAGTGAAATATCCTGTATAATATATAATTTGGGGGACCTTAATCAATAATTCCAGAATCGGTGGGATTATTTCACAAATTCAGCAACAATGCATTAGTGTTCCAGTTTTCCCATATCCCCTTCAACATTTATCATTATCTTTTCCTGTCATCTTAGCCAATTTGAGAGGTGTGAGGTGGTACCCCAGAGATGTTTTAATTTGCATTTTTTTAATCAATAGTGATACAGACATTTTTTTCGTATAACTAATTAGATGGCTTTAATTTCATCTTCTGAAAACTGTTCATATTATTTGACTATGTATTGATTGGGGAATAACTTGTATTCTTATAAATTTGACACAGTTCTTGATATATTTTAGAAATGAGACCTTTATCAAAAATACTGGCTATCAAGATTTTTCCCAACTTTGTATTTCCCTTTTAATCTTGTTTCTATTGGTCTTATTTGTGCAAAAAGTTTTTTTTTTAAATTTAGTGTAAATTATAAGTTGTCTATTTTATTTTTCATAATATTCTCTAGTTATTCTTTGGTCATAAATTCCTCCCTTCTCTAAAGATCTGACAGGTAAATTATTCCTTGGTCTCTTAATTTGTTTATGGTATTATCCTTTATACCCAAATTATGTATCCATTTTGAACTTCTTTTGTTATGGGGTATGAGATATAGGTCTATTCCCAGTTTCTGACATATTGTTTTCCAATTTTTCCAGAATTTTTTGTCCAATAGTGAGTTCTTATTCCACACGCTGGAGTTTGGGGGTTTATTAAATACTAGAATGCTATAAGCTTTGATTATTGTGTCATATGTATCTAATATATTCCAGTGATCCACCACTCTATTTCTTATGCAGTAACAATTGGTTTTGATGACTGGTGTTTTATATTATGATTTTAGGTTTGGTACTGATAAACTATCACCCTTTGTTTTTTGTTTTGTTTTTTATCAATTCCCTTGATATTCTTGACCTTTTGTTCTTACAGATAAATTTGGTTATTATTTTTCTAGTTCTGTAAAATAATTTTTTGACAGTTTGGTTGATATGACAGAAAAAGTAGATAAATTTAGGCACAATGGTCATTTTTATATTTGCTTGACTTAGTCATGAATAATTGATATTTTTCCAATTGTTTAGATCTGACTTTATGTGAGAAGTGTTTTGTAATTGTGTTCATATAGTTCTTGGGTTTGTCTTGGCAGAGAAACCCCTAAATATTTTATTTTGTCTACAGTAATTTTAAATGTAATTTCCTTTGTTTCAGAATTTCTAATTTAGTATTTAATTGGGTGTTTTAAATTTTTTTTCTAGCTTTTTTAGTTGTATGCCTAATGTATTGATCTCTTCTTTCTCTATTTTATTTATGTAGCTATTTAGCAATATAAAATTTATCCTAAAAACTGTTTTGGCTGAATCCCAAAGGTTTTGATATGCTGTCTCATTATTGTCATTCTCTTGGATGAAATTATGGATTGTTTTTGTGATTTGTTTTTTGACCCATTCATTCTTTAGAATTAGAATATTTAATTTCCAATGAGTTTTTAGTCTATCTTTCCCTGATCCTTTACTGAATATAATGTTATTGCATTGTGGCCTGAAAAGGAAGCATTTACTATTTCTGTCTTATTGCATTTGATTGTGAGATTTTTAATGCCTTAAAACATGGTCAATTTTTGTGTAAGTACCATTTGTAGCCTAGAAAAGGGTGTATTCCTTTCTGTCCCTATTCAATTTTTTCCAGAGGTCTATCATATTTCTAGCATCCTATTAACTTCCCCAGTTTCTTTCTTGTTTGTTTTGTGGTTAGAGTTATCTGATTCTAAGAGGAGAAGGTTGAGGTCTTCCACTAGAGTAGTTTTGCTATCTATTTCTTCTAAGTGGCTTAAAATCTGTTCTAAGGATTTGCCTGTTGTATACTTGGTGCATATACATTTAGTAGTGTTACTACTTCAAAATTTACAGTACTCTTTCCTTCCTTATCTCTTTTAATAAGACCTATTTTTGCTTTTGTTTATCTGAGATCAGAATTTCTACCCTTGCTATTTTTTTTTACTTCAGCTGAAACATAATAAATAAATAATGAGTTCCAGCCTTTTACCTTTACTCTGTATGTGTCTCTCTGTTTCAAATGTGTTTCTTGTAAACATGATATTATAGGATTCAGTTATTTAATCCATTCTGCTATTAGCTTCCCTTTTATGGGAGAGTTCATCTCCTTCACATTCACAGCTCTGTATTTCTCCCTCTATATACTATTGTTCTGTTTTTTCACCCTATTCTTACTCTTGTATTTTTTTACCCACCCCACCCATTCCCTTATCTCTTATCATCCTTTCCCCCTTCTCTTACCCTTTTCCTATTTTTTTCCCTCTAGTCTATCTTGTCCCTCCCTTTTATTTTCCTCTTTCTCCTCCTACTTCTTTATAGGGTTAGATAATTTGCTATATCCAAATGAATGATTAAATTATTCCCTCTTAGAGACAAAATTGATGAGATCATGCTTCAGACAATGCTCATTCCTTTCCCTTCTTTCCCTCAATTGTAACAGATCTTTTGTACCTTTACATGTGAACTAATTGCCCCATTATAACTCCCCTTTCCTCTTTTCCCAGTACAGACCTTTTTCCATCACTTAATGGCTTTTTCTTTGATGTCATCACATCAGAGTCCATTCACAACCACACCCTCAAGCCATGTGATGTCCCCCCTCTGTCTGCCCCAATGACAGGTACAGTTCTCAAGAGTTACAGATATCATTTTCCCATCTAGGGATGTAAATAATTTAAACCTTGTTTACCTTTCTATGCTTCTCTTGTGTCCTGTGTTTGTAGATTAAATTTTCTGTTTAGTTCTGGTTTTTTCAATAAAAATGATTGAAAGTCTCTTATTTCATTGAAACTCCATCTCCTCCCTTGAAAGTACATAGAACATCTTAACTCATATAGATAGTTCCCTACTTCTCCAATAAAAAGAGGGTGGTTGATTTCTTTAACTCTTCTCTGAGGCAAAAATCTGATCTATGAAAATAATCCATTACATTCTTATGCCCTAGTTTATTTTACCATTTATCAGCCAATGGATAGCTACTTTGTTTTTAGTTTTTTACTATCATAGTAAGAGGCATATTGCTATAAATATAATGGGACACACAGGGATTGGCTTCCTTAACAAATTAGTGGAATCTCCAAGTCAATAAGTATGGCTGTCTTTATTTATTTGTTTGTTTGCTTGTTTATTTATTTAAAGCGAAATACAAAATAAGAAAAAAGTATAAAAAGAATGACAGAAAATGAAAATAAAAACAAAAAAAAACAAAAAAAATGTTTTCATGTGTTCAGCAGAACATCAAGGAAGATTCAAAATATGTAACAATATTTTTTTCATTTCAAGAAGAATATATAACAGTAGTTATATATTCATGATTATCCATCTTTTCTTTGTTTCTTTGTAGTTTATTCTTTTGTTCTCTCCTGTGCACTTTTTACTTGATTCATTTTTGCTCTCCCTTCCCCTCCTCCTCACCCAAGGAGGACAGAGTTAAACACAGACAAATATATATATACACACATACACATTCATACACACACCTACACCCACACACATATATCTGTAAACACACATACATACACCTACAAACATGCTCACACACACTCATATATATATATATATATATATATATATATATATATATATACCTTTATATATGGAGACATGATCTAAAACAATAGTTTTATGTCTGACTTATATGGTAGATTTTTCTCTAGATTAAATTTTTAAGTTTGACTTTGAAATCAATGAGAACTAGCCCTATGGCTGTTTTTTTTTTGTTTTTTTTGTTTTTTTTTTATTGTAACTAGTGAAAATCCTGTAGAATTCTAATTGTAGCTCCAGAATCTTTGATTTGGCCTTTGTTTGTTTTTTGCAAATTTTTCAATTTGATTGTGGGGTTTTGAAAGTTAGTAATAATATTCCTATATGCTGAAGACCACACTTAAGTGTTGAATCCAGAAAACTGTTAAAGGCTGTAAAGGGGTCAAAGGGACTATACTTTTAAGGGATGGATCGGTTCTCCAAAACCCCCACAAATGTGAATCATAGCCCCCACAGCTGTGAATCACAGCATACTTGAAAACCTAAAAGAATGTTTAGTTTTTACAGAGTTAAGGAACTGCAAATCAGTTTTTATTATTATTTTACTCTCTGAGCAAAACTAACTGACTTGAGAAATACATGATCCTGACAATCTGAGATATTTGTCTGGAGGTTATAAAACAAATTTACTTATGCAGATGTTGCTTGCAAAAGAATGTGTGTTTTTATTTTAATAACCTTGCTATACTTTAAAAAACCTTTTGTATATATTCTGTATTTGGCATGAAATAAATGAGAGGTTTAGAGGTTTTCACAGTAACTGCTCAATCTCCTTGTATCATTATTATCCTCTCACATGACACAATCTATTCTGCTGGTTATAACTAGATGCCCATAGCCACTAACAGGTGGCTCCCCTTAACACCTATGTGTTATTCATATAGGATCTCCTTTAGTGAATTTTTTTTTCCATTTATACTTTCCCTCATGCTCTATCACTCCAGGACAAATTTCTTGGATCATTTCTTGCATTATTGTGTCAAGGTCCATTTTTGGTCACAAATTTAAGGCATTACAATTATTTTATATTTTCTCTTTTCAATCTATTCTGTAGATCTGTTGTTTTTCATATAAAATATTTTGCATCCTTTTATACTTTTTTTTTCTTCATATTTTGTTTTATTTTTTCTTGGTCTCATTACATTACTGGTTTCCCCTTGCCCAATTCTAATTTTCAGAGAATTATTTTTTTTAAGACTCTCTCTCCCTTTCTAGATTTTTTTTCCCAGAATCTTGTTTTTCTTGAATTTTTAAAAAAGTTTTTCTCAATCTCTTTCACTTAGTTTTGGGTTTTTTTGAGTTCTATATTTTTTTCCACTAGGCAGGTGGCCATTTAATGTTACTCTTTGGGTAGAAATGGCTTTTTTTTTTTAACTTCACTGTTCTCCTCTGAAAATGGACCCCAGTCTTTCCTATTCCCATAATAAGTTCCTAGGGTTTGGTTCTTTCTTCTTTGCCTCCTCATTTTTTATTTTTTATTTATTTATTTATTTTTTTTATTTCAAAATCTTCCAAAAATGTTATTTCTTCATAATTTTTTTTACATATTTCCAAACTTATCATTGTTGTGCAAGAAAAATCTTATCTACACAAAAAGATATATCAGATAAAGGAAACACAATGTAAGCAAACATCAATCAAGGAGTATGAGAATGTGATGTTGTGGTCCACATTTTGCATCCCTCTCTCTGGGTGTATATGGTTTTCTTCAGTGAACAATTGGAGGTGGTTTGCAACATTTCATTGTTGAAGAGAGCCATGTCCATCAGAATTGATCATCATATAGTACTGTTGTTGCCGTGTATAATGACCTCCTGGCTCTGCTCATTTCACTCAGCATCAGTTCATATAAGTCTCTCCAGGCCTCTCGGAAATCATCTTGCTGGTCATTTCTTACAGAACAATAATATTCCATAATATTCATATACCATAATTTATTCAGCCATTCTCCAATTGAAGGGCATCTATTCAATTTCCAGTTTCTAGCCACTACAAAAAGGGCTGCCACAAACATTCTTGCACATGTGGGGCCCTTTCCTTCCTTTATGATTTCTTTGGGATATAAGCCCAATAGAAATGCTGCTGGGTCAAAGGGTATGCACAGTTTGATAACTTTTTGAGCACAGCTCCAAATTGTTCTCCAGAATGGCTGTATCCATTCACAGCTCCACCAACAATGCATCAGTGTCCCAGCCCTCCCACAACCCCTCCAACATTCATCATTAACTTTTCCAGTCATTTTAGCCAATCTGACAGGTGTGAAGTGGTACCTCAGGGTTGTCTTGATTTGCATTTCTCTGATCAATAGTGATTTGGAGTACCTTTTCATATGACTATAAATAGTTTTAATTTCATCCTCTGAAAATTGTCTGTTCATATCCTTTGACCATTTATTGATTGGAAAATGGCTTGAATTTTTATAAATATGAGACAATTCTCTATATATTTTAGAGATGAGACCTTTATCAGAACCCTTAAATGTAAAGATGATTTCCCAATTTATTGCTTCCCTCCTAATCTTGTCTGCATTGATTTTGTTTGTACAAAAACTTTTTAACTTAATATAGTCAAAGTTATCTATCTGGTTTTCAATTAAGAGTTCCAGTTCTTCTTTGGACATAAATTTATTCCTTCTCCATAGGTCTGAGAGGTAAACTATATTACATTCCTCTAATTTACTTATAGTATCACTCTTTATATCCAGATCATGAACCCATTTAGATCTTATCTTGGTATGTGGTGTTAGATGTGGGTCAAGCCCTAATTTCTTCCACACTAGTTTCCAGTTTTCCCAGCAGTTTTTGTCAAATAGTGAATACTTATCCCAAAAGCTGGGGTCTTTGGGTTTATCAAAGACTAAATTGCTATAGTTATTGCCTAGTTTGTCTTGTCAATCTATCCTATTCCACTGATCGACTACTCTATTTCTTAGCCAGTACCAAATGGTTTTGATGACCGCTGCTTTGTAATATAGTTTTACATCTGGTACAGCAAGGCCACCATCGTCAGCCTTTTTTTTTTCATTAATCCCCTTGAAATTCTTGAACTTTTGTTCTTCCAAATGAACTTTGCTACTATTTTTTCTAGATATGTAAAATAATTTCTTGGGAGTTTGATTGGTATGGCACTAAATAAGTAGATTAGTTTGGGTAGTATTGTCATTTTTATTATGTTTGCTCTGCCTACCCAGGAGCACTTAATATTTTTCCAATTGATTAGGTCCGATTTTATTTGTGTGGAAAGTGTTTTGTAATTTAGTTCGTATAGTTTCTGACTTTTCCTTGGCAGATAGATTCCCAAATATTTTATCCTATCATTTGCTATTTGGAATGGAATTTCTTTTTATATCTCTTGCTGCTGAACTTTGTTGGTAATATATAAAAATGCTGATGATTTATGTGGATTAATTTTGAATCCTGCCACTTTGCTAAAGTTGTGAATTGTTTCTAGTAGTTTTTTAGTTGAGTCTCTAGGGTTCTCTAAGTATACCATCATGTCATCTGCAAAGAGTGATAATTTGGTTTCTTCATTACCTACTCTGATTCCTTTTATCTCTTTTTCTTCTCTTATTGCTAAAGCTAACATTTCTAATACAATATTAAATAGTAATGGTGACAGTGGGCAGCCTTGTTTCACTCCTGATCTTATTGGGAATGGTTTTAGTTTGTCTCCATTACATATGATGCTTGCTGATGGTTTTAAATAGATGCTACTGATCATTTTAAGGAAAAGCCCATTTATTCCTATACTCTCTAGTGTTTTTAATAGGAAAGGGTGTTGGATTTTGTCAAAGGCTTTTTCTGCATCTATTGAGATAATCATATGGTTTTTGTTAATTTGGTTATTAATATAATTAATTATGCTGATAGTTTTCCTAATATTGAACCAGCCCTGCATCCCTGGTATAAATCCTACTTGGTCATAGTGTACTATCCTGGGGATGACTTTCTGTAATCTCATTGCTAAAATCTTATTTAAAATTTTTGCATCAATATTCATTAGGGAA
>JAJPUD010003889.1:140158-189489 GCA_023553655.1 Myrmecobius fasciatus
TGACAGTGGGCAGCCTTGTTTCACTCCTGATCTTATTGGGAATGGTTTTAGTTTGTCTCCATTACATATGATGCTTACTGATGGTTTTAAATAGATGCTACTGATCATTTTAAGGAAAAGCCCATTTATTCCTATACTCTCTATTGTTTTTAATAGGAATGGGTGTTGGATTTTATCAAAGGCTTTTTCTGCATCTATAGAGATAATCATATGGTTTTTATTAATTTGGTTATTAATATAATTGATTATGCTAATAGTTTTCCTAATATTGAATCAGCCCTGCATTCCTGGTATAAATCCTACTTGGTTATGATGTATTATCCTGGGGATGACTTTCTGTAATCTTGTTGCTAAAATCTTATTTAAAATTTTTTCATCGATATTCATTAGGGAAATGGGTCTATAGTTTTCTTTCTCAGTTTTCTCCTTACCTGGTTTAGCTATCAGCACCATATCTGTGTCATAGAAGGAATTTGGTAGTACACCTTCTTTCCCTATTTTTTCAAATATTTTATATAGTATTGGGATTAATTGTTCTTTAAATGTTTGGTAAAATTCACATGTAAATCCATCTGGCCCTCGAGATTTTTTCTTAGGGAGTTGATTAATAGCTTGCTCTATTTTTTTTTCCCGAAATAGGGCTATTTAAATAATTTATTTCCTCTTCTGTTAACTTTGGCAATCTATATTTTTGTAGATATTCCTCCACTTCATTTACATTATCAAATTTATTGGCATAAAGTTGAGCAAAGAAACTCCTAATTATTACTCTGATTTCCTCTTCATTGGAGGAAAGTTCTCCCTTATCATTTTTGAGACTAATAATTTGATTTTCCTCTTTCCTTTTTCTAATCAAATTAACTAAAGGCTTATCTATTTTGTTGGTTTTTTCATAAAACCAACTCTTACTTTTATTTATTAATTCAATAGTGTTCTTATTTTCAATTTTATTGATCTCCCCTTTAATTTTCAGAATTTCCAATTTGGTATTTAATTGAGGGTTTTTAATTTGGTCTTTTTCTAGCTTTTTTAATTGTAAGCCCAGTTCATTTATCTTGTCTTTCTCTGTTTTACACAAGTAAGCATCTAGCGATATAAAATTACCCCTTATAACCACTTTTAGCCATGTCCCACAAATTTTGGTATGTTGTCTCATTGTTGTCATTCTCCTGGATGAAATTTTCGATTGTGTCTATAATTTGCTCTTTCACCATTCGTTCTTCAGGATTAGATTATTTAATTTCCAAATAACTTGTGGTCTATTTTCTCCTGGCCTTATATTACATGTGAGTTTTATTGCATCGTGATCTGAGAAGGATGCATTTACTATTTCTGCTTTTCTGCATTTGATTTTGAGGTTTTTATGCCCTAACACATGATCAATTATTGTATAAGTTCCATGAACCCCTGAGAAAAAAGTATAATCCCTTCTATCACCATTCAATTTCCTCCAGAGATCTATCATACCTAACTTTTCTAGCCTTTTGTTAACCTCCCTAACTTCTTTCTTATTTATTTTGTGATATGATTTATCTAATTCTGAGAGAGCAAGGTTGAGATCTTCCACTAGTATAGTATTACTGTCTATTTCTCCTTGCATCTCTGTTAGTTTCTCCTCTAGGAATTTGGATGCTATACCACTTGGTGCATATATGTTAAGTATTGATACTGCTTCATTGTCTATGGAACCCTTTAGTAAAATATAGTTTCCTTCCTTATCTCTTTTAATTAGATCTATTTTTGTTTTTACTTGATCAGAGATAAGGATTGGTACCCCTGCCTTTCTTTGTTCACCTGAAGATTAGAAGATTCTGCTCCAGCCCTTTACCTTCACTCTCTATGTATCTCTATACTTTAGATGTGTTTCTTGTAAACAACATATTGTAGGATTTTGGCTTTTAATCCAGTCCACTACTGGCTCCCGTTTTATGGGAGAGTTCATCCCATTCACATTCACAGTTGAAATAACTATATCTGTATTCCCTGCCATCTTTTTTACCCAGAGTTATGATTTTCTCTTCCCTTTCCCCTCTCTCTCTTCCCCCCTCCCCAGCACTTTGCTCTTGATGACCACCTCCCACCAATAATCCTCCTCCCTTTAGAGTCCCTCCCTCCCCTTTATACCTTTCTCCTAATCCTTTTATTAGTTTATCCCTTTCCTTTTCTCCCCTCCCTCCTACCTTCCCACAAGGAGGGTCAGGCCTTTCTTTGAAGCCAAATGTGTCTGATATACTCTCTTAGAGTCCAATCTAATGAGAGTAAGGTTTACACAATACTCAATGCCCTCCCTTCTTTCCCTCAATTATATTAGATCTTCTATGTCTCTTTATGAGATTTTGCCTTATTTTACCTCCTTTATTTTTACTTTATTTTGCCTCCTTTCTCCCCTCCCCCTTTTTCTTTTCGGTATGGTATCCCTTCCACCTCTAATTTCTTTTCCATTATTATCAAAGAAAAATCAAATTATACTGCCATTCTTTAAGGATACCTATAGTAGAAATATAGTTCTCAAGACTTTTCCTTTTTACCTTTTTATGCTTCTCTTGAGTTCTCTATTTGGAGGTCAAATTTTTTGTTCAGATCTGGTCTTTTCATTAGAAATAGGTGAAATTCTCCTGTATCATTGAATGACCGTCTTCTTCCCTGGAGGATGATGCTCATTCTACCTGGATAACTTATTCTTGGCTGTAATCCAAGTTCTTTTGCCTTTTGGAATATCTGGTTCCAGGCCCTTCGATCCTTTAAAGTGGAAGCTGACGATCCTGTGTAATTCTAATTACAGTTCCTCAGTATTTGAACTGTTTCTTTCTAGCTGCTTGCAATATCTTTTCCTTGGTGCAATAGTCCTGAAATTTGGCCACGATATTCCTTGGGGTTTTAATTTTGGGGTCTCTTTCTGGAGGTGATTGGTGAATTCTTTCAATGCCAATTTTGCCTTCTGATTCCAAAACATCAGGGCAATTCTCTTTCACGATTTCCTGGAAGATAGCATCCAGGTTCTTTTTTTTCATCATGGCTTTCAGGGAGTCCGATAATCCTTAAATTGTCTCTCCTGGATCTGTTTTCCAAGTCAGTTGTTTTTCCTAGGAGATATTTCATATTTTCTTCTATTTTTTCATTTTTTTGTTTTTGTTTGACTGATTCTTGAAGTTTTATTGAGTCATTTACTTCTATTTGTTCAATTTTAATTTTTAAAGTATTATTTCCTTCAATTATCTTTTTTAGCTCCTTTTGTAGCTGGCCAATTCAATTTCTTGATTCAATGCATTCTTTTTCCATTTTGCCAGTTTTATTTTTCAGTGAATTGTTGTCTTTTTCCAATTCACCAATTTTGTTTTTCAGTTCACCATTTTTATTTTCCAGTGAATTGGTGATTTTTTCCAATTCACCAATTTTGTTTTTCAGTGAACTGTTTTCTTTTTCCAATTCACCAGTCCTATTTTCCAGTTTTTGATATTTCTGTTGCCCTGATCTCAATTTATTTCCCCATTCTTCTTCTAGCTCTCTTTTGAGATTCTTAATGCAATCTTCCAGGTAAGCCTTCTGAAAGGGAGACCAACTTAAGTCTGCCTTTGTGGCTTCATCTGGGATTGTTTTCATAATGTCAGGATCTGGGGACTGTTCTATTTTTTCTCCATAAAAGCTTTCTATGGTGAGAGCTCTCTTCTGCTTCTTGCTCATGATTTAAAGTTGGGATATTGGTCAAAAGCAGAGAATACTGCAACAATTTGTATTTGCCCTGGGGCAGTTTGCCGAGTTGACTTCTGGTCTGAGGCTGGTCGGGCTAGATTGGCACTAGGACCACGTTTTCAGCTGCTTTCAATCCACCCTTTACCAAAGGCAGATCTGCCAAAGCACCTGCCCGCAAGCAGAGCAAAGTGGCCCAGGCGTCTCCCAGGGGCTTCCCGGGTGCCTAAAATCCGCCCCTCTATAGCAGCCCTGACTTCCGCCCCGGCTGGAGTCTGATTGCGACCAGCGGCCGATTTCCCCTGAGGCTAACCTTCTCTGGAGTTCTTTCAAGGTAGATTTTTGATAGAAGTGCATTGTAGTCCAAATGTTTGGCGGAGCCCTCACTCCAAAACCCGTTCGAAGGCTCACTTTGTCTGGGTCTGAGGGAAGGTCCCAGGAGTTCACAGAGAACGCTGTCTGCAGTTCGTCATCTTGGCTCCGCCCCCCGCCTCCTCATTTTTAAAAAATGAGAATGTTTAGTGTAAACACTTCTAAATCTAAGATATGGAAGATGATGTCTCTAGCTTCACTTCAGCTTTCCCCTCTGACCCTTAAATTCAAATCAAAACATCCACCTTCCTGTAAGCCTACAGCCATCAGCATTCTTATCCTACTACTTCTGCAGTCCCTGGATGGGCTAGTTCTTTCTTTCTCAGGGCTGTGACTTAGCACAACTGGACTGGCATTCTTTCTCAGTAGTTTCCCAAAATTTTCCTTGACTCAGACTCCTGACTCTGCATTGTGTCTGGAAGGTAAAAGTTCATGTAGGTCCAGTTGAAGCTACCTCAGAACCCAGATAGCACAAGGGCTCCCCATTGACTGTTTCTGCAGAGGTAGCTTGAAGATATTTACACTTCATACTGGTTAAACCCCAGTACTGAGGTCTTTCTGTATGTCTTCTTGGGTTGTCCCAGGAAGACTCCATTATTTTCCAAGTCTTATTTGTGTTTCACTTCATATTTTCCCTGAGGGCCATTTATGTTTTGTTGTGGAGGGAAATCTGAGGAGCTTGAAATTTTTCTGATCTACTCCACCATCTTTCTAGAATCCCCTCAGCGTATGATTGTTTTAGTCAGGTTCTTAACATAATTCCTTTTTTTTTTTTTTGGAGGCAATTGAAATTAAGTGGCTTGGTCAGGATCACACAGCTAGAAAGTGTTAAATGTCTGAGACCTGATTTGAACGCAATTCCTCCTGATTCCAAGACCAGTGTTCTATCTACTGTGCCATCTGGCTGCCCCCCATAATTTCAAATTTCTTTCCAGATAATTGTACCAGTGGAAATTTTTTTTTCCATTCTTATTTTTTAGATAATGAAACTGGATGCCCAAAATCTTAAATGGATTATCTAAGAGCACATACTTAATGTGGCAAAACCAAATTTTGGTTGTCATAATGAGCTCCTGATATCAGAAACTGTGTGCTTTCAATGTGGTAGCTAGCCTCAGCATTACTGCTGAGTGCTAAGTGATACTACTGGCAAATACATAGTTAGGGCCATTAACCAAGTAAACAAGTAATATTTGTAATACCAAGTAGTGCCACAAGTCATAAAACAAAAAGTAAACTGAATCAGAGCTGCCAAGAGACAGAAATTTATAATAAAGCAAAAATCTATACCATAAACCAGAAAGATAAACCAAAGTAGGATTAAAACAAAATCCAAAGGTGAACTGCCCTAAAATATAATTTGCTTTATCCAGTCACTAGACAGAATAGGTGACTTTTGATCCAGGGAAGACAAAGCTAGCCATTGCTTCCCACTTTGCCTACTGTGGTTGTACCAGATTGAAGATAAATCACAAACCAGAATTTAGACTAAAAATCTAGGAGTTCAATATACTACTTTACCAATAATCTGAACTGAGCAAAATAATAAGCATAATTAATAACAGCTTCATTTTATGTCTAGTTACATGTTTATGAACAAACTATTAAGTTTATTTTAACAAACATGATCTGGTTTATGGAAATATTAGTATCCACGACTAAATGGCAACTAAATTTCACAAGCATATTTGAATTTCATTCATATTACATTCTATAGAGGAGATCCAGGCCACTCATAGGTCCTAAAACTATTATTGAAGCAAAGTGTTTTATTTAATAAATTATCCTTTATTTTAAAAAAAAATCATAGAACTCTGATTCATTAATATGCTAATTATTCCTTCCTACTGAGACTGAATGTTAACTGTACCAGATATAAACTATGGTATAATAAAGAGTCTGCTGTAAGATATTTATATGGTGAACTTTTTTTTTTTGGTATTGTCATTTGTTTGTGAAGAAGACCATGCCATCAAAGAGCTGATGCCATGACATGCAAGTGAATTGGATTTAAATGAGGGAGGGCTGTGCAAACTCACTAGACTCACTTTCTCCTCCCAGAGACATCTGGGCCCGATGACAAAAAAGAAATCAGGTCTACTGGAGTTGGCATTTAACACACTTGAATTTCTAGCTTTAATCTGAACAGAGTTAATGTCATCTCCTTCCAGAACTTTGTAATATAACCTTGCTTCCATTTCAAACAAGAGCCATTGATCAGGTCACATACTCAACAAGATGGAAGACTGGATACTTTATCCAATCCTCATGAGTTCTCAAACTTCTTAAAAGTAGAAATTATGTTTAAGATATAAAGTCCAGGAAGACTGAATGACCATTGCCTGGCTAGGAATGCCAGGCCCAGCTGTGCTGCTGAGACAGGATGAGAAGGAATCAGCACACCTTGAGTGCAAAAGCACTGGGGAGTAGCAGAAGCTACTGCTAGCTATGGGCATTTGCAAAAGTGGGAAGTTCTTGGTTTGGGGTTCCGGGTCAGAGGGAAGAGCTGATGTAAAGTCAGAGGCATCATTCCCCCATCCCAAGATTAAAGGTGCTTACATCTTACTAAAAATGAGTTGGTAAAGAAGAAAAACCCCAACCCTAGAAACTTACTATGGGAACAGGGAAAACTGGGGTTCATCTTCAGAGGAGGAAACTGAAGTAAAAAAGCTTCTACCACAAAGAATAATGTGAAATGGTTCCCTGCCCAGAATTTATAGAACTCAAAAAGAATTTAAAAATCAAATGAGAGACATTGAGAAAAAACTAAAAAAAAAATCAAGAAAAACAAAATTATCGAGAAAAATAGTTAACCAATTAGAAAAGGAAATACAGAGTCTCAAAGATGAAAATAACTTCAAAAATTAGAATTGACAAAGGGAAGCCAGTGAAGCTATGTGAGTCCCCCCCAAAAAAAATCACAAAATAGATTATATAGAATAAACAAATAGAACAAAATGTGAAAAATTTTAGAAGAAAAATGACAGATCTGGAGAACAGTCAAAAAGAGAAAATATAAGTAATCCAAGAAAATTGTCCTGGAATGATAAAACATGAGAGGAAAGTAGAAGTAGAAAAAATCTACTGATCACTACCTTAAGAGATCCTTAGGGGAAAACACATAGGAATGTCATTGCCAAATTTCAAAGTACCCCAATCAAAGGGAAAATTTTACAAGAAACAGGAAAAAAATTATTTAAATAAACTGGAGCTACAATTAGAATTGTATAGGACTTATCAGCAGCCACAATAAAAGATGCAGGTCCTGTAATCATATCTACCAACAATCAAAAGAACTAGGCCTGTGACCAAAAATATCACATCCAACAAAATTATCTACAATATTGAATGAGAAAAAAAATGGATACTGAATGAACTTGCAAATTTTCAGGATTTTATATCAACCAAAGCTAAACTAAATAGAAAATTTAACATATAAAACTCAATATCAAAGATTCATTTCAAGGAATTTAATGAGGACAAATTGTTTATTTTTTTTAACTTGAAAATTATATACCAGAAGATTAAGATTGACTTCAACAAAAGGATAGCTCAAAAGAAAGATTGGAGCAGAGTTTAGGTAAAAATAATAATTATGTTGTCTAAATGAGGTGCAGAGGAAGCATAGAAACAGAAACATTAGAAAGGAGAGGAGGGACTCATAGTTCTGAAAATCTATTCACATCATGAATATGTAACACTACATATATACCATGAAGGGTATAGCACCCTCCAAAATCTATAAAGAAACAAGGAGGGAGGGATGGTCAGAGGGCAAAGCAAAGGATTCAGTAAAGTTTAAGTAATAGCAAGGCAAGTTAAGGAGCAGAATTAAAGGAAAGAATCAGCAGAGATAGGAAAGATCCATGTGTTTATGTGGAGGGAGTATGGTATGTGTATGTATGTATGTGTTTGTATATATCTCCATCTGTACATACACATCTACATAAATATATCTTTTTTGAAAATTGAATCCATGATATCATGTTTCATTAAAGAATATGCAGATATGAAGACAATCTGGAGGAACAGAACCAAATACAATATATTTTTTAAAGTATAATCTCCATAAAACAAAATATATTCAATTCAAAGAAAAGATGCATAGAGATGACTTAAGAATCTTTCGACTCTTAGAATAACATAAAGTTTAAAAAGTGTGAACAGTTTAATGCAAGATATAATACAAGAAAACAGCCTAGAATTTCTGAATATAGAAAGTAATATAGCAATTGAATGGAAGCAAGATTGCTTCCTAGAAACAACAACAGTGAGATCAAGAGCAACTATGCTGCAAACTCCAAGACACAGAATGGTTTAAATTCATTTTAACAATATCCTTAACAATATCAAAAACAATGTATTCTGTAAGCAGCTAGGAGAAAGATCTTCAAATATAGAGAAAAGAAAGTTTCAATAACAGATGACTGTTCTGCACCTGATAGAAAATGCAGGAATGAAAGGAATAATACATTTCAAATAGCAAAAGAGCTCAAGATTAAGTCTTAGGTGACCTACCCTACAAATCTAAGCCTTACTGCTAGTAGAAAAAATATAAACATTCATAAAAATTATAAAAAGAAATAAAATTAGGCCTAAAGAAATAATTTACCTTCACAAATATCCCAGACATTAGAAATACAAAAAGAGTAAACTAATTCAATCATGATGGATGACAGCATTAAAGATAAAGCAAAGAAGCCATTAATTTTTTATATAAATGCACTCAGATCATGGTAAAAACAGAATAAAAGTGATGGAGAAACAAGTCTGAAGCACCATGGACTAAAATCTCACAACACTTTGCCTACAGATGATTCAGTGTTTGTGGTGGTGGTGGTGGCTTCTGTTGTTTGCTTGGATGACTGATTCTGTGAAACTAAATTGCAGAATGGGAATATCCATAAAAGAGAGAAGAGAAGGAATAAGATAGAGGGGAATATGTAATGGACCCTAAGCAAATCAAAAGCTAACAATGAAGAAGAAATAATTCCTGTATTCTTTTAGGGAAAAGTCTGTAAGAAAATGGGTGCAAAGGCAAAATGATGTATTAAAGAGGGAGAAAGAAAAAAAATATGGAATCTTGTTTCAGTGGTGGGAGAGGTAGCAGTGATAAATGTTCTTATAGAACAATGATGTTGTATAAAATAAGATGTTAATCTTTTAAAAAGTATAATCTGAAGGGATTTGGTAGTTAGAATAAATATACTGTTTCAGACAAAGGGTAACCAGAGATCTGAGGGCAAATTACACTTAAAGGAGAGGATGGGATAAGCATTGACCCAGAAAGGAGATTTTAAAGCAAATGAGGAAATTGACCAAAAGGAAAACAAATATGTCAATAATAAACTGAACAATCAGGAACATAGGAAAATTCTTATAATGGACCAATATCCTCTCCATCACCAGAATCAATAAATATTTCTAAGATTTAGCTGTAAGAGAAAATAGGGGAATGTATGAAGAACTATAAAACAATAATGTACAAACTGTTCAGAAAGAACTTCAAATAAATACCTTAGACACATGAACTCCATGAAGAAAACAGAGACTAGAAAAGGGCTAAAAAGCATGTAGGAAATTAATCAAAAAAATAGACATCTAGACAGAAAGAAATGAAAGGAACAGAATCAAGAAAATGAGGAAAAGATCATGTTATAAAAAATGCAGTTAATGAAGCTTTAAAAACTAACAATCAGAGGCAGCTAGGTGGTGCAGTGGATAGAGCACCAGCCCTCCTGAAGTCAGGAGGACCTGAGTTCAAATTTGGTCTCAGACACTTATCATTCCTTAGCTGTGTGACCTGGGCAAGTCACTTAACCTCAATTGCCTCAGCAAAAAACAAAAAAAAACCCAAAAAACAAAAACAAAACAAACAAAAAAAAACCAACCTAACAATCAAAATAAGTTGAAAAACAAGAAAGGAAAAAGGATTACTATCAAGAAGGCAGAAAAAAGGAAAATAATTCAGTGGATAAAATAAGCAAGAAAAATGAAGTAACAAACAAAACTCCAAAACCAGGGAAAAGACTAACACATGAGAGCTGTTTGAATCTTATATAAAAGGACAAGAAGGTGATTTTCATAGTATGACAAGGCATGGGTTTGTTGTGATCTAGATTGTTGGAAGAAAAATCCTCATAAATGAGATTCCAGATGAAGAAATTCTGGAAGCATCTCAATTCTTCAAGTTGGTCTATGAGGTAACCTTTAAAGAGGTCTCCATAAATGGAATTTAGAGGCACAAATCCAACCTGGGGTGGGGGGAGTGCTACAAATTCATTATGTGCTCAAATCTGTTTAGAAATAACTCAAAGCAGCAGGTGTTTAGCCTTTGCCCAGCTATTGAGAAGTCTCTTATTTCCTCAATTCTAAAGGTAGCATGGCAAAAGCTCAGCATTTAGGGGAGATCAAATGACTGTACTCCAGGACTATTTATGGAAACAAATAAAAGTCTTGAGACATCAAGAGAGCTGTTGCTAAAGTTGGGTAGGTTTGTTACAGACATCTGCCATAAATAAGGATAACAAAGTTACTGGGAAATCTAGCTTGATCTTGAAATAATGAGTATCTATTTTGTTAGCATTACTCTTTAGGATCTGAAAGGAGGCAGACTGCCTATCGCAAAATGCAGACATGCTTATACATTTTTTACCAAAATTTTCTCACTACTCCAAGGAAATTCTCACTGGCATTGAAAAACACAAATGCATATATTAACTACTGTCATATTTATATAGTGGCAATAGTAACAGGCCTGATAGTCCTAGACACAAAGGAAGTGCATCTTGAATGACAATTGATGGGCTATGGGGAAAAAAAGAAAAAGTCATTATTAGAAAGATACCTCCTTTGATATAAAACTACTCAATCAAATAGCAATAGCCTATTAAGTGCTTACTATGTTCCAGACATTCTGTTAAGTGCTGGTGATACAAAGACAAATGAAAGTCCCTGCCATTAAGGAACTTACATCACATCTGAGAAAACAACATGTAGCATTTATAAAACATACAAAAGTGATTTTGGGAGGGAGCAACTAGCACTTGGAGAGTTCAAATAAAGGTTTTTCAAATCTATCATGTCATAATAATGTCTAAAGCACTTTATAATAACATGTATCTTATTTCTTCTTGTTATTCATCTAAAACAAAGGATGAGTATCTTATTTCATAGACTTAATCATGGAGAAACTGAGGCACAAAGAATAGGAGCTAGCACAGTGTTCTGCAGGCCTCTAGATTATAATAAGGATGAGAGGAGGATGTGATTATAACATGGTGAAAATTTTAAGGGTTAAGAGGCTGAAAAATTCTTAGACAGCAACTACCTGGAATCAGAAATTGAAAATGAGAGAATTTTATTATGCTACTTTATTTCTTCAAAGTGTATCAATTGATATAAAGGTGAATTCAATAGGTTCCCTTCTCTCAAGGAATCTGAGAACTACCAAGTAACTGGGGAAAAAAAGACAAAATGTGGCAAATGACATAAAATAAGCTTTGTAACATCAAAGGATGGAGGGAGGTCTGGGGCTGAGCAACTGTTTTAACATCAAGTGTAATTAACTTTCTTCATCTTAAGGCTTCATCATTGTTTTTGAATAAACTAAAATGTTATATTATGAAATAAATTATTGTTGTATTGATATTTGGTGGGGGAAGGTGTTTCAAACCAATGAATTTAATGGTATAGGGAGGAATTTCTTAGTAACTCACCCAGAATTTAAAGATTTAGAGTTTTACTGGTATTGTTGTTGTCCATTTTTGAAGAGAACCAAAGTGACATCCCTATATTAGAATCAAGTTACTGTGTGTCCAATTGTGACAATTTACTCACAATGCTTTGCCATTGGTTGGACACAAACAGTCCATATGAACATCTGGAGTAGCTTCTCTAATTTTGCACAATTTACCTTTCCTTTGGGCTAATACTTTTTTCTGCTTTGCTCATAGAGCACAGCACCTTTTTTTTGAGGGTACTCCATGCTGGGAGATCTTGGGCCAGTGTCTGCTATGTAATGCAATCATTCTAAAGTTCTTAAAAGATACCTTGAGAGTGCATTTGTATCGCTTTTTCTGACCACCTTGTGAGCACTTGCCCTGTGTGAGTTCACCATAAAATGATTTTTTGCAAGGGTAATTCAGCATTGAAAAAATGTGGTCAGTCCTACAGAGTTGTTCTCTCTACAGTAGAATTGGAATGCTTGGCAGTTTAGTTAGAGAAGGGACCTTAGTGTATGACATTGAAACCTTCCAGGTCATCTTCAGAATCTTCCTAGTATACTAAGAGATTATATAACAAAAATGGCTAATGTTTGTGTAATATTTCAAGTTGCCATACATTTTACACATTTGTATTCTTACTTGATCCTCATAACAATACTATGAAATAATGCTATTACCCTCATTTTCCAGATAACAAAAGAAAAGATAAGAAGTTTTCTGGGGGGTGACATAATTAAGGCAGAATATGAACTCAGCTTTTCATGACAAGTCCAGAGTACTAAACACTACACCATCTCTCTACTATTGGCTTAAAAGACAGTTAGTATGTGCCAGAAGCAGGAGCAGAACACAGATCTTCCTGACTCCAGGGCTGACCCTTTAATTATTTTGTCATGTTGCCATGGAAGTTATTAAAATTAAATTACATTTATCTAATATGATAAGTACAGTTTTGGGGATGCATTATCCAGGTTGTATCATGTTTGCTGTAAAGTTCCTTAGATCTGTCTCCTTACTATATGACCAAACTATTTTACCTTCAGCTCCAGATATTCCAGTGAATAGAATGAATATCAAATTATTCATCTTAAAGAAATTTATCCATTCTATTCACTGGAATATCTGGAGCTGATACTAACATAGTTTGGTCACATAGCAAGGAGACAGGTTTCATTGGGAAAGACCCTAATATTGGAAAAGATTGATGGCAAAAATAAAAGGGCATGGCAGAAGATGGGGTAGATAGATAGTATCATGGAAACAACGGACATGAACTTAGACTTTGAGAGATAGTGAAGGACAGAAGAGCTTAGTGTTCTATGGTCCAAGGTGTCACAAAGAAACTGAACAACAACATAACACACATACTCAAGAATTGATCTCACTTGCCTACTAGGGTAGGGAGTGGGAGGAAGAGAAAGAAAAATTAGAATACAGGATTTTGTAAGGTGAATAATGAAAATTATCCATATATGTATTTTGAAAATAAAAAGCTTTAATTAAAAAATAAAAATAAAAGAACTGATCTAAATATTTTCAAAACTACCTGACTAGTCAAATTGAAAAAAGTACCTTCCTGAAAAGTATTGATTACATTAATTTAAAAAAATCATTTAGTAGTAGAAATAAAAAACATTTTGAGTTTTTCACACACAAATGAAATTTCAACTATTGTCTCCATACTTTTACAGAAACTGTCAACTTTACTGGAATGAATTATGCCCTCTGACCTCTGTTTCTCAGAATCAATCTCTATCCTCCTTCAGAGCTCAAATTGAACACTAACTCCATCTTACATGCAGCTTTTTCTGATACTCCCCAGCTGCTAGTGCCCCTCTCTTAAATCACAATGTATTTAGTGATTATAAGATTTTTCTACCATTAGCAGATAATTTTCCAGGAAGCAGATATTCAAATGGAGAAAAAAAAACACAAGAAAACTAATTATTGGAAGTAGAAGATGAAGGGGAGAAAGAAGGCACTTAAAGTCTTTGGGTATGAGTTTCCTTATCTATAAATAAGGAGATTGGAAGAGATGCTTAGGTTTCTTCCAGCTTTGAATCTGTTATCTTGTGAGCAAAATGACACTTGAACTTGAAGTGAATACTTGAAATATTTGAAGAGAAAACAGCTATCATGTTTTTCTCCCCTGAGGTTTCCATAGGATTAGGGTAGGGGGCATCAGAGAGTAGAAGCAATACTACAAAGAAAAGTTTAAAAATAACTTGCTTTCCTTTTTTCTAAATTTTTCTTGAGCAGGCATTGAATAAAGAAGTAAGACTTTTTTCCTCTCTCATTTTTAAAAAATGTATTTTCTATGGATCCAGCCATTCTGGAGAGCAATTTGGAACTACGCTCAAAGGACTATCAAAGTGTGCAGACCTTTTGATCCAGCTGTGTTTCTATTGGGCTTATATCCCAAAGAGATCTTAAAGGAAGGAAAGGAACCCACATGTGCAAAAAGGTTTGTGGCAGCCCTTTTTGTAGTGATAAGAAACTGGAAACTGAGTGGATGCCCATCAGTTGGAAAATGGCTGAATAAGTTATGGTATATGAATGTTATGGAATATTATTGTTCTATAAGAAACAATCAGCAGGATGATTTCAGAGAGGTCTGGAGAGACTTATATGAACTGATGCTAAGTGAAATGAGCAGAACCAAGAGATCATTATATACAACAATAACAAAATTATAAGATGATCAGTTCTAATGGACATGACTCTTTCCAACATTGAGATGATTGAGGCCAGTTCCAATGATCTTGTGATGAAGAGAGCCATTTATACTCAGAGAGAAAACTGTGGGAACTAAATGTAGATCACAACATAGCATTTTCACTCTTTTTGTTGTGGTTTGTTTGTATTATGTTTTCTTTCTCATTTTTTTTCCTTTTTGATCTGATTTTTCTTGTGCAGCAAGATAATTATATAAATATGTATACATATGTTGGATTTAACATATATTTTTAACATGTTTAACATATATTGGATTTCCTGCCATCTAGGGAAGGGAGTGAGGGGAAAGAGGAGAAAATTTTGAACACAATATTATGTAAGGGTCAATGTTGAAAAATTATCCATGCACATGTTTAAAATAAAAAGCTTTAATAAAAATTATTTTCTATAAAATGTATTTTCTGATCCTCTTGAGGCAGAACTAGTAAACAGCCTTGAGTCTTAAAAAAAGCTAGCAAACACATATGTGTATATATGTGTATAAATATATATATATATTTCTCTCTGTTTCTCTCTGATTTTATCTCCATATTTCTCTGTCTCTGTATGTCTATATATATATGTATTTATATGCGTATATACATATGTATATGCATGTGTTTACACAATTCTTTTTTTCTATTTGCCAACCAAAACCATATTTCCTATCCTGAAAATTTTTTACATCTTCCTTTTTATATTCCCTATCAAAGTGGATGAAATCAAATATAGTTCTATAATCCTGCTTAATTTTTGTATTACCTATAGATAATAGTAATTTGTCACTCTTCTTGGACCCTTCTCTTGAGAGACCACTTTTGAAATGTGTGGCCATATAATGAGACCTAATTTTAAAGTGCCATTTGGTAAAGCTACTGCCTTACAGGATCATCAATACAGTAACTGGAGCATGCAATAAAAATCCTTAGCCTATTTAACGACTATATTTTCATTAATTTCTATTTTGTATAATTAAGTGAACCTCTAAGAGAATGAACATCATAACAATGTTAAATTAATAATATCTACACATTTTTCACTGAGGAAATTGATTAAACGTATTTGAACACAAACACTGTTCCCTAAAGCCTCTGTGATATCCAGAGAATCAGAAATTAATTCCAATGTTACTATAGCCACTACGATAAACTTCCCCAGAATTTGAAACTGAGTAATGGCATTAGAAGTCTCACAGTCATGAAATTTCATAAGGATGTATAGGGGATCTATATATGTATATATATATATATATACATACATATATGTATATATATATATATATACATATAGGGGATCTATAATTGAAAATAGAGTACTGTTCTATATTATGGAATGAAGACAAAACCTTCAAAGACAAACTTCAAAGGAAGTTGCTTACATCGTATAAGTTTTATTTAGATGTGCTTATACTATATACTCATTGACAAGTAGGTATTGAGTACAATATGGTGAAGGTGACCTCCCATGATATGAAATGTCCAAAGTTCTTCCTAACACACTGGGCACAAAAAGTGTTAAATATATCACTTACTGCCTATGTAAACTTTGAACCATCATTTTACCTCTCTGGTATCAATTTTTTTCCTCATCCATAAAACAAGAGTATTGGATATGTGCTCACTAAGGTCTCTTTCAGCTTTTGTCTAGGACCTAAGAAATGTGTTACATTATTTGCTTCCAACTTGAGCAAAAGAAGATATGCCATTCTTCAATCACAGCCCCAAATCCTGGGAGAATAACACAGAATTGGGAAGCTCAATGACAAAGAAAATGTATATACTTCCAATTAACAGGTCCAGTGAAAGAAAGTCATTACTATTCATTTTTTGTGTTTCTTGTTCTTGAATCATTGTAAAAGCCAACTTTTCTAAAAGGGAACATGATTAACAATAAATAACTATATAATAATGATTTGGCCAGAGGATTCACCATGTTGACTAGATTAGTGGGTAGAGTTAGAAAGACCTAGGTTTTAAGTCCTACCTTTGACAATTTACAACTATGTGATCCTGGGCAAGTAATTTTGTCTCTTTGGGCTTATGTCTCCTCATCTGTAAAATTAAATAATTGAACTTGATGATCTCAAAGGTTTCTTCACACTCTGAATTTTCTGATTTTGATAGCATCTCCCTAATTACAATTATTTTATCCTCTTCCTACATGGAACAAAACAACCAGATGCCAAGTCAAATCTGTTGTTATCCTACCAGAACTGGCATGAGATGAACTATATTACTAGTTGGGCCTATTTTTATTAATTGAACATATAGTGACTGACATTTTTCTCTTTTGTGTTAGAACCCTTTCTAGAAAAGCAAAGTTTCTTCAGTAACACTAAACTTTATATCCTTAAGGATGCCAAATTATCATGATCCAAACACTGGAAAGTTGCTGCTGAATATATACACAACAGCCAGTTCCTTTGGAAACTCTACAGTAGATTAGTGACATTATCTATGACTAGAAACAACCTCTTACACATATTTATGTTTTGCATACTTGAGGCTATCCATTTTATATGATTTACTGCTTTAGGTACCAAGTTAAAGATTTTATAATATCCTTTTCTAAATAAATCATCCAAGCTATTATATTCTCATATTTTTATTCTCATATACTTACTATGAAGGGGAAGATTTATTTTATTACTATTTTTATTGTACCATTGCTGTATTAATTCATTTTATTTTATTAAGTAAACACATGTAAACAATACAGAGGATAGAACTCTGAAATGTCAGTCCTGTTTGGCTGCCTGAATGATTGTGAAAATGCCTCATTTTGCAAGGGTGTTGCTAGGAAGCTGCTACTGCTTTCTCACTACAAAGTAGCACTGCAATACAGCTAGCCAGAAGAACAATCCTGAGAGTATGATTAGGGTATTCTGAAATCCTGGACCATGCTGTTGTGGCTTCCATCCTAACCTAATTTCCCCCAGTTCCTTTCATTGTAAATGGCTTTTTTCTCCCCTTCTTGTCCTAATCTGTTTTGTACAGCATTTCAGTGCTTTGTTATATATTGCTATATATATTGTCATATAAAATCACATGGCTGACTAGGTTTCAATAGGGATTAAAATCATTCCACATTTTTCCTGGGATGGAATTTCCAAAAGTTATATAATAAAGTTATATTATAGTTTCATTCTGACATCATTGATTCATTCCATAATCACAGAAGGAGCAATCCTAGGTACCAAAAAAAGCAATGTAAAAATGGATGAAGATAATGGAAGAACAAGAAAGATGTACATGTTGCCCACAATGCCTTTTGAGAGAGCACTGACATACAAAGATATTGCCATGAATGCTTATAATGGAAAATGAGATTGATCCATCCTTTGAGAGAAGTAAAAATGATAATTAACATATAAATAGTTCAGTGTTGCACTGATAATCGAAAGAAAAAAAAAACTAAGGTAAGGTTTCTAGTAGATTGAAGAGATCCTTTAAGGAGCATTTACAAAAAGACAGAAAAAAAAATTACAGGTCACACAAGGAGAGAGTGTAGGTGGGTTACAATATTAAAAAAAAGTGAGGTTAATACTAATTTTTTTCTTTTAATATTTTACCTGTATATTGCAAGGTCTAAGAAGGCTTGGATTGTGACTTAACTTTATATCTTTCCCTGTTGTGTTGCTTTGAGTATGAAAGGTATTTAACAATGGTTATCAATTAGAATTATACAATGAATTCATAGAATATAGAATTGATTTCAAACTTTCAATCTAATTCAATACATATTTATTAAGTACCTATTATGTGAAATCTGGTAATACACTTTTTACTGGCCTGATAGGGAATTTAAGTATCAAATCTAAATGATCCCTCCTTCCTTAAACTAGAAGATTCATGTTCAAGCTTGTCCTTGAAATTATAATTCAGTCTATTATTGTATCTTCCACATAGTAGATATTTCATCAATATCTGCTGTTGATGCATTGCTGATTCAATTGCAAAATTATCTAGTATTTAATCAAGAATAGTCACAGGAAAAATTGTTACCAAAATGTTAATTTTTTGTGTCACTTGGGCCTTCTCTTAAAAGATTCCCATTACAATATTTTAATCAGGCAAGACTTTTTCCTTTGGATCTCTCTTTTTCCTTTTTATCTCAGCATTACCTTCATTATGAACCTTTCCCAAAAGAATTAGCACAAATTCCTTTATCAGATTGCCAGCCAGGCATCTAATCTGATTAATTAATTTGCGATAGAATATTAAAAATGCTAGGAATTTTAGACCATTTTGGCAGGCTGGAAGTGATAAGATATTTTATATCAAATAGGCCTTTTACCATCTCAATTTCTACTATTTCAGGGACATTCTTTTTAGAGCTAATCCTAGTGACTGCAAAGAATGGATCTGGAAAATTAGACCTCATATGGATATTATCCTTGTTTCAGATATAGTCATGAATCAGCCATAACACCAATAGAACAAAGGTCATATTTTTGGCATAATGTACCAGTGATTAATAAATGAAATCAGCAAGTGACCATTATGCTTCTGATTGCATGTAAATTCTTTAAGAGCATGGAGTATTTGTTTTTCACTTTATATTCTCAACTTCTGGAGGTAAATTGAATCGAATTGAGAAATAATAAAAAGAAATGACATTTTTTCTCTTTTCAAATATGCATATCTTACAAATAAAACATGGAGGAAGGTGAAATCCAGAAAAAAGAATCTGCTCTCCCATTAACAATATGACTTCTACCTTTCCAAAACTTTCCAAGACCTTAGCCTTAGGCATTATTTCAGAAAATGTTTCTCTAGAATAAGCTAGGAAAAAAAAAACTATATGAAGAAAAAGACCTACAGCATTTTCAAAAATAGACCTAAAAAGAACCCAAATTCTGAAGACAGAGAAAATAAGATTATTATTAGAGTAAGCCCTATCACTGTGGTGGAAATATATTTATTACTAATCTCATTGTGTCCAAAAAGAAAACAGGTAGGAGTCCTGGCTTTGACACTAATTAGCTATGTGGCCCTGATTAAAACACCTAACTTTTTTAAGCCTTAGTTTCCTCCATTCAATAAGGGACAATTATTAGATGATATCTGCCTCTAACATTAATTTAGAATTACAATTCTGAATTTATGCCTCAGATTGAGCTCTTTGGGGAGAGGAATAAGAAATTTGGGATCCATTTCCGTTGGCAGCTTTAATTTCCCTTAACCATTTCTAAACAAATATAGACTTTTTGTAAAGCATCATTTTCCCCTTCTCTTTTCTCTTTCCTGCTATTCTTCTCTCATTCAGGAGACAATAATTGGTTAGAATGCACGTAAATTGGGGAAATAAATACATTTCTCTTCAAATGCCTGCCTGCTCTCCAAAGTCAGGTCTGAATGAAGAGGAACATATTCTTATGGTAGGTAAGACATTTTAACTACAGAAACCAAATATCCCTCTGCCTGTGATTTCTATTCCACTTTCTGAAAAACTGAAAACACAAGACAAATCCCAAAGATGTGTGTTCAGGAAGCAGTTTTGACTCTAATTTCTATTCAGTAGCCTGTGTGGTACTTGGATCTGTGTGTGGCACCATCTTGTGGGGAAAGAGAGAAATTGTTTCTGGTAAATTTGAAACATCTGCATAATAAAAACAGATGTTTCTGCATAGTTCAAATTGAAATCTGTTTTTTTCCCCTAAAATACATGTTTAAAAAAGGAAAGGTGAGTAAAATTTAATATTTATGGGCACAAAAATGACAAAATACTTAGTGCGTGAATTAGTCCTTTTTTTTTCATAAAATATCCTGAATCACCAATTCATACCAGCTTTTTCAGAATATTCCATTCTATTTATCTTTTGCAATTAAGGCCCTCTTCTTACTTAGCCAGAGTTTAATTTAAGACAAAGGTAAGAATTTTTTTTTCAAGGTAGAGTTATTCAACATTTAAATGTCTTCCTAAATTTATTTATTTATTTTATTTTATTTTATTTTATTTTATTTTTTTGGGGGGAGAATGCAGACTGGCTTTAAGGAACAATTTTATAAAACTATTCTATACAAACAATCATACCAGAATAACCAAAATAGTTTTCTCCATCAGTAGGTTAATGCATTACAATTTAATTAGGAACATGATTTTAAGGCATAGTTCACATTATCCCCAGATGGATATTCACATTGCAGTAGGGAGGCTAAAGATTTGTCTTACGTGCATATTTGTGAACAGATGGCTCCAAATCAATTGTTGTTATGGCCTATCTTCTCATCTGAGGAAAACATTTTCACATTGGAAGGAAACCTACTGAATTTTATGGATAGGCAATATTTCCTTTTAAAATCAGCACATAGCTTTCTTTTGGGTAGTAGAAAATAAATTGTTATGTAAAATAGCAGCATGTGAGGCTGAGTTATTTGACTCATGAGAGAGGGGCTTTTTCAGGAAAGAAACTGGGTATCTTTAGTTTCTGAAGATAGCTCCATGTCAAGGATTACTACTACTGAGCTACAGAGAGGGCTGAAGGAGTAGTCAAATGGAATTTGTTATAGCACTGTGGCAGCTATAGCTTTTTTCCCATCTTCTTTTCTCCTTTGGTGAGTTAAATTCTGTGTTCAGAATAAGGAAGCATCTTATTTACTGAACAAAAATGATATCCCTTATTCTTCAAATGGAACTGCAAAAAGAGGTGCCATTAAGATCTAAAAAAAATTAAGGGATCCAAGGCAATCCCAATAGATTTTGGATAGAAAATGCCATCTGTGTCCAGAAACTTAACTATGGAGATTGAACATAAATCAACACATACTTTTTCTGTTTTTTTTTATTCTTGCATAGTTTTCCCCTTTTATTCTTATTTTTCTCTCAGCATGATTAATAAAACAATGTATATTAAAATAAATTAAAAAGTTCCTTTAAACCACTCCTAAGGGAAAGTTGTCAGCACTAATAGACTCATCAAGGAGAAGGGAATAATCATTTACATGTTATTGTTTGGTAGCTTCAATTATATCTGACTCTTCATGACCTCACTGAGGGTCTTATTGGCAGAGATAGTGGAGTGATTTACCATTTCCTTTTCCTTTTGCAGATGAAAAACTGAGGTAAAGTCAAATGACTTGCTAAGGGTCACACAGCATGGAAGTATCTGAGAACAGATTTTAACTCAGGAAAATAAGTCTTATTGACTCCAGGTCCAACACTCCATTCACTGTGCTATCTAAATGCCCAATCAGTTATATAATACTACATGCAATAGACTTACTGCTAAACACTTTTGACAAATATCCTATTTGATCCTCATAATGAGGTAATTGTTATTACCATTCCCATTTTACAGTTAAAGAAGCTGAGGCAAATGGAGATTAAATTAGTTATCCAGAATCACATACTTGGTAAGTGTCTGAGGCCAAATTTGAACTCAGCTCTTTTTCATTCCAATCCCAATTCTCTGTTCTCTTTGCCAGCTGCTTCATGTGCTTCATTAATTTCAAGAAAAGAAAAGGAAAAAAATGGAAATTTCTAAATGCAATGCCCTTTAATTAGTTTTGTTGAGATAGACAAAGGAGTGATACATATACATGACACTTCCAACTAATTGTGCCCCAGCTCTATCTGCAGGGTGTTGTTCATTCACATCATTGGAATTTTCCAACTTGAGATAAATGCAGGCTATGCATGCTATAGCAATTCAACAAAAGGGCCCATTTTTCTGAAGAACTGCTTACTTATGAAATCTTTTTGATAATTCAGACATCTGGACAGCCGTATTTAATTTGTACTTAGACAAAGTATGCTTGCATTCAAATTTAGTTTCAAAAAAACCTTTACGTATAAAATATTCCATATTCATAATACTAAGTAACATCTTAAGAAATAATTTTATGCATTGCCTATTTAATTAATGTAAACATGAAAAAATAGTGTTCTGTTCAGATGCTCAGAGAAGGGAACCAATTTGACATGGTTGAATAAAGCAGTGAAGATCCAGTATTAGTGAGACCTTTAGCTTCATTTTTGGTCTCACAGCCATCATTTATGGTCTGCAATAGCGAAGTACCATAGTGGGTAGTGTGATGGACTGGAAGACCTGAATTTAAATCTGGTGTTAACCATACTATCCTATTTTGAGTAAGTCATTAAGATTCTGTGTACAGTAAAACAAGAATAATAATAGCAAAAGCTTCCCAGAGATTTTCTGAACAAATGAGATAACATACACAAATTACTTTTCAAATTTACAACCCTGTATAAGTACCATTCTTGTTGTTGTTGTTGTTGTTATTGTTAATATTAAAATGAATGTGGAGTACCATAGACCTTCCAGAATGTAAGATATTTGAAGAATAGGTGCTTGAAGAACTTTAGCCTCAAAGAATATTCTTCAGAAGAAGAATATAAAGAATATAAAGCCAATTTTTCCTCATTCCAAGTCTAACACTGTATGCATTACACAACTCCGCTGTATGGAGTTAAAATTATGTTATGTTATTATGTTATTGATTCAAGGAACTGGAGGAAATTAAGAAGAAAAAAAAAGACTTAGAGGAGTAATGACAGCAGTCTTCAGATATCTAGTAACAGAAAAAAAGAGAGTAACCACATGTTGTTCTTAACAACATAAAACTAGGAATGATAGATAACAATTAAAAGAAAACAAATTTCATTTATATATAGGAAGTTACAATTGGAGCTGTCAAATGATAGAATAGTGACCCTAGATAAATCATGAATGTTTCATCAATGGAGATTTTTCAATCAAAGCTGGATGACCAAGTGTTAGGATGTTACAGAGGATAGTTCATATTTTAGATATATTTTATATAATAAGATGACTCCTAAAGTTACCCCTAACTCTGATTCTGTATTGATCTATGCAAACATACCATCATGTCTCTATTTATATAGCCAAAGTAAAGTAAAGAATTGTAGTAGTTGAAGCCAATAAGAATACATTCCTTTAAAGTATAGCAAAATATATAAATGTAAGTAAAGTGAATAAATGAAGTAGATGAAAAGTGTTGGAAGGTAAAAAATGAATTATCAGTTCATCAATATCATTATGAACAATATTCTAGCTCCTACCCCCCCCCCATGAAAGTTAAGCTAGGTTTTTGTTTTGATTTGCTTTTCTGTAAAAAACATTGAAACCAGCGTTGAGACTTTATTAGTTTAGGAGTCTAAGGAGGCTCTGTCTGTTGACTTCACTTCCTGCTTTCCTGAGGGCAAAGAAGCCACAAGGAGCTCAGGTGAATTTGGCTGGGAGAGAAAGTGGTGGTTAACTACAAGGTACTTTGTTTCCTGAATGAACTTGGAATGTTCTCAGACCATTTCCTTGTTGCATATGCTCCAACTATAGCTAAGTAGCTCTCCTTTTATTAATGGTTGAATGACTATATCTCAATTCATTCCTAACCCAGAACATATGGTAAGTTAAGAAAAATGTAATATCCTAAAATGTAAGATATTTATTGAATAACAAAAATTTTTAGATAAATATATTTTAAAATGTAAAAAAATTACTAGGTTACCCTAAATCAATAGTAAAATTTTGTGTAAAGTTTTGAAAGGAAAAAGAGCAGGTTAATAATCAAGTCAAATAGATTTCAAGGCAAAGAAATCTTCATACTTGGGGATCACTAATTTTTCAAAGTCCATGAAAATTCCACATGTCAAAGAAAAGTTCTAAAAAAAATAAATTACTAATATTCCTTGAACTATATCTCAAGTACATTTGTATATCATATATTTCATTTTTCTCTGAATATGTATCTGTAATTTTCCTTATCAGTGCTCCTGTGTTTGGGTTATGGCAAATTCCTTTAGATTATAATTATGGGTACAATTGAGATTTCCTGCATGTACACAGGCTGTGCAGTTATGCTAATGACTTCCAAATTTAGATTGCTTGTAGACATCCAAAATATGACTGCCTATTTTTTTTCTTGTTAAGTCACACATAGTGAATGCATGTATTTAGATTACTATTCAGTTCTGCTTAAGTAGCAAGTCACACTGAACTCCATGATTTTGTTTAGGATTCTTCCTTTCTACACCAAAATAGTGTCTTAGTAACTGTTTCAGCTTCCTATATTATCTTTGTGATTGGTCATATCTCCTATAAGATTGCCTGAACTGGTATCCTTGAGGATGGATCAAAATTTTTTCACTAGGAGGATCTGGAGGAACACAGCACTATTACTTGAAGAATATGGTGTTTGGATTAAATGACTTTTAAAGTTCCCCCTCATATTATACCTAGCATCCTATTTTCTCCAAAGATAAACAGCTTCTCTACCCTCTCATCTCTCCTCTGGGGATCTTTTTAATAGAGCCTAAGTCATCAATAATTGTGATAAACAAAATCTGTTAACCAAAGTTGTTTTCATATTTTATTTTCCCCTAATTACCTGTAAAAAATTTAATCATTCATTTCTTAAAACTTTGAATTCCAAATTCTCTTTTTGTCTCTTCTTCCCCTTCACTTCATTGAGAAGGCAACTAACTTGATATGGGTTATGCATGTGTAGTCATGCAAAACATTTCCATATCAGTCACATTGTAAGAGAAAACAGAGACCTAAAAACCCCAAGAAAAATAAAGAAAAAATTTAAAGTATGCCTCTTTTTATAGAAGCCTTGTGGGGGCAAACAACTGGAAATTGTGGGGACGTCCATCAATTGGGGAATTGCTAAATAACTTGCGGTATATGAATGTAATAGAATACTGCTGTGCTATAAGAAATGATGAGCTCAAAGATCTTTTAAAAAGTTGGATAGACTTGTGTGAAATAATGAAGAATGAAATGAGGAGAACTAATAAAACATTATATATAGTAACAGCAATATTGTTTTAAGAACAACTTTGAGCAAACAAGTAATTTTGACTATCAAAGTCAAGTACAAAGGACATCATAAGGAAGATGCTATCTCACATCCAAGAAAGAACAGATAAATATAAGTATATATAGAATGATTTTGTGTGCATGTATGTGTTTGTGTGTGTGTGTGTGTGTATGTGTAGCTATCGCTAAGGGAGGAGGGAAAAAGCTGAAAAAAAATTACATGATATCTTTATTATAAAACTAAAGAGAATAAAAAGTTTTACATAATAGATTTGCAGTTTCATGTGCATTATTTTTATTATACTACGTTAAAGATTTATTCCATAAATTAAAGGTTAAGAAAAACTTTAAAAAATGAAACTTAAAAAGGCTTTCATTTAGATCTTCATCTTCAGAACTGCACCACTTCTTTTTTGGAGTTTGTTGGCATTTTTATCCCAAATCCTTAGGGATTATCTTGGATCAACATATTGCTGAGAATAACTAAGTAATTCACAGCTGAGCATTGTACAATTTTGATATTAATGTAAGTCTTTACAGGTTTTTCTGAGGTTATGCTGCTTATCATTTCTTATGACATATTATTTCATTATAATCTTATAACACAATTTCCTCAGCCATTCCCCAATCGATGATAATTCCTTCAATTCCTAATTCTTTTCTTATTCCAATACTTTTCCACTATTAAAAGAGCTGCTATAAATATCTTTGTACATAAAGGTCCTTTTTCTTTAAAAAAAATGTCTTTGGAATAAACATCTAGAAGTAGTGCTATTTCTGGGACAAAGCATATACATAGTTTTACCCTTTGGGCATTGTTCCACATTACTCTTCAGAATGATTGAATCAGTTCACAAGTACACCAACAATGCATTAGTGTTTCAATTTTCTTTTTTCTTTTCTTTTCTCTATTAAAGATTTTTATTTTCAAAACATGTGCATAGATAATTTTCAACATTCACCCTTGCAAAACCTTGTTACATTTTTCTCTTTCTCTTCCCCCTCCAGGTGGCAAGTAATCCAATATGTTAAACATGTGACATCCTTTTATTCATATTCCACAATTATCATGCTGCAAAAGAAACATCAGATCAAAAGGGAAAAAATGAGAAAGAAAACAAAATGCAAGCAAACAATAACAAAAAAAGAGTGAAAATAATATGTTGTGATCCACACTCAGTTCCCACAGTCCTTTCTCTGGATGCAAATGGCTCTCTTCATCATAAGACTATTGCAACTGGCCTGACACCTTGCTGTTGAAAAGAGCCATGTCCATCAGAATTGATCATTGTATAATATTGCTATTGTTGTGTACAATGTTCTCTTGATTCTACTCACTTTACTTAGCATCATGTAAGTCTCTCTAGGCCTCTCTGAAAGCATTCTATTGATCATTTCTTATAAAATGATAATATTACATAACATTCATATATCATAACTTATTTAGCCTTCCTCCAATGATGGGCATCCACTCAGTTTTTAGTTTCTTGCCACTATAAAAAGGGATTCTACAAACATTTTTTGCACACATAGTTTCTTTTTCATTTTTTTATGATCTCTTTGGGAAACCAGCCCAATAGATATTATGCTGGATCAAAGGATATGCATAGTCTGATAGCACTTTGGACATAGTTCTAAATTGCTTTCCAGAATGGTTGGATCAGTTCACAACTCCACCAACAATATATTAGTGTTCTAGTTTTCCCACATCCCCTCCTACATTTATCATTATCTTTTCCTGTCATCTTAACTAATCTGAGAGTTAAGTAATAGTACCCCAGAATTGTCTTAATTTGCATTGCTCTGATCAATAATGATTTAGTTTTCAGAGCTAGTTCTAGGGATCTGGAATCTTTCAGTTCTTCCAATGGGATATGATCTAAAGAGAGATTTCCTGACCCATGGTTAGATCTGCAAGCAACCACAAGCACTCTTTTTCTACCCTAGAACTGGGACAAGGATCCCCATTTCCCTGGTCCTGCTAGCTCTGATGTTCTATTGCCCCTATCCATCCTGGGAGATTGACCCAGGACCCAGTACTTTGCCAGTTCATTAGTCAGGAAATGCAACAAAGTTATACTTCGTGCCAGCAAAGGAACCTCTGTAATCTGTTTCTTACCAGTTTTCCAACCCTCTTACTGTCTATGGGCTAAGAGTTCTGGGAGCAGTTGTTTCAGTCACTGATTCAGTCACTTTCAAGGCCTGGTCATGGTTTCATGTGTCAGGGCCTGTACTGACACAGCCTGTGCTGGTATTTGCTTCATTCTCATCTCAGTGAAATAAACCATTCTTGCCAACTTTCTAAGCTGTTTTGGGCTAAAAAAAATTACCTCATCATTTTATGGGCTTTGCTACCCCATAATTTGTTTTGAGGAGATATTTAAAGTTCTTTGAAATGGAATTTGGGAGAGCTCAGATAAATTCCTTGCCTCTTCTCTGCCATCTTAACAAAAATATTTTTAACAGAAACAAGTCACTCATATCTTTGCAGAAAAGCATAAGACTAAAAATAGAGGATGAGGCTTATATTGGTCTTTCCAAAAAGTCAGTGCAGTTTTAAATTATTAAAGTCTAATTTTTAGAGATAACCAATATGTTGATTTGCTTTATTTAATTATACTTAATTAAATAAAGCAAATCAACATATAAACATGTGGTCAGAACTATGGTCAGAAGGGATGACAGTGGAAAGAGATGAAAAACAAATAAAATAAAATATTATTAATAAAATATTTTTAAAAGGACATTTAGATGGAAAGCCAAAAGTTGGTAACTCAATGTGTGTGTGTGTGTGTGTGTATGTGTGTGTATGACAATCTCTGTAAATAGAAAATGAAGTATGCCTCTATACCCCAAATTAAAAAGATAGTAAACTGGATTACCTTTGAAAAAGTATCCAATCTAAGTCATATAACCCAATTTTGTCTTTCAAACAAAGATCCTTTTAAAAAATCATTAGGAAGGAAGAAAGGAAAGAAGAGAGGAAGGAAGGGAGGGAAGGAGGAAGAAAAGGAAGGAAAAAATATATTAAGTACTATTATGTGTTAAGCAGTGATATAGAAATTCAATCAAGCAAGTCAGTCCACACATTTAAAGAACTAGGTTTGTTTGTTTGCTTGTTTATACAAAGAAGGAAACTGCAGTAAAGAAAGGTTTAATCACTTGCTCAAAGACACCCAGCTAGCAAGTGTCTAGCTAGAGTCACATTTGAATTCAGCTCTTCCTAACTCCATGCCCAGTCTCTATACACACCATACCTCTAAAGGCCTTCAAATAAAATAACTAACACAGTTTCAAACTTCCCCTTAATGTGAAATATTTTAAATCACTAGATAGTTGGTGTTTTATTTATCTTTTCCAAAATTCTGAAGTTTACCAAGTACAGTTCTGATGACTCTAAAAAACAATCTCTGGAACTACATATTCTCTGTGAGCAATGGTTGCTCTTTGTTACCTTATCAAAAAGATTTATCAATTCTTACCTTAATCAATATGTCTCTGGAGAAAAGTCTTTGCCCTGGTTTTTCTCCAAGCTACAAACAGAATGCTCCTGCTGTTACCCCTTCTCTGTGTCTTTAATTAACTAATAAGACCCCTATTGTTTATCTCCCCAGCATATGCTCATGAACAGATTTTTTTTCCATTAGGAACAACCTTCATACCCTCTGCTCTATGTTCTGACTTCCTCTCTCTTCTTTGTGGAAATTTATTTAGATTTTTAAAAATAATATAACATACTATATAATTTTTAATAGTTATACTCAGGTTCCTAAGATTAGGGCCAGATGCTTGGATGCTCACCTATTGTAAACATATAAAACACATCTTTTTCCTCAGTAGAACAAATTGATTTTTGAGCATTCATAAAAAGAACATTTTCTCCCAATGATCATTGTTGTATAGTAGAATGGAAGAAATATTGGTTTTATAGTTAGGGCACTAATCACATCTTGACTTTTAACATCTGGGATGACAGTGGGCAAACCACTTCACTGCCTAGGTTCATTTTCTTCATAATTAAAATTACAGGGTTGGATTAGATACTTTTTTAGATCTCTTCCAATTCTGTATATAATTCTAAGATAATGAGGTGAAGATATTTCACCTGACTAGTGCAGTAGGACAGAGTGAATAATAGATTTATTTTGGTTGTTCAGCCATTTCTCACTCTTCATGAACCCATTTGGAGTGTTCTTGGTAATGATAGTAGAGCGGTTTGCCATTTTAGTATTTAAATGGATTTAAAATCAGGTCTTCTTGACTCAGGGCTGGTTCTGTATCCACCTAGCCGCTCTGAATAACAGGTTTACTTGACTTCCATTCTAAAAGGATCCAACTAGCCAAAATCTGTCAAGATTATTTATATGAAACCACGATGTTATACAAAATTAAGATTGGGGTTCTGTGAGAATTACCATTTAACATCCCCTAATAAGATAAAAAAATTATATGTGTATCCAAAACAATGATTATGTCCATTGATTTAGAGATATGAAAACAGTCTAAATTTAATTTATTTTGCTCTAAAGAGTTCACAATTTTCTATTATCTGATGGGTATGCCATTAGATCAGGTCCCCTGGCCTAGCATTTATATGCCTTGTCAATAAATTTCAAACCTGGAAATATTCCATAGTAAAATTAGCTCAGGAAGTATTGTATTACCTTTCTTCCTACTATTTTGTTGTTTCTTTCCCTTTCTTATACAAGATGTTCCTAAATCAAGAGTCTGTTTTCTTTTGGCTGTGCTTTTCCCAAATGATAATAAATTTGTGTAAGACTAAATGCATTAGAAACACACAGCATATAAGGTCGCATGTTGAGAAAATTAGATTTAATTTAATTATGCAAATTTGGAGACTAGAGTTTTGGTAATCTTTCCAAAGATAATTGCAGTGTCACTTTTTGCATGAATTAGTTTGGGACTCATCGCAATATAGTATGTGAAAAGTGGTTCAAGTACAGGGCAAAGGTATGCTATACATAGTACTTGATGTTAGAACCAAGACTCTAAGCCCAATGGAATTTTTTTAAAATGTTGATACTGATTATAGATTAATTGATCCATTTTGATTAAGTTTTAATATTAAGATAAAAATGCAATCATTTCCATTTATTTTAAACTTAGCTACTAATTTTGTTGTTCAATTATTCCAGTCATTTCTAACTTTTTATGATCCCATTTGGGGTCTTCTTTGCAAAGATATTGGAGTACTTTTCAATTACCTTCTCATTTTACATAAAAGGAAACTGAGGCAAACAGGGTTAAATGACTTGTCCAATATCACACAGCTAATATCTGAAGCCACATTTGAACTCAGGTGTTTCCTGACTCCAGGACTCTTATCTATTAGCACTCTATCTGCTGTACCACCTAGCTGCTTAGCTATTAAACACTCAAATTAAATCTTTGATAATTAACTATTATGACAAATGAAGGAAAGAATAAATGTATTTTGTATACTTTCTACCCCATGATCAATTTTCAATATACTTGAAATAGTACTGACTACATAGTCTGTATTTTTACCTTATTAGAAAGGATATTGGAAAAGTAAAAGGGGAAAAGTTATGAATCCTAATTTAGAAAGAGAATGCTCTACTCCCTCAGGTATTTTCCAAAGACATTTATCCAAGTTACAGGCAATAAAATCTGTCTAGGTTGCTGTACCAGATCTAAAACTATATTATAAAGCAGCGGTCATCAAAACCATTTGGTACTGGCTAAGAAATAGAGTACTCAATCAGTGGCATAGGATAGAATCACAAGACAAACTAGGCAATAACTATAGCAATTTGGTTTTTGATAAGCCCAAAGACCCCAGCTTTTGGGATAAGTATTCACTATTTGACAAAAACTGCTGGGAAAACTGGAAACTAGTGTGGAAGAAATTAGGGCTTGACCCACATCTAACACCACATACCAAGATAAGATCTAAATGGGTTCATGATCTGGATATAAAGAGTGATTTTGTAAACAAGTTAGAGGAACATAATATAGTTTACCTCTCAGACCTGTGGAGATGGAATAAATTTATGTCCAAAGAAGAACTGGAACTCTTAATTGAAAACCAGATAGATAACTTTGACTATATTAAGTTAAAAAGTTTTTGTACAAACAAAATCAATGCAGACAAGATTAGGAGGGAAGCAATAAATTGGGAAATCATCTTTACATTTAAGGGTTCTGATAAAGGTCTCATCTCTAAAATATATAGAGAATTGTCTCATATTTATAAAAATTCAAGCCATTCTCCAATCAATAAATGGTCAAAGGATATGAACAGACAATTTTCAGAGGATGAAATTAAAACTATTTATAGTCATATGAAAAGGTGCTCCAAATCACTATTGATCAGAGAAATGCAAATCAAGACAACCCTGAGATACCACTTCACACCTGTCAGATTGGCTAAAATGACAGGAAAAGTTAATGATGAATGTTGGAGGGGTTGTGGGAGGGCCGGGACACTGATGCATTGTTGGTGGAGCTGTGAACGGATACAGCCATTCTGGAAAACAATTTGGAGCTATGCTCAAAAAGTTATCAAACTGTGCATACCCTTTGACCCAGCAGCATTTCTATTGGGCTTATATCCCAAAGAAATCATAAAGGAAGGAAAAGGCCCCACATGTGCAAGAATGTTTGTGGCAGCCCTTTTTGTAGTGGCTAGAAACTGGAAATTGAATAGATGCCCTTCAATTGGAGAATGGCTGAATAAATTATGGTATATGAATATTATGGAATATTATTGTTCTCTAAGAAATGACCAGCAAGATGATTTCAGAGAGGCCTGGAGAGACTTACATGAACTGATGCTGAGTGAAATGAGCAGAACCAGGAGATCATTATACATGGCAACAACAGTACTATATGACGATCAATTCTGATGGACATGGCTCTCTTCAACAATGAAATGTTTCAAACCACCTCCAATTGTTCACTGAAGAAAGCCATATACACCCAGAGAGAGGGATGCGAAATGTGGACCACAACATAACATTCTCATACTCCTTGATTGATGTTTGCTTACATTGTGTTTCCTTTATCTGATATATCGTTTGTGTAGATAAGATTTTACTTGCACAACAATGATAAGTTTGGAAATATGTATACATATATTCGATTTGCCAATATTTTAACATAATTAACATGTAGTGGATATCCTGCCATCTAGGGGAGGGGTGGGGAGTTGGGGGGAAAATTTGTAACGGAAAGCTATGTAAGGGTTATTGTTGAAGAATTACCCACACATATGTTATGCAAATAAAATAAAATTAAAAAAAAATAAAATAAAATAAAATAAAATCTGTCTAGGGAGCTATGCACTGGAGTTGTGCTAAAGACAACATCTCCCCAAACAGATATCCCTTTTCTTAAAATATAACATATCATAGGATCTGTTTTCAGTAACCAAAACATTAACTATAGTCTGAAAAGATCTGTTATTATATTAGTATGAATACTTGCTCCAACCACACGGTTGCAATCCACCCATGATTTAGAGGATAGTTCCTCATGAATTTTCATTTTTTAAAAAAATCATTACCCATTGACTAATCTTCTATTTATGTGACCCTATAAATTAAGTCAGCTTGACATTTAAGATGAACAGAAACACTGTCAATAGGCTCATATTAGATCTTTTTTTCCAGTTTGGTAATACTGCCAGAAATTATATGTTCCTGGCCATAGTCTTTGGGAAATCTATCTTTTTGTGTAAATATAAGTATTAGATTATAATTTTTAAATATAAGATTGATGTCTTGGTTTCTTACATCATTGCAATTTTCCCAAATATCCTACCACTCCAGTCTCCCAAGGAGTCATTCTTTATAGAAAATAACATTATGGGGATAAGGCAATTGGGAATAAGTGACTTGCCCAGGGTCATACAGCTAGGAGGTATTAAGTGTCTGAGGCTGGATTTAAATTCAGGTCATCTTGGCTCCAGGACCAGTGCTCTATCCACTGTATCATCTAGCTGCCCCAAAATAGCATTTTTTAAAAGAAGAAAAAAAAATCAACACAATTGGTCTATACACTGAAAAAGTTCAAAACCATGTATATGTAACATCTGTCAACTTCTCACCCCCAAGAAAAAAAATGGGTTCTCAAATCTCTTTAATAGAGTAATGCTTGTTCTTTATGATTTTATTACCTTCTTTGTTATTGTTGTATTGTTTTTTTCCATTTATATTGTAGTTATTGTATATATCATTTTCTTGACTCTGCTTGCTTCAGTCTATATGAGTTCACATAAATCTTGCCTTGCTTCTTTTTATTCATCATTTCTACAGCACAATAATATTATATTACATTTACATATCATAATTTGTTTAACCTTTCCCCAGTTTTTATTTTTGTGATACTTTGTTTCTATTTTTTGCCATCACAAAAAAGTTCCTCTCAATACTTTTGTGTATATAAGGGCTTTCTTCTTATTTATAATTTACTTAAGATATATATCCAGAAACAAAATTTCTGGTTCAAAGAGAATAGATATCTTTTTCTCTTTATTTGCACACTTCTAAATTGCTTTCCAAAATGGATTTGCCATTTCACAGTTCCATGAACTATGTATTAATTTGCCTAACATTCTACAGTCCCTACAATACTGAGTATTGACTTTTTGGTCATTTGTTTATTTTTTTGCCTATTTGCATGATAAGATTTAGAGTGTTTAATAGCTAAGCAGCTAGGTGGTACAGTGGATAGAGTGCTAAGCCTGGAGTCAGGAAACACTTGAGTTCAAATGTGGCTTCAGATATTAGCTGTGTGACCTTGGACAAGTCACTTAACCCTGTTTGCCTCAGTTTCCTCTTATGTAAAATGAGAAGGAAATTGCAAACTATTCCAATATCTTTGCAAAGAAGACCCCATATGGGATCACAAATGTAGAAATTATATGCACGATGGGAGGTGAAACATTAGGATTGTTGTAATTTTTTTTTTTAGTAATAGCAGTATTTAACATCCCCCTAGATAATAGGCATTTATTCATATGACTATGAATACTTACAACTTTTCAGGACTATTTGTTCATATTTTTGACCACTTATCTACCAGAGAATGGCTATTAGTCTTTCTATTTATAGAATATGTATGTATACACAGATGTATTATATAAATCACATATATTTGTGTATGTATATGCACACATATGATACCAAACTCTTATCAGAAAAATATGATACAAAGATTTATTTTTTTCCCATTCAACCACTACTTTTCTTATCCTAGGTGCACTGTTTTTGCCTATATAGAAATTTTCAAGTTTCACTACAAAGTAATAAGTTATCTAGCTTTTATAATTCCTTCTTTCTCTTGTTTAGTTAAGAATACATCTCCTATCCATAACTATGTTATATATGATATGCTTGTATTCTACTTTTTTAAGTCATCATTATTAAAGTTATGTAACTATGTAGAATATATTGTAATAAGCAATAATTAGGAGCTATTTTGCCCAACTGTATGCCAATAAATTTGATAAATGGATGAATATATACACAAATGTAAATAAAATACACACAGAAACCCATTTATATAAAAAATGAACAAGCCATTAACGAACTCACAAAGAAAAAATCTCCAAGGCTAAATGGATTTACAAGTGAATTCTACCAAAGAGTAAAATAACAGTAAATTCCCATACTATATAAACAATTTGGAGAAATAGGCAAAGAAGGAGTGCTACCAAATTCCTTTTATGACACAAATATGGTCCTGAAAGGTAAACCAGGAGAAACAAAAACAGAGAAAGAAAATTATAAACAATCTCCTTAATGAATATTGATGCAAAAATTAAGTAAAACATTAACAAAAAAGATTACAACACTTTATCACTAGGATAATACACCATGATCAAGTGGGATTTATACCAACATTGCAAGGTTAGTTCAAATTCAAGAAAATTTGAGAATAATTGAACATATTAATAACAAATCTAACAGAAATGATGATTATCTCAACAGATTCATAAAAATTCAAATTGACAAAATATAGCACTCTTAGTAAAACAATAGAAAATGTAAGAATAAATAGAGATTTCCTTAAATGATTGATGATTTACCATCAACAAGCATATATGTAATGAGGATAAGGTACAAACATTCCCAATAAGATCAGTGGTAAAAGTAGAATGTCTATTACCACTACTACTATTCAAAATTATACTACAAATGTTAGCTTTAGCATCAAGAAAAGAAAAAAATTGAAGGAATTAGAGTAGGCAATGATGAAATAAAATTGCCACTCTTTCCAGATGATATGGTATATTTAGAAAATCCTAGAGAATCAACTAAAAACAGCTAGAAACAATTAACAACTTTAGCTAAGTTTCAGGATATAAATTATAACTATATAAATCATCAGCATTTCTATATGTTACCAACAAAGCCCAGTAATTGGAGATAGAAAGAGAAATCCCATTTAAAATAACAGTAGATGGGTAGCTAGGTGGCGCAGTGGATAGAGCATCAGCCCTGAAGTCAGGTGGACCTGAGTTCAAATATGACCTCAGACATTTAACACTTCCTAGCTATGTAACCCTGGACAAGTCACTTAACCCCAATTGCCTCAGAAAAAAATAAAATAAAATAACAGTAGATAATATCAAATATCTGGGAATCTGCCAGGCAAGACAAATGCAGGAACTATATGAACACAATTATAAAACACTTTTCACACAAAGTCAGATCTAAACAATTGGAAAAATATAAATTACTCATGGATAGGCTGAATGATTACAATAAAAATGACAAATCTTCTTAAATAAGCTTATTTATTGCAGTGCCAATTAAACAGCCAAAAATTATTCCATAGAGCTAGGAAAAAATGTTAAGAATATCAAGGGAACTAATGAAAAAAAACAAACAAAGGAGTGCTTAGTAGTACTAGACAAACTATATTATAAATCTGTGGTCATCAAAACAACTCAGTACTGGCTAACAAATACAGAGTGTATTAGTGGAACATGCTAGGTGCCCAAGACACAATAGTCAATAATTATTTTAATCTACTGTTTGATAAACCCCATAGATTCCACCTTCTGAGTTAAGAACAAAAATTGCTGAGAAACTACAAAATAGTATGACAGAAATTAGGCATAGACCAACATCTCACACTCTCCCCCAAGATAAGATTGAAAGGGGTTCATGATTTAAACATAAAAGGTAATTCTATAAGCAAATTGGGAGAGCAAGGGAGAGTTTAACTGCCAGATCTTTTGAGAAAGGAAGAATTTATGACCCAGCAAGAAATAAAGAACATTATGAAATGCAAAATGAATAATTTTGATTACATTAAATTAAAAAGGTGTTGTACAAATAAAACAAATGCAGCCAAGATTAGAAGGAAACAGAAAGCTGGAAAACAATTTCTACAATCAATGTTTCTGATAAAGAAATAATTTCTAAAATATAGAGAGAACTAAGTCAAAATTATAAGAATGCAAGTCATTCCCCAATTGCTAAATGGTCAAAGGATATGAAGAGACAGTTTTCAGATGAAGAAATTAAATCCATCTACAATCATCTGAAAAAATGCTCTAAATTATTATTGACAAGAGAAATAGAAATTAAAATCACTCTGAGGTACTACCTCCCACCTATCAAATTAACAAGAAAAGATAATGATAAATATTGGTTGGGATGTGAGAAAGCAGGACATGAATGCATTGTAGGTGAAGTTATGAACTGATCAACCATTCTGAGAGCAATTTGGATCTATGCCCAAAGGGCTATAAAACTATGCATATCTTCTGATCCAGCACTGTCACTACTTAGTCTGTATCCCAAAGAGATCATAAAAGAGGGGAAAGGAACAAGTATGCAAAAATGTTTACAACAGTTCTTCTTGTGGTGGCAAAGAATTGGAAACCAAGGGGATACCCATCATTTGGGGAATGGCTAAATAAGTTATGGTATATGACTAAAAGGAATATTCTTTTTTCTATAAGAAACAATGAAGAGGCTGATTTCAGAAAAGCCTGGAAAGACTTACACATACCGATGCTGAATGAAGTAAAGAGAACCAGGAAAATATTGTACAGAGTAACAGGAAGATTGTGTGTTGATCAGCTATGATAGACTTAGCTCTTCTCGGTAATTCAGTAACCCAAGATAACTCCAATAGATTTTGGATGGAAAATGATATCTGCATCCTGAAAAAATATTATGGACCAAAGCATAGTATTTTCACCCTTTATGTGTTGTTTTGTAGTTATTATTTTCTTTCCACTTTCACCTTTTGTTATGTTTTTTTTTCTTTCCAACATGAATCTTATGGAAATATATTAAAATTTATTGTATATGTATAACCTATATCATTTTGCATACTGCCTTGGGGAGGGAGGAAAAAAAGGGAGGGAAGCATAGAAATCTTACAAAATCTTATAAAACATGTATGTTGAGAACCCTCTTTATTATATTTGGAAAAATAATATGCCATTAAAATTGCTAGTTTTAAATATATAGATAATATAAGCAATATGGTAAAGATATTAGTTAAAACATAATTTCTGCTAAACTCTTTCTACTTTTCCTGGAAGTTGTTAATCAAATATGGTTTTTTTAGGTAAAATATGTATTTTTCAAAACTTTATCAAGCATTGAGCAATGGACTTCTTTTTTCTGATTTTTTTTTGTATCTACTTTTCCCCACTCTATTTAAACCATGAGTTTAAATCAGTTCATTCCACTTTTGGATAGATCTAATTGGTAAGAAGTTTTTCTTGAGATATAGCATCATTGTAATTTTAGCCATTGTTCCTGATTTTGACTGCTGGGGTAAAGCAGAGTATATCAAATATCTACTTTACTTAACATTCCTTCAATTATTTGAACATAGCTAACATGTTAACCATGTCTCATTTTTTTTCAACCAATCATTACATGACATATTCAAGGTCCTTCACCTTTCTGTTTCACCTTCTTTTGACATATTCCATCTTCTTATCAACATTTTTCTTAAATGATGACTTCTAGGCCTGAACATAAGGTTTCAAATAAGGTATTATGAAAATAGACGTGAGTAGGACTTTGATCTGATGATTCCTAGAAGCTCTGCCTGCTCAATCATGTTGAATCCATTAATATGTTCAGATCTTTTACAGAAAACCTGTTGTCTAACCATTCCTTTCCCAATTTGTACTTGCAAATTTTGTAACAAAATATATTTTGTAATTTTCCTTATTGAATTTTATCTTATTAGAATAACTCAAATGCTCTGGTCCCAGGATTTTTAACCTCTTTGTGTCATGCTATGCATTCCTGAAATATGATGAAGACCCTTTGTCAGAATAATTGTTGTCTAAAGTCATAATTAAAGGAAATGTTTGATTTCATCTAAATGTTAGTAAAATTAAAGATGTGTTTTTTTCCTGTCTTAATTAACAACCCTCCTACAATCCCTCCACACATAATGGATACCAACTTATGAACCTTTGCCCTGTATACTAAGGATTTTTGGACCCCAATTCTGCCATCCAAATGTGACACTCAAATAACTTTTCCTCCCAGTTTTGCATCATCCATAATTATGTTGAATATGCCATCTTTATCTTTCTCCAAGTCACTGATATAAATATTAAATAGTCAAGCAAAAATCCCTGAGGAACTCTATTGGAGACCTGCCATGCTGACAGTGTCATTAATCATTTAATGATTTAATTTTATTTCTATCAAGATAATTTCTTCATCTATTCCACAAGAAATGTGTGAGACACATTATTTTTACCAATATTGAAAGGTTTAAAATACTCCATATAAAATGCGCAATCCTTGTAATGGAAGGCTACTTTTTTAATCTGTCACAGTAACTTCACCATAGTAGACACATTAAATCCTTATTGAATGAAATATTAAATGAATGAACAAGATATGTTTTTGTTGATGGACTTTATCTACTATAAGAAGATCAGCACAGTGGACATGATGATTTCTTTGACTGTAACAATACAAGGAATGAATAAAAAGGCAATGAGTACACATAGTGCTTATAGTACAAATTTGAATTATTAGGTGTATGTCTTACTTAGACCACATCCCTATAGTGACTTCAAATGCAAGTGACTTACTATTTAGGACAATTGATTTTCTAACCAATAGTCCAAGATAAACAGGTAGTGGTCAAACTATTCCAACCCAGCAGTTGGCATTGTTAAACCTACTTTATCAAAAATTTTAATTTGTTTAATATGTGTGATGAGTATTGCTAGACTTTAGGAAAATCTCTGTCACCAAAAAAAGTTAATGTGTCTATACTCCTTGCAAGGGTTGGTCTAACAAATATATTTTTATTAAACCTTTTATTTTAAAAGATAGATTCTTCAAAATGAAATGTCTTGTAAACTTCATTTCTGGATAATCACTTTTGAAGTGTCCTTGATCTTACAGAAAAGTTCACAATATCTCTTCTTTTTTTAATAAATGTAAATATTAAGATTATCTATTAAGATAGTCTGACAGGATCAATTTCAAAAGCTAGTTCAGATTGTACATTATCATTACTTCAATGATTTCAGCAACTGGTATAAAAATATAAGTTTAAAACACAGCTGCACAGAAAATATATTCATCTGCCACTATGCATCTTTTCCTCCTTCAACTCTTTCTTTCTTCTGCTACATGTGAGAAATTGCTTACAAGCAAACTATGTTAAATGCTAGAATAAGCACAAATTCTGTTTTTTTTAATTAAAAAGCTTCATTTAGGCTGGAAAGACAAAAAATTATAAATATGATATGAATGCAGATTCCTTCTTTTGAAATAAGAATCTTGGATTACTTAGGCAGCATTATTACCTCTTCCTGAATTTATCTGCTTCATAATTTTGTGACATATAATGCCTCAACCTATGAGAATACCTTGCACAGGTAAATATTAATAGATCTTAATTTATATTACAACATAAATCTATTTTAAAATTCTGTTGTTTTCTAGTTGCCCTGAGTGATTAGGCTTATCCTAAACTGAGAATTAATAACTAGTAAATATTTCAATGATATCTACAGAATTGTATTAGTAGAATAACTGTTTTAATTTCTTCATCAGTAAAATTAAAATTTTGTAACTATGATGGCCTAGTGTAAGTGATCAATTAATCGAATAAATATTCACTAAACACTTACTATGTGGCAAATCCTATGGATAGGCAGCTATACAAAGGAAGTAGAGTGCTGGACCTGTAATATGGAGAACATGAGTTCATATCCAGCCTTAGAGACCTACTGTGTGTGACCCTGAACAAGTTACTTCATCTCATTTTCCTTAAATGGAAAATGGGAATAATGATAACAGATATCTCATAGGCATCAAATTCTCATTTACACAGAGCTTGGCATATATTAGGTGATTAATAAATGCTTATTTTATTGCCTTACCTTTTGAGGAGAAGTAAGAAATCTCTGCCCGTAAGGAATTTGTATTCCAATGGGCTAAACTTGAAAGAAACCAGAGATTCTAAGAGGCAGAGTTGAAGAGAGAATACAATCTACAAATAGAGAAATGGCCCTTGAAAAAGAACCAAGAAGCAACATCAATAAATCCATGACTAGACCTTAGAGGATAGTAAGAAGAATTATATATACAAAGAAAACAAAAATATATTAGGTTCAATTTGGGGACAATTTAGTCATCAAATTCTCAAGAACTTTAAGAGTTACTACTATTTTAAATAAGAAATTTAAAATTTTTCACAATACATTTTAAAGAATACTGGATTTAGGAATGTGGGACATACATTCAAATAGTGGTTTTGTCACTTACATCCTGCATGATGTTAAATAAATCATTTAAACTCTTTAATTGTGAATTTCCTCATCAATAAAATAACAGGTTATTGTCTAACAATAGTTTCAATTATACACCTACAGACCTATAATATGAAAGCAAAACTATTCAAACTTTGATTGTGTTCTTTCTACCTACCACATTCTGCAACGAAGGACACAGGCAATGTATGAAAATATTGGATATTCACTCACCATTTTTTAGAAACAGGAAACCCTAAATGAATGGCACAATAACTTTATAAAAAAAAGAATAATCTTCACCCTTTGGAATAAAAACAATCTGTTTTGTTACTGTTAATTACTATGTGGAAATAACGAAAATATATTTCCTTATATTTCCTCATTTGAGATCCCCAGACTTTTTTAGACATCTTTTTTTTTGTCTGAGACTTTTCATTTCTTTCTAATATGGGTTTTTCTAGAACTTTTATTATTAATTAAGCTCTCTGTCACTTCTACCACAGGAGTGGTTTTCTTACAAACTAAGAAGCAATACAAAATACAACTGTTTAAATTGCAATATTTGTTTTGTCTATGGATGGCACATAGAGCACTGGGCCTGGAATCAGGAACAGTCATTTTTTTTAGTGTCAGAACTGGCCTCACGCACTTAATCTTTTGGAACCTAAATGTGACTTTCGATGCCTTACTATTTGTGTCACCTTGAGGAAATTATTTAACCTTGTTTGCCTCAATTTCCTCATCTTTAAAATGACTCAAATTCTATAAATAATATTTATTATCCATACGTGTCTGAGTGTGGGGGACTTTTGTTTTCTTTTCTTTCTTTCTTTTTTTTTTGGCTGAGGCAATTGGGATTAAGTTACTTGCCCAGGGTCACACACCTAGGAAGTGTTACATGTCTGAGATCAGAGTTGAACTCAGGTCCTCCTGACTTCAGGGATGGTGCTCTATCCACTGCGCCACTAGTTGCCCTTTAAATCTTGTCTCTGTCTCATACTACCTCTGTAATATTATATAAGCTGATGAGGAAACTGAGGTAAACAAGGTTAAATGACTGGCTCAGGTTCACACAGTATTTGAGACCAGATTAGAATTCAGGAAAATTAGTTTTTCTTGCTTTATTCCCATTATTCTATCCACTGTGCCATCTGGTTTTCACTGGTTTTGTAATACCAATCACAAAAGATTTGTACATAACTGAAAAATGACTGAACACCCCATTCGCCTTACTGGAAGCATATTATTAAGAAACCATAGGTCTCTTTGCATTTAACTTTTTCTGATACTAAGTAAAAGAGTCTTAGAAAAAGAGTGATCTTGTAAAATTTAAAAGGTCAAAGTATCAAAGGTACAAGAATGCAATAGGAGTCCAGAAGCTAAACCCAATGATGAGTTGACCCAGCAGCAAAAATGCTGTTTTCTGTAAGGAAATAGCAACTCTATCCATTGGCTCTGTCAAACTGAAGTGAACTTAATAAGATGAATGATTCATAGCAACCACTTTAAAGGTGAGTCTCTTCTCTCTAGACCAAGGAACATGGTATTACTCATTTTTATACAACTCTCATTATTATGCCACCTTTGTAAATACCCCTTTCTCAAAACTAATTCTCTGGCTGATTAATTGATTCTTAAGAAGGATGTGCCTCAACCCTTCAGGACTATCAATTCTGATACAAGACAACCTATCTCTAAGCTTAACATATACGATGGCAGTTGGCACAAAAAAGTAGGAATATCTATCATAATGAAGACAATGGCAATGTTTTAATTTTAACACGCTCCAATTAAAATATATGAAACAAAAGCATTTTTAAAAGTTTGTATTTTTACTAGAAGGTACTTATAAATAAGACAGAAAGACAGAAAATCAATGTTTTGAAATCTAAATGAAATTTAATATTTCAACTCTAAAGTAGTTAAAATATTTAAAGTGAAGTCAATAAGTATTAGAAATTTAACTATACCTTGAAAATAATTTTGAAAACATGAACAAAATCATTTGCAAATTTTAAATGACATCATGAATATGCAATAATAATGATAATATGTAGGAAACTGCATAGTAAGGGTATGTAGCACCCTATGGAAATAATAATTCACTTCACCTATTGTTTCTCTCCAATGTTAATAAAACAAAACAACCAGTATCTCATCTCTTTTTTAACTTCATACTTAGAATTATGGAAAAAGCAAAAAAAAAAATGCTTTACTCTCTAAGGCAGTTCTCCAAAGTATACAATCTGTGAAAAAGGATCAAATTTCCTTCTCAAAAGCTACTGTTTTACATCTAGAAAAGTCTCCCTAAGTTAGTATTTATACTCAGAGGCAGCTTATTCATCTCAATAGTGATAAAAGGGAAAAGGAAAAAGAAAGTGTATAAGTATCACACAAATTAATTATGGGGAAAATATAAATTTCAGACAAGACCTGAAATTCTATTTATGTCCTAGATGTGTTCTGTAACTTGTGACAACTGGCTTTTCATTTATATGTAATTGAAATCAAGGGCATCTCAAAAAATGTCCATTTAAATACTATGGGGATGCTTTCTACAAAGCACTAGGAGACAAAACAGGTATTCTCCCAACTAGCAAAAGAATATTGAATTAAGGTCTCCTCTGTTCCAGCTCTTATTCTCATCTTCACTCAATGTTCTGATTTCTAAATTATATCCAAAAGTATTTGAATGTCTCATGACTGTTTTCTCCTGAGTAATTGCAGGGCACTCCCTATTTTGGGAATTTCTATTAGAAAATTCAATCTCTACCTTCTCCTACCCCAAGTTTCTTACTTTGCTAGGTTTATCCATAATCATTCTTGAGATACCATTACTACAGCATTCACATAAATGGCTCTAGAATGACTTTTCTTATTGTTTCTCATTCTGGCAAGGGAACAATTTAATAGCTGGATATACTTCAGAAAAAGTCTAATGAGAATTAAATTACAACAGCCATCATCATCAATTAATCTATATGATAATATATAAGTCTGGAATTGTGGTAGAGTCCTCCTGAATGATAAAGTGAACTTCAGTACAAGAGGCAAACTGTTTTAATTAAGGAGTCTTTCAAAAGAAACAAAAAAGCTATAAAGTTTGGGGCTAATACTAAGCCAAAAAGAATGACCTATTTTATCCCTTACATTGCTCAATTCTTTTTCTTTCAACATTTTGTGATACCATACAGGAATGGTACTGTCAAATAAAGGAAAGTTTTAGGAACTTCAGTTTGCATATTACCTCAGCCTGCTTCTGAACTTGGTTCTCATTACTAAATTGCTTCACCTTCTAAAATCCTATGAGGGAAGTCTCCTCTTTAGGAATAGAAAAATCTTATGATTGAAATTCTAGATACCCAAGGAGAGCCAATTCCCAAAGTGCAGGAGAAATTCATTGATTTCAAATATAATGCCCTATGTTCAAATACTGCCTCTGATGTTACCTATATGACATTAGGCAAATCACTTAAAAGCTGAGGCCTCAAGAGGATCTGTAAGAAGAGAGTATTGGCCTGAGTGACCCTAAAGGTCATTTTAAACTCTAATGTTAGTGAAATAAATGCAGAAGAAAGAGAGGATGCTAAAAACAGCAAAATTGATGTGTATGGAATCTACCAACCAATTTATTTAGTTTACAATTACATCTGCAGAATATGGAACCAACAATATAAAGGAAAAGATACATATAAAATGTGGTATGAAAATAATGGCAGGAGTACCAAAGGTCAGAATAAGTTAAAGTTAGCCAAGGGAAATTAAAATGTAAAATATAAAAATAAAATTCTTTCATAAGGAAGAAGGAAGTGGAAAGGGAAAAAAATTAAACGGTATAAAAAAATCAACCAAAAAAATTAAGTAATTGTTGTGATTGATGATAATGAGGGTATAGAAAACAAATATGCTCAATTCTTTTTTTTTTTTTTTTTTTTTTTTTACTTCTATAGTCTCTGCTAATTCTCAGAATGGAAAGTCTATGACAATCATGACTAATAAGGAGCTGATATCCAAAATAACAGAAGATAATATTTTAAAAGCACAGGGCTACCGTTGGTGAGTTCAAGTCACCGGATCTTAAATTACATATAAAATGAGCTAGTATTGTGCAGTTTATTATTGAAGTGTCATAGGACTGGAAATGAGAAAATATCCCAAATGTTCAAGACTTTAGCTTTAAAAAAGCCAAGATCTCCAGGGCCATCTCCAGCCATCCTGATTTATATCTAGCCACTGAACACAGATGGTTCTGAAGGGAAAAGTGAGACAGGTGACCTTGCACAACTCTCCCTCACTTGTGTCCAATTCATTTGCATGTCATGGCATTACCTCCCTGGTGTCATGGTCCTCTTCGAGAAGGAAGGGCAAACAACAACAAAATATAAACATAAAGAGGTATGGAAAACATTTAGAAAAGGAAGCAGGGAACAACAAGTGCCATTATAGCTTCATATAAAAACAATCAGGACAAATAAATTAGGTTTTTGTTCATTTTTAAGATATGTGACTTCCTACATATAAGGGACTCCTAGTTTTCTGCAGGCTGGTATTCTATTCACAATTTACAATCATTGAAAGTTGCTGGAATGCATGGAAATGATAAATGATTTGTCCATAACCCATTGGTTTGTATATGTCAGTGGGAAGAATTGAACCTAGATGTCCTTGAGTTCATAAATAGTCCTTTATTCATTATATCATGAAACTTTTAAGGAAAAAATATTTTTTTAATTTAAAACTTATCAGGTTGTTTAATCAGGAAAATCTAGGTTACCTAGTTTTTCCAGATTTTGGTAATGCATTTGGTAATCTTTCAAGCTATTTTTGTAGAAAAGAATGGTAGTTATGAGCTAAACAGTTTAGCCCATCTCCTTTACTAAATATGTTTCCTGGAAGAAATCATTTAAACTACCTCTTGTACATGTAGGCATCAATTACATGCAACTTCCTGCTTATGTTCACTATAAGTCTCTTACTTCCTGAATCATTAAACTGATACATTATTTCTTTTTGATTATGGTATCCCATCATTCACAGTTGTATAATGTATAATAATAATTAAAATGTAAAACATTTAAAAGGTTCTAGAATATGTGGGAAGGAAAGGATTTGTCTATGTGTTTCCCAATACCTTGCAAAATGTCTAACATTTGGTTTTATTTATTTTTTGTGGGGAATATTTTTGTTTTTGTTTATGTGGGTGAAGAATACAGATTTATCACTACATCATTGTAGAAATGAGAAGTATGGAGGGGGCAGAGCCAAGATGGCGGAGTGAAAAGGTGACTTTCTGCCTCTCCTCCAATCTTCTCTCAAATCAACAATAAAATAAGCCTGTGAACTGATCTTCAAGTCAATGAACTCAGAAATATTTGGACAGTGCTCTCTGGATAACTTCATATCAGGTTAGTCTGACTCGGACAGAGAGATAAATAGATGACTCCTGTGTAGGCTGGAAGTGAGGGTGGGACTCAGCTCAGCTCATTGTGGCAGAAATTCCAAACTCCAAACTCCAAATTCCAAACACCTGGAGTTTATCTGAGGCACTCGGGACACTCTGCCCTGATTGGGGGCAGGTGTTCTGGCAGACTTGCCTTCTTTAAGGAGTAATTCGGACTTAGTCCTAGCCCCCACCGACCCAGCACAGTAAGTCAACTCGCCGAAGTGCCCCAGGCCAAAGCTTTTCAGCTGCCTTTCTGCCACCGTTTTTTTTTCCCTACCTTAAAGAGATATCCACGCTGTCTAAAAAAAAAAACTGAAGAAGCAAAAGAGAGCTCTCACCATAGACAGCTTTTATCAAGGCAAAGAAGTGATGACCCTAGATACTGAGGTTCCTTTAGACAAAACTCCAGAGAAAATCAGCAAGGACCATCACTGGTCCCCTTTTCAAAAGGCCTTTCTGGAAGATTGCATAAAGAACCTCAAAAGAGAGCTGGAGGATAAATGGGAAAATAAACTGAAATCAGTGCAAGAAGGATACAACATCTTGCAAGAAGGATATGATGCCCTGCAAAAGAGATATGAAAAAGACACCAATTTATTGAAAAATAAAATTAGTGAAGTGGAAAAAGAATGCAATGAACAAATTGGCCAGTTACAAAAGGAGCTTAAAAAGGTAACTGAAATGGGGCAGCTAGGTGGCGCAGTGGATAGAGCACCAGCCCTGAAGTCAGGAGGACCTGAGTTCAAATCTGGTCTCAGACACGTAACAGCTGTGTGACCCTGGGCAAGTCACTTAACCCCAATTGCCTCAGCAAAAAAAAAAAAAAAGGTAACTGAAGAAAACAACACTTTAAAAAAAAGAATTGGACAAATGCAAGTGAATGACTCAATAAGACTTCAAGAATCAGTCAAACAAAAACAAAAAAATGAAAAATTAGAAGAAAATATGAAATATCTCCTAGGAAAACCAACTGACTTGGAAAATAGATCTAGGAGAGACAATCTAAGGATTATTGGACTTCCTGAAAGCCATGATGAAAAAAAGAATCTAAACACTATCTTCCAGGAAATCCTGAAAGAAAACTGCCCTGAGGTTGTAGAATCAAAGGGCAAAATCACCATTGAAAGAATTCACCGATCACCTCCTGAAAGAGACCCCAAAATTAAGACCCCAAGGAATATTGTGGCTAAATTTCAGCACTATTGCACCAAGGAACAGATTCTGCTAGCAGCTAGATAGAAACAATTCAAATACTGAGGATCAATAATTAGAATCACACAGGATCTGTCAGCCTCCACCCTGAAGGATCGAAGGGCCTGGAGCCAGATATTCCGAAGGGCAAAGGAACTTGGATTACAACCAAGAATAACCTATCCAGCTAGAATGAGCATTATCCTCCAGGGAAGAAGATAGTCATTCAATGATATAGGTGAATTTCACCTATTTCTAATGAAAAGACTGGATCTGAACAAAAAATTCGACCTCCAAACACAGAACTCAAGAGATGCATAAAAAGGTAAAAAGGAAAGGACTCTTGAGAACTTTATTTTTACTAGGGGGATACTTAAAGTTTGGGGGTATAATCAATTAGATATTACTTTGATAATATGAAAAAGAAAACTAGAGGGGGAAAGGTTGTCATACTGGGAAAAAGAGGGAAAAAGTGGTAAAATAGGATCTAAAAAAAAGGAGGTAAAAACAAGGTAAAATCACTTGAAGAGGCAAAGAAAACCTAATATAATTGAGAGAAAGAGGGGAGGGAGATGAGCATTGTATAAATCTTACTCTCATCAGGTTGGGCTCTAAAAGTGTATATCAGACATTTGATTTCACATAGAAACTTGTCTGTTGCTAGAGGGAAGTGGGAGGGAAAGGAGGAAATGTAAGGGACAAACTAATAAAAGGGAAAATAGAAGAATCAGGGGAAAGGAGTAAAAACAGGGGGAGGGGATCTAAAGGGTGGAGTACTGTTTGGGGGAGGGGATCATCAAAAGCAAAGTACTGAGGAGGGGGGAAGGGAAAAAGGGGAAAGGAAAGGGGAAAACATAACACTTGGGTAAATAAGATGGCAGGAAATAAAGAATTAGTTATTCTAACTGTGAATGTGAATGGGATGAACTCTCCCATAAAGCGGAAGCAGATAGCAGACTGGATTAAAAACCAGAATCCCACAATATGTTGTCTACAAGAAACACATCTAAAACATAGTGACACATATAGGATGAAGGTAAAAGGCTGGAGCAGAAAATATTATGCTTCAGGTGAACACAAAAAAGCAGGGGTAGCAATCCTTATCTCAGATCAAGTAAAAGCCAAGATAGATCTAATCAAAAGAGATAAGGAAGGAAACTATATTTTATTAAAGGGTACCATAGATAATGTAGCAATATCTATACTAAATATATATGAACCAAGTGCAATAGCACACAAATTCCTAGGGGAGAAATTAAGAGAGATGCAAGAAGAAATAGACAGCCAAACAATACTAGTGGGGGATCTCAACCTTGCTCTCTCAGAACTAGATAAACCAAACTACAAAATAAACAAGAAAGAAACTAGGGAGATAAACCAATTGTTAGAAAAGTTAGGTATGATAGATCTATGGAGAAAGTTGAATGGAGACAGTAGGGAGTTTACTTTTTTCTCAGCAGTCCATGGAACCTATACAAAAATTGACCATGTGTTAGGGCATAAAAACCTCAAAATCAAATGCAGAAAGGCAGAAATAGTAAATGCATCTTTTTCAGATCATGATGCAATAAAAATCACTTGTATTATAAGGCCAGGAGAAAATAGGCCAAAATTTAATTGGAAATTAAATAATCT